>MU134341.1:0-33538 GCA_015039355.1 Ramaria rubella
CCTGTCTGCTGTCGACAACATCGTTGTATGGCATACTCGCATCGTTTGTTGTTCTGCTCATGTATATAAGGCCTGTTTCGCCTTAGTGTACCCCAATTCACCTCTTTCAGTTGGATTCACTCATCTAAGTCTAAGTCTAAGTCTACTGCTACGTCTACTACTACTACGTCTACATCAAGGCCAGCCTTGTCAATCACGTGACATTTGCTGTTGTATCTCGTCTACGCTTACGTCAGCGTATTACATCATCATCATCATCATCACTGCTACGTCATCATCTTTGTCCTTGTTCTACTTTTGTTGCTGCTGATAGCAAAGCGCACTGAGCCGAACACCAGTGCAAGTAGCCGTGCAACGACGACACCGCTACCCACTGTCTTTTGGATTCATTTCCGAAAGTCAACCGACAGCGTCAGATGTGGTGAGACGTTACACTTACTGATTGTGTTGCCACATGCCACAACATGCATCTGGTGTACACCATACCGCAAGCATAGGCAGCTGTGGCCTGTGGAGAATGGCAATGATGGCAATGATGTGTATCCGTAGAGACGCAAGTACGTTCTAGCCCTGGGAATGACAGATGCAGAAAACTTACGTGAATACCTCTTCCTAATCCCCTTCTTCTATTTTGACTTGGTGTTGGGGTGAGGTGAGTGAGGTCTTTGTCGACTTTGCATTGAGGTGAACATGCCCATGCAGCGCATGTGTGCCGTCGCAATACGCTGTCCTCTTCGTGCCAGTGTCATGCCATGTAACAGAAAACAAAGTTGTTTATGAAACCAGGTAAGTCAGCGTGTCTGAACAGTTGTCGAACAGTACTTACTTACCTTGGATTGACTCTTCGCTTGTGGGTTTTGACTCACAGATCCGACTCCTGTGGGTACCTGTGTGTAAACACAGATTGGCTTATTCATACTGTCATTGCAAGTGTATGTGTCAGTGTAGACATGTATGCTTGCGATGATGGTACAAACAATGGGTGAAGGTCAGAACATCGGTCAAGTGACCCCCCAGATATCTGTAAAAATACCTGTGTGTCTCACAGGCCAGACCTGTATCTGGGCCTTATCCATGGGAAATGGATATCCAAATCTGCAGATGAGATACCCACAGGTTTCCCACAGATGGATCTGTGAACAACCTGTGGGTAATCTGCATTTATGTCATGCCTTATTTCATACTGAGGGTACTAGTAACGACTGCAAACTTACTTCAATCAACTTCTCTAGAAATTGTCTGAAACAAAGGGTCATATTATTCTGCATTATTTGTAGGTTGAGCTTAAATACAAAGCTTGGGTGGCTTTACCTGTTTTTTCTGTTGATGAGGACACTTTTTTGATGTTTTTAGAGGCTTTTTTCACAAGCTGTTTTTGAGAGGAGCTGGTTTAAGAGTGTTTGTAGGAGCTGATGTAGGAGCGTTTGCAAGAGCATTTTTTAAGAGCATGAGATTGAGAAAAAATTGTAGAAGGTGCTTCATAAATACAACTACTCTTTGATAATTTGAGATGATAATGGGCACAGAACATATTGGAAGAATGGTGGGAAAACAATGCGAACAGTGCAGATGCATGTGCCAAAAATAAGTAAGTGGAGAATTTGTTGCAGTGCCAAGAACGTCTAGGTGCAAGTGAGTGGATCTAGTAATAATGCAATACAAGTTGAGGGAATGGCATTAGTTAAGCCTGTATTTACAATACTTAGTGAGGATTTTCAGAAAAGTTGGGCAGTACTTTGTTAGTTTTTGTGGTGAGCCTTGCAGGTCAGATCTGAGATATTGAGTTGAAGTTGTGTTTATCAACCAGCTCACCTTATTGGTGGTAGCAGGCTTGGCTGGTTTCTTGTGATTATAAGGGCATCCTCCTGGAGGAATGGAATACCACACTCAACACTGGCAGATGGGAATCCAAAGTATATAAGCTTAAGGAAGACTACAGACAATGATACATACCTGGCAACACTGGAGGCCTGCCAAAATTTTCTGACCCAGAAAACCCTATGGAAAATCTTCAGAAATGGTTGAGAATGCCAATGATTTATCTAGATAGGAAAACTGTTTGGAAACAGAATGTTTGCCAATGATTTTTTGATCCCATGAAACTTTAATAAAATCACTCAGAATAACTTGAAGCGATTGAGAGGACAATCATAGGGAAATAGCTTTTCCCATATTTTCCCATGTTTTCCACTGTTTTCCTATTTTTTCCTCTCAATTTTCTCAATCTATTCTGAGTGATCTTATCAAAGTTTCCTGGGATCAGAGAATCATTGGCAAACATTCTGTTTTCACACAGTTTTCCTATCCAGATAAATCATTGGCATACTCAACCATTTCCGAAGATTTTCCATAGGGTTTTCTGGGTCAGAAAATTTTGGCATGCCTCCAGTGCAGATGGAAATCCAAAGAGAACAGCCTAGGGACTCCCACTGCCAAGGCAACAACTAACTAAGGAAATACTTTGAACTGACTGAACATTTTGGGTGCTTAAAGTGGAAGTCACGTGACCTATGACATTGCCCAGGTAGATTCCAACCTGTAGAGGTGGGTAAAAGGGAGGAGACAGGGAGGGAAATGGGAGAAAACAGGTAGCAATAACAAGGAAAAGGGAAGATAGGATAGGAATGGGAATAATAGAGGGGAATATGAATAAGGGAGGAGAATATGAGGGGTTCCCCTTACCTCACCCCCCTTCTAGAGTGTGACATTCCAACACACTGAGACCTACTGGAGGCACAGGTGTCTTTTGATGGAAGGTGTCAAAATCTGCAACACAAATACAATGAGGGGCACCTGGGTGGAGGTGATGGAAGTCAGCAATGAGGTCTGGGGCTGCTAAATCTGCCTC
Source organism: Ramaria rubella (assembly GCA_015039355.1). Classification (NCBI taxonomy): domain Eukaryota; kingdom Fungi; phylum Basidiomycota; class Agaricomycetes; order Gomphales; family Gomphaceae; genus Ramaria; species Ramaria rubella. The sequence goes on from MU134341.1 coordinate 2,849, forward strand.
AGGGATCCACTCATCATGCTCATACCCATAACCCTTCCACCTGACCTTGTATTTGAGTTTTCCATGGCCAAATTGGCTGTCTAAGATCTGTTCAACTTCATAGTGCTCATTTTCCTCTACAAGCACTGGGGGAGGGGTTGTTGAGCTTTCCAACTGGGAATGGGATCTGGAGGGGCTGGGAGGTGCTCCACCACAGGGAAGACAGGATGTAGGTGACTCGTACACTTGGGAAGTTGAAGATGGTAAGCATAGGAGCTGACCTTGTCTTCCACTAGGAAGGGGCCTAGGTTCTGGTGTGACAATTTCTTAGAAGGGCAAGTGGTGCTAATGTCACTTGCATCTAGGAAGACTTTGTCACCAAGAACAAAGGTAGGGGCTGGATCACAACAATCATTATAGTGTTGAGCCATATCTTCTTTGGCCTTTACTAGGGCAGCTTGGGCTTCAGACAGAGAGTCAGCCATTTGTTGCTTGAACTCATTCACAACCTCTCTCCTAGATGGCTGCTGGTGAGGTTTGAAGCCCATGCGTGGGTGGCAACCAGAGTCAAGCATGAAGGGAGTCTCTTTTGTGGATGAGTGGACATGGTTGTTGTCCTAAAACTCTGTGAGAGGCAGGAGGTCATCCCAGTCATCCTGTTGCTCATTCACAAATAGACAGAGATATTGCTCCAGCTCTTGGTTGATGTGTTCTGTCTGCCCATCAGTCTGTGAGTGGTATGCAGTGGAGGCAGCCACCTTGATACCCAGAAGTCTGTATAGCTCATGAGTGAACTCACTGATGAACTGTGTACCTCAGTCTCAAACCACACAGAGGGGTAGGCCATGGTGTCTCCAAACATGATCCCTAAAGAGGTGAGAGGCTCCTAATGCTGTAATTGTGGTCAAGGTGGGGCTGAGTGAGAATGTACTGACCATCTCCCAGTGCTGTTCAGGAACCTCTAGAGGGTGTAGTTTGCCAATAGGTAACTGACATTGAGCCTTGGTGTGCAGGCATAGGTCACATGTCCTTGTGTAGTTACCAATGTAGTGAGACATGTGAGGCCACCAATAATTCTGAGAGACAAGCTCCAGGGTCTTTCAACATCCAGCATGGCCAGCAATACAAATGTCATGATGTTGGGAGACAATTTGACATTGAAAGTCATTCTGATTGGGGACGTATACCTTTCCACAGAACAGAACACTGGAGGCATGCCAAAAAATTTCTGACCCAGAAAACCCTCTGGAAAATCTTCAGAAATGGTTGAGTGTGCCAATGATTTATCTGGATAGGAAAACTGTGTGAAAACAGAATGTTTGCCAGTGATTTTCTGATGCCAGGAAACTTTGATAGGGTCTCTCAGAATAGATTGAGAAAATTGAGAGGAAAAAATGGGAAAACAGTGAAAAACATGGGAAAAGCCATTTTCCCATGTTTTTTTTTCTCAATTTTCTCAAGTTATTCTGAGTGATATTATTAAAGTTTCCTGGGATCAGAAAATCATTGGCAAACATTCTGTTTTCAAACAATTTTCCTATCCAGATAAATTATTGGCATCTTCAACCATTTCTGAATATTTTCCATAGGGTTTTCTGGGTCAAGAAATTTTAGCATGCCTCCAGTGGAAGTGTACTGTCCATCTCATTCCACTCTGATGACTTCACAGACTTCCCTGTAGTCTTGCAAAGATCCTTAGCAGCACATGCAACTGACTCCTCCAGCTCTCCCTCCTTGGTGCCATTATGAATGTCCCTCAGGATGTCATGCTCTTCACCTGTAAACTCCAGTCCTTCCAGTGCACAGATGACAAAGAGTTCTGGTTGGAGAAGCACTAAATTATTGTTGTCATTTGAGCCAGTGCCATGGTCGGGTCAGTGCAAGAGTGCCTCTGACTTGCCCATTGTCTTGCCAGGACAATGGTACAGGTTGAAGTAGAACCGAGATAGATAAAGAGACCAGTGGGCTTGGCCACACCAAATATACCATTCAGCTCACTTAAAATATGAACTGGGCTCACTGTTTGGCTAGATCTGAGTTAAATGCAACCAATAATACTTCAATGGAATTGTACCTGCCAAGTCGAGCTGCAGCCTCCTTCCTGCTAGTATATCAATACCTTCTCTATCTCTTACTCTGGATATTGTTCAAGCATATATGTTTTTATACAATTGATCATTATATCGATATCCCAATTATTACAATTCCAACATCTTTCTGATTTCTCTGGAAAATCCCATTCTTTGATTATACTTGCTTTTTCATAAAGCCAAACCTCACTTGATATTCATTTATTGTTACCCCTATTCCTTTTCTGCATTGATTATTCCAAACTCTGAAATATCTGAATTCTTCTGCTCATCTGATAAGTCTTAACTTGCCATTCATCATTGACCTTCTCTGTACAGACCCAACCATTGGAACTCCGATAATCCCATCTGGTCATCAAGTCCAAAATACCAGGGCACTAGAAATCCAAGAGGGTGCAACCCATAAGTTGAAGCTGACACCTGTGTAGATCAGCTTTGGATCTCCGACTTCCGAGTCTTCCAATATTCCATGCATTTCTGAATATTGTGACATTCTGATCCCAGTCAAGGAGAGTTCCAACCAAATATGGCTTACGTCTGATCTGGTTCATAACAGTATATACAAGCTTCTGCTCTTGATTTCTACAATGTCTTCCAACACCCAAAAACAAACACCTAAGCATGATGACACCGACAAGCTTACCGATGATGCCATCAACCCATCAAGTGTTCACAAGTATTCCAATGACTTTGACAAATGCCTCATAGACAAAGACTTCAAACCCAAGCAAATCCTGAAGAATACTGACAATGCAATCTCAGTCCTTCCTTCTGATGACTTACAACCAATGGCAACACCTTCTAACCAAACCCTGATTTTGCCAACACCAAAACTTTTTGACATACTTGGACAGGACAGCAAACTAACCCCACAGGAGAAACAATGATGTATCAATCAAAAGTTATGCCTCTACTGCAGAAGACCTGGTCATACAGTCAAGGCTTGCCCAAGGTCATCATACTTTTCCAGAAAAGTAAAATTCCGAGCTACAATTGTCACACTGAGTAATTCCAACATCAAGGACCTCTTAGAAGCCCTTCCGAATTCCTGAAATTAACAGCTCAAGAATCCTCGAGCACAATTCCACGTTCATATCTTATTTGTGCCTTGCTGAGATTCCGACAGACACTGTTAGATCCCAGATCCAGCTTCCGTTATTCTGACATTTTCTGCATCCCGATAAGCCCTTTTCTGCTTATTTCTGATATACCCCCATTTTATCATTCTTAGTCACAATCCATCTCGATCTTATCCCTGTACGTTCTATCTTGATTTCCATATTTGCTCTGATTCCAGAACTCTGTATCATGCACTCTTATCTCTTCATTTCTGATTTCCAGAATTCTGCATATTTTCTCAAATACACTTTTCTCCATTCAAGCTTTCTTTAGCTTGTATCTCTCGTTAAAACCCGTTATCTCGTTATACTCGTTAGAGCTTGATATATCTTGTCAACCTTCTATCTCATATTACTCGTTGTCATGCCAAGTTCTATCTGTATCAAAGTCCTTACACCTTTGATCTTTGTACTGATATCCCAAATTATTCCGACTCCAACATTTCTGACATCCCGAAATCCTTTCCTTGATATTACTCGCTTTCCTGTAAAGCTAAAACCTTACTCGATATTCATTTATCATTACCCTGCTCCTTTCCACATTGATTATTCTGAATTCTGAATATCCAAAATCTTCCACTCATCTCCACTAGGTCTCGACCTACTATTTGTCCCTGATCTCTTCTGAATAGACCTGACCATCAAAACTCCAATAAATCCCGTCTGGTCTTCAAGTCCAAAATACCAGGGCACTAGAAATCCAAGAGGGCACAACCCATAAGTTGAAGCCAATGCCTGTGTAGTTCAGCTTTGGATCTCCGACTTCCAAGTCATCCGATATTCCATGTCGCAACTTTCTGCTCTCGGTCAAGGAGAGCTCCAACCAAATCCAACAAACATCCAATCTGGTCCCTAACAGTATATACAAGCTCACACTCTTGATTCCTACAATGTCTTCTGACACCCAAATCCAAACACCCAGATGTGATATCACTGACAATATCATCGACCCATCAAGTGTTCACAAGTATTCCAGCAACTTTGACAAATGTCTCATAGACGAAGACTTCAAACATGAGCAAATCCCAATCGATATCGACAATGTGGCCTCAATTCTTCTTTCTGATGATCCACAACCAATGGCAACAACTTCTGACCAAACCCCAATTTTGCTGACACCAAAACTTTCCGACATCCTTGGACAAGATGGCAAACTAACACCACAGGAGAAACAACAATGTATCGACCAAAAGCTATGCCTCTACTGTGGAACACCTGGTCATAAAGTAAAGACTTGCCCAAGGTCATCATCCTTCACCAGGAAAGCAAAATCCCAAGCTACAATTATCACACTAAGTGATTCTGACATCAAGGACCTCCCAGAGGCCCTTCCAAATTCCCAAAAATGACAGCTCAAGAATTCTCGAGCATGATTCCATGTTCGTATCTCCATTCATGCCTTACCAAGATCACCTAGTGTTGCCGCAGCTTGGCTAGCTGGCTTAATGGCTAGCTGAGCCGCGGCTATGGCTCGAAAAGCTGGGGTCAAACTCCTGCGCTGCAGCCAAAGCTTCAGCTAGCTGTGGCTCAGACCAGCTAGCCAGCCAATGGCTCTTAGCTGGCTAGCTGGCGTGAGCTGCAGCTAGCTGAAGCTGCAGATGCAGCTTGGCCGCCATGGCGTTGCTGTGGCAGCGGCAGCCACTGCCGTTGGTGCAGCACGCACCAACAGTACATCACCGTGCACCACCACCACCACCATCATTGGGGCAGCACCCATGCTGCCCCAATGATGGGGCCGTTGTTGAGTCCAGTGACAACACCCGTGGTGGGTGCTGTCACAGCAGCGGCAACACAACCACACCGGAAGTCAATACTTCTGGTGTGGTTGCACCACTACCGTCATTGGGGCAGTACCACTGCCCCAATGATGGGGCCGTGCTGCTGTTGACGGTGACAGCACCCGTGGGTGCTGTCACAACAGTGGCAACACAACCGCACCAGAAGTATCGACTTCCGGTGTGGTTGTGGCACCACCTGTGACCACAGCCCAGCTCGGACCGGGTTCAAATCGAGCCCAAAGCTTGAGCTGAAGCCTGAGCTGTTAGAAAGCTGTTGCTTCGGCTCAGCTAGCTGAGCCAAAGCTTCGGTCCGGCTGCAGCTTAAGAGCCAGCTTAAAGCCGGACCCCAGAAACACTAAGATCACCACAGACACTTTCTGAAAACATCCCTCAATCCTACCTTCTGACAATACCACTAAATTCTTTACAACCATCTCCAACCTTAACTTCAAAAATCCTGAAAATCTCCAAACATCATTTCTTCCAAACATTTCAACCAATCATCATGTCTAAACACCATTCTTTGGATTCCTGCCTTCCACAGGCCTCCGTTGTCCTGGGAACACCACTAACCCACCCACTACAATCCGTTGATTGACAGGGCATTGAATAGTACCTAGTTCCACTCCTCAACAAGAAGATTCAATTCCATGACATGTCTCCTGGACCCTGGAAATACTGTGTTTTTCCAAATCTCTGAAAATCCCGCTTTGCTGTGACATCCTCCAACTTGCCACAACATCCAACATCAATGCTTGATGAATCTTCAGCTTGCAATATGACAATATGGAAACCTTGGCACCTTTCTGATAGGAAAATCCATTACATCGATTCTTCTGATTTCCGACAAGCAATCATCAATATTCCACTACGCACTCCGACAAGATCACATCTTAATGGAGGGAGAGAATATCACTATGGGAAAATCATTTTCCTCACATCTAGTTAAGCCAGACCCACCTCGAGAACATCTTAACAAGGCTCTAGCTATAGGATTTCATCCAACACCTTCTGCACAGTATGTCTGTACTTCCTCAAGGACACTCCAGGACGATTTCCAAATTTCTGAACTACGAATCTCCTTCAAAGACCTCCTTTGGTCTCCTGAGATTCAGTTTTCCAACCTCCAACTTCCAGACTTTTCTGAATCTGATCCTCAAGATACAACTCAGTCACTCTGATCCTAAGTCTAGTCACCAATGCCGATTTCCACGTTATGGGACAATAACTGGCAAACCACCTTCAGAATCTGAAAAGATTTTCCTCGAATGGCGCTGTTAAACCCCTTGTATCCATGAATACACCATCCTTACATCTTCCAACTGATGTTTTCCAATAATTCTGATGCTTCAAGTCATTTTAGGACAATGTCCATCCTTTTTCAAAAAAATTCCAGGCTGAATATCAAGCATCTTACCAATATTTCTGACAAAAACCCTCAAATTCCACCGAACATCCCAATTATTAGCTTTTTCTGACACCTTTCTCCATCCATACTCTCCTCGTTTCTGCCCTTACCCTTGTTCCAAGACCCTATTTAGTGACCATTTTTGGTTTTCCACAACAAAGCTTTCATCGGAAACCGATGATACGACTGGAACAATGTTTTCTTTCAAAACTTCATTGTTTCCAACTTTGACTCACCTTATCTTTTGAAAATCCTTCTCTGAACATCCCAATAATTCCAATTTGTTCCATCCTTGTTCCTGTTCCATATTTAACATTCCAACTTCCTCCAAAGTCTCCAGTAATCTGTGATTACAACAATTTCAACTGGACAACATCAAGACCATGTTATTGAGAAATTTACAAGAAACCCTGCTCATATTTCCCTGACATCCCAAACACATTCCTCAAGGAATCCTTCAGCTCTCCGATACTCCAGCTCCTTGTATTCTCCTTCCTAATGTTTCAAGGTAGACAATGGAACATCTCCCTTGAAGGGGGAGTAGCCACTATGTTGACAACAATCATTCCTGATCACCCATCCTTGTTCCAATTTTTTTTTCCAATTCAATACTTTCAACTTTTTCAGTCACTCAAGTTTTCACTAACACTTCCAACAACACTTGTCAATTCAACTCTTCTATTCAAATCTTGTCCCTACAACACTTCTGTTCACATTCCGCAACCCCAAAATCCCTTTGACATCTATGATCCTCACATCCTGATACTTTGATATTTCCCCAAACTTTCCTTATGACTTTTACCAAGTCCAATCCCGATCCCAATTCTGGTTACCTGACTTCACTCCGATTCCAATTTACTCCAATTCCTGATATCTTTGAACTTAACTAAACATCCTTGATTTCACTGCTTTTCTCCGTTTTTTTTCTGATCATTTCATTTTTCTGATTTTAAAAACAACTTTTGATTTTTCTGACACTAACTATGTTACTTTTGCCCAAAACCCTTCCAATTATTCTATACTACTCTTTGCCTCCCGATTTCTCCAACCCCTATTTACTGCATCATTTCATCTTCACGTCCTTCGCCCTCTGGCTCAGGCCCTTCTGCTTTCCCCTTCAACCACTTCCTGAGGCTGTGCATGGACTTCCAAAGACCTCAGATTTCCACATCAAACTCCTCCTCTGACCCTTCTTCCACCCAACTGATGTCCAGCGCACGTTCTTTCCCCTTGCTCTTTCCTGCCGACATCTCACATTCCAATCGTCCAACCTCCCTGGAGATTCTTTGAGGGTCAGCTCCAACATCTGCTGCTTTGTCACAGGCCCCGGTCCAGCCTCCGTGTTTTCCAACCTTGCTTGATACCATACCAGCAATGACGACTTTCCTGCCATTTCCGCTGACAAGCATGATACTCGACAGCGCCTACTACACTATAAACGACGCTCACTGCACACGCGCCTATCATCATCAGCTCTTGCCAGACCATCATCTGCTGTGCTACCTCCAGTCTGCCAGACACATCATATCCACACTCATTGTATTTTTCCTCAATTATATTTTCAATATGCCATCCAGCATTGCGGCCACCACGTCCCATGATTCGTTTCAGATGACCGCCAAGCCAGACATACACATTGGACCACATGTTGAACTTCCTAGTCGGTGTTCTCCCCTTGATGTTCATTTGTCCAGTCCTCCTCCACAAGTCGCACATCGTCGGTACTATCCCCTATATGTCGAATCTCCTGAAGGCCCATACCGAATATTCCCCTCATATCCTCCTTATCACATTCACGATTGCGTATGGGTATTCGATCAAACCTTCCATGCTCCCTTCTACGTCATCAGTTTTGACCCAAACTTCAAATCAGTGAATGGTTGGCATCGTATCGTCCTTAGGAATAACTGGTACATCAAAGAGCATGGACCAGGAACAGAGATTTGCTACGGTTATGTGCCTAAGGACTTTGTCAAGAAGGGCTCGTCTTCATTCCCTCTCTGGAGGAAATTCGTATCCAAGTGTCATGATTGGTTCACATGTTTCTGAGTTGTCATCAAGTCACATGACTCACTTACTCATCTTCAGAGATATTTGACAAGCAACTGGAATCCTATTGGACGGCTATGACTCATTTTCATCACCTGACTCACTCGCTTCTTGGCTGTACTTCTATTTCCAATTGTTCCACATGGTCTATTGTCTATGACTCACTTCTATTCTAATTCTGGCTTCTATTTCAAATTCGCTGCCACATTTCCCTTCATTTCTTCGACCACCTGACTCATTTTTCCATTTCCTTACAAACCACCTTCCTATTTTGGTTTTCTGCCTCTCGCCGTTAGTCATTTCTCCTGTCTGCTGTCGACGACATCATTGTATGGCATACTTGCATCGTTTGTTGTTCTGCTCATGTATATAAGGCCTGTTTCACCTTAGTTTACCCCAAAAAATTCACCTCTATCAGTTGGATTCACTCGTCTAAGTCTCAAGTCTAAGTCTTCTAAGTCTACTACTACTACTACATCTACATCAAGGCCAGCTTTGTCAATCACGTGACATTTGCTGTTGTATCTCGTCTACGCTTACGTCAGTGTATTACATCATCATATTCGTCACTGCTACGTCCTCATCTTCGTCTTTGTTCTACCTTTGTTGCTGCTGATAGCAAAGCACACTGAGCTGAACACCAGTGTAAGTAGCCGTGCAACGACGACACCGCTACCCACTGTCTTTTGGATCTATTTCCGAAAGTAAACCGACACCGCCACAAAAGTTGGATCACCTGGCTTGGTACACTTCTTGTGGTCCTGTCCGCACTGCACGCATGCCCTTTTTCATGATGTCCTGCTCTTCCAATCCTCCTCAATGCACTGGGATCCCCACATGCAACAACCAATGCAGCAGTCATCCAAATCTTCCAGATCTGACCATTCAAGGTCAGCCATCAGCTGTTTCCACCCAATTCCGGATCCCGACGAGGGTCCAGGCTGCCCCACGGTATTCAGTTCCTCCTACAAAATCTGTTTTTTCCAATCCATCTCTTTCATTTCCATGACGATCTCCTCATCGGAGCTGATCTCGATGACAGATGCGGGGGGAGGGGACTGTGAGCATGACACCATCTTTGGTAGTGGTGATGGTTAGGAGTCAAAAGCATTTTTGCACTTCATCACCGGTCCTCCCCTATTTATCCTCAATTGGCCATCTCAGCCTTTATGGATAACCAACGCCCAAACTTCCCATGACATTCAAATAACATAATCAGCCTCGAGGGCTCGGCTGTAAAGGGGAGATACTGTTAGATCCCAGATCCAGCTTCCGTTATTCCAACATTTTCCACATCCTGATAAGCCCTTTTCCGCTTATTTCCGATATACCCCCATTTTATCATTCTTAGTCACAATCCATCTTAATCTTATCTCCCTACATTCTATCTCGATTTCCGTATTCACTCCGATTCTGGAACTCCTTATCACGCACTCTTATCTCTTCGTTTCCAATTTCTGGAATTCCGCATATTTCTCTAAATATGCTTTTCTCCATTCAAGCTTTCTTGAGTTTGTATATCTCGTTAAAACCCATTATCTCGTTATACTCATTAGAGCTTGATATATCTTGTCAACCTTCTATATCACTACATCTTTTATTATCTTCATTGCACCACGTTCTATCTGTATCAAAGTCCTTACACCTTTGATCTTTATATTGATATCCCAAATTATTCCAACTCCAACATTTCTGACATCCCGAAATCCTTTCCTTGATATTACTTGCTTTCGCATAAAGCTAAAACCATCTTCCGCTCATCTCCAATAAGTCTCGACTTACTATTTGTCACTGATCTCTTCCAAATAGACCCAACCATTGAAACTCCAATAAATCCTGTCCAGTCTTCAAGTCCAAAATACCAGGGCACTAGAAATCCAAGAGGGTGCAACCCATAAGTACAAGCCAATGCCCATGTAGTTCAGCTTCGGATCTCCAATTTCCAAGTCATCTGATATTCTGCACATTTCCAAATATTGCGACTTTCCAATCTTGGTCAAGGAGAGCTCCAACCAAATCTGATTAATGTCCAATCCAGTCCCTAACAGACACTTTCCAAAAACATCCTTCAATCCTATCTTCCGACAAATACCGCAATCCCTTCACAATCATCTCTGACCTTACCTTCACAAAATTCTGACATCTCCAAACACCATTTCTTCCAAATGTTTTAACCAATCATCACATCTAAACACCCATTTTCAGATTCCTGCTTTCCACAGGTCTCCACTTCTGTTTTTCCGACAACATCCTTATGTCGCACCATACAGTAGGCTATTCATGCCAATCACATTCTCCGTCCAGCGAAAATCCCAGTTGTGATTACAATGTGTATAACACCACTTGTTTCTAATTGTTCTGATGTGCTGGGAATGCCACTAATCCACCCACTACAATCTGTTGATTGACAGGGCATTGGGTAGTACTTAGTTCTGCACTCCTCAACAAGAAGACTCAATTCTATGACAGGTCTCCTGGAAACCTGCAAATATTGCATTTTTCAAAATCTCCAAATCCTTGCTTTCGCTGCAACATTCTCCAACTCGCCACAACATCCACTGTCAATGCTCGATGAATGCTCACCTTGTGACACAACAATACGGAAACCCTGGCATTTTTCTGACACAAGAAAATCTGATACATCAATTCTTCCGAATTCCTCTGGATTCTGACCCAAGCAACAGTTTCAATATTCTGCTACACACTCCAACAAGATCACATCTTAATGGAGGGAGAGAATCTCACTATGGGAAATTTCATTTCCTTACATCTAGTTAAGCCAGACTCACCTCGAGAACACATTAATGAGGGTCTAGCTATGGGATTTCAGCTGACACTTCCTGCACAGTACACCAGTACTTCCTTGAGAATACTCCAGGATGATTTCCAAAATCCAAACTATGAATCTCCTCCAAGGACCTATTCAGTTTTCTGACCTCCAACTTCCAGACTTTTCTGAATCCGACCCTCAAGATACAACTCAGTTACTCCAATTCTAAGCCTGGTCACCAATTTCCAAATCCATGTTATGGGACAACAACTGGGAAACTGCCTTCAGAGTCCACAACAATTTTCCACGAATGATGCTGTTAAACCCCTTGTCTTCATGAATGCACCATCCTTACTTGATCCTATCCACATTTTCTGACAAATTCCAACCTTCAAGTCACTTTTTGGATGATGTCTGTCTGTTTTCAATGATATTCCAAGATGAATACCAAGAACTTCACTGATATTTTTCTGACAAACCTTCTATTTTGCCAAATTCCAACTTTTAGATTTGTCCGATGTCTTTTCTTCTCTATTTTTTTTTACTGTTCCGTTGTCACCCAAGTTCCACAACCTTATTGTAAAACTTATTACTAGTCACACAGAACAGACTGAGCCAATAGTTTATTGGTGTCTGCAAGTTGTGTGGTTACAAGTAAAATTAGTTGCTTATCTAACTACTTGTGGACAACTGTATAGTTGTCCACTATCTACATCTGCCCCTAGTGGGCAGCTTATATAATACAGCCAACAGGTCACCATTGTGACTTGTATATTCTATATAGTAGCATATATGCTACTATTGATGTAGGAGGTTCGGGCTTTATGCTGATGGAGGATCAGTAGTGAGTGGCACAGGTAACCCTGGGTACAAATAGGTTGACCTGTACCTGACCCATGAGCTGACCCATACCTGCCACCTAGTGATTATTCGTGATCTGCAGTTTTGAGCACATATTAAACATATTCAATGGAGATACCACTACATTCACGATGATATTGTTGCATCTGGAAAGGCCACTGTGTGATACATTCCAACTAAGGCATGACATGAGTGCAGCTGCGGATCCAGATACCCATTTCCCATGGATAAGGCCCAGGTGCAGGTCTTACCCTGTGAACTCACAGGTAATCCAGCAGGTATCCGTCAAGTATCTGTGTCTAGAATTTTGTGAGCAACACTGCTGTCAATGTCATGGTATGTCCTCAAACTGTCAACCGAGTCCCAATCAATGCAAACCTTGAAGAGCCCAAAAACTCCAGCTAGTGTCATAACTGCTAGCACCAGCAAGACTGATCATCATCAGACTATGTTGAGTACCAGGCTTTCTTGCAAGGAGTCCAATAAGCTGTGAGTTATCTCCTCCAAAGAACACCAGGATGTCATTTTATTGTCACCTCTATGACCTGACAGTTCCTTCTGGCTCATAGCTCAAAGGAACCTTTGACAGATTCCAACTAGTTTTCATCAGGGATGTTCATTAACAGCCACTGCTACATTTTAGCATGAGACCCTTTGAAGTTGTAGTGAGAGATTGGTCTTCAGACATCTGTCTTTCTGGTTTCTGATTTGACAGTCTACTGAGTACATATTTAGCTCCAAGTATTGACATCCATTGCAATGAACATAGCCTTCTGGAACCTGAGTAACTCTTACTGGAAGCCTTGAATTGACCCTTGGACGTTTTATGTGATACAAGTTGTATGAGGAGGCATTTACATTGCTACTGGAGACCCTCTGTATGGACATCACCATATCCGCTATGTGCTCGTGCACGACCATGCACACAGCACTGCGATGATAGCATCCTGGAAGTCTGGTGGGGAGACACTAGAGTGCTACCATGACATCCTGGCAATCATCATCATAAGTCCTTCTGGGATTAAACACAATGACCCAATTAAGGAGAACATCACTCTGTGCATGGTCAACATGTAGTATCCGATGTTGCTGTCCCACCACTTGTCACTGCACGCCACGATGCCGACACATGGTATATCTAGTGTGTATAAGCAGAGTGTTTTGAAGGGATGTTTAGCTCACCAATCCGCATCCTGCCAGCTTCATAGCTTTTCAGGAAGCTCTGCCATCTTGAATCCAGCATCCTCACAATCCAAGTAGCAAGGAGATTGAGAACTCATCCCTCATGATGAAACAACCTACTGAAAGCAATATTGGGAGCTATTTGACTCTGTCAAGGGTGTCAATACACTCATTATTCCCCCAGCACAGTATGTCATGTGCCATTGACGTTATCCTGGCATTGACTCACTTGGGGTGGAATTATAGTTAGGAGAGCCCTGCAGCAGTGGCCAGACAATATTAGAACCTTGCTTACTGTGCCTGTGTCATCCTTTATACACCTTATCCATTCCCCAACTCTCCCTCGCCCTTTGACAACCCCTATCATATGGGAAGACAAGTCGAATGGACACATTGGCTAAGGGAAGGAGAGGAAGAGGTGATGGAGTCTTCCACTGCAGACTCCAATACTCAAACACAATTTGTCATAGATTACAAGGACGAGGACAAGCTGAGGCAGGATCATGTTCAAAGGCAGTGGAAATGTTTCATGGATGATGGGTCCCCATATAGGGAGGAATGAGGTGCGTAATGTTCTACAACTGTGAATTTTTAACACAATTGATCACTACAAATGGCGACTTCGCTGAACCACTCCAGTCCAATTGCCACAATCGACACTAGTCAATCACAACTATTGTTTATTTTTTCAGGTATCATTAGAGAAAGTAAATTATTAAAAATAAAATATATTCTAATTAGTTTGCTAGAAAAATCCACGAGTACCTGCAATACCTGCAGGTTTTCATCCATGGGTCCAGGTATCCGGTGCTAAAATACCTGTGCAGGTGCAGGTATTGTTGTCTGAATTTGAAATACCTGTGGCACGGATGCAGGTATATCTGTGGATGCATCCATGTCATGCCTTAATTCCAACTGCAGATATGTTCACTGATATATTCACTAAAGCTTTGCCAAGGGAGAAACACTGGAAGTTTCTGGATGCTATGGGGTTGCAGCAATGTTCAAGTGGGAGTGTGAGGAAATAAGAGATTGTTCTATGGACTTTACAACATACTCACATTACATAATACGCCCACTGCCACATACAAAAGAGGAAGAGTCAAGTTGTAAGGGGACATCAAAGGACAAGACGATGAATGCCTCTAACCCAAGTGTATAACAAGGATAGCAAATGTACATGAGCTATCTACTGCTTATATAGACGTATGCAGGGGAATCTAGATAGAAAACATATCTGAAGGCTATCAACCAATCAATATGCGCAGCACTATCTACCAATCGGAGATACTCAAGATAACCTGCCAAAAGATAACTAAAGATAGAGTGTCAGGTCTGTCATGTGTCCATGATGGGTCAGGGACAGACAATGATAAGGAAGATAAGAAGGATGGATTACCAGGTACGCACTCCCCAGGAGTCTACCAGACCATGGAGTAGGAACTCCACTATAGTAAGCATGGGGTTCCCCTTACACAAGTGCTGGAAGTTTTCCCTTTCCCTCATTCTTAACATCACAAAGACTGAGTGTAAGGGGAACTCCACCTCAGCCTTCAGTGTTTGCTAGGTTGAGAATGCTTACTAAAGCATGGTTCCTACTCTACGGTCCAGTAGACTCCTGGGGAGTGCATACCTGGTACTATATCCTTCTTATCTCCTTATCATCGTCTGTCCCCCACCTATCATGGACATGTGATAGACCTAATGTTCTATCTTTAGTTATCTTTTGGCAGGTTATCTCGAGTATCTCTGATTGGTAGATAGTGCTGCACTTATTGATTGGTTGATAGCCATTAGATATATTTCCTATCTAGATGCCCCTGGTTTCCATACATGTATATAAGCAGTAGATAGCTCATGTACATTCGCTATCCTTGTTATACACTTGGGTTAGAGGCATTCGTCTTACAGTCCATTGACATCCCCTCACACTGAGGGTACATACATCTAGTTATATTTGTGTTCACATCTCGATTCTAACCTTATTGTCACTGAAGGCATAGAAAGGTTTTTCAGTTAGGAAAAACTTGGGAAAAACTTGATAAGGGGTCAGATTTTATTGCAGTAATTCAGGGTAAGATAATTGTTAGCAAATTCCTATTTCCTTACAATAGTCATAATATTTGCATAGGATTATCCCAATCATCCTGGAAAATTATGAGAAAACAGTAAAGAAATCCAAATTCTCTTATAGTTTTCTAATTCCAGAGGACTTTCTATAAATCTGACCATTATCTATGTTTTTCTTAGGAGGTGGGAAAATTTTACTATGCTTGCAGTGTGCAGTTCGTTCTGCAAAGGTACATAAATATAATAGTCTTAACATCACAAAGACTGAGGTTTGACAGAATTGCCAGTTTTGGGTAGCTGGTCACTCCCAGACACCGTACAGCTGTGGTGAAGTCATGGAGCCAGACCGCTCAACTGTATGCAGGGAATATGTCAATCTTCTCACCTTATCTCTCATCTTGGTACATGCATACCCTTCTTTCCTGTTAAAAACCAGTGCAGCTCAGGATGCTACATAGTTTAGATAAATAATTACAGGACTCACCTAGTAAAAACCCTATAAGCGGCACAATCACGCACTTGGAACCAGCTAGTTGGTGTCACTATCTCTGTCCTGTACCTGACACATGTCACTTGGAACATTACCACCAGTGAAAAAGCGGTTTGCTGGGAAACAGGCCATGTCTGATAGGGCATGCCCAATCAGCCACCAGCCTTTGGTCTAGGCCATGATGTCATGGGTCACATGCCCTATGTAAAATCAATCATTAGGCACCTTCAGTTCATCATCCACAACACTATCCAAACAACTTCTACCAATGTCAACATCATCCGCCCCTCCTGCAGGCCTCCTGCTGCTTTAATCCAGACATCCCCTTCATTTAACATAGGCAAAACTCTTCATGTGTAAAGGCCCATGGATGGAGCTAGGTTTAGGTGAATAATGGTGCCAAAGGTGTCTATGTATTTTGAGAGCATGACTGTACATATTACAAGTGTACAATAATCTAGCCGTGCATTAAAAAACCCCCTAGGGAAAAAGGATCTATGTTATCAGTTTGTGAAGCAGGCTGGCTACATTGCGACAACAAACCTGCTAGGAAGGAGTAGTGAAGTGGGTGAAGAGGGGGAATGTCCCTCTTCTGTCTTAAGTAGCAGCAGGCTCCCACTCAAACAACAGCCACTTATGCCCACTGTGACACACTCGAGACTTGCACAGTAAAGTTAGACATGGTGAGCTGGTCCAAGTGCAGACCTCAGCGATAGCACGGGAGAAAGGCTTACTGGTCAAATCTGTGTACGTCCCTCACCTAAACCGTAATGCACAACATGTCTTCATCCTCAGCCCCACCTCTGACCACACTCATCAAGCAGAAGCTGTGCTTCCTCAACATGTCTATGGGGCAGGGTGTGTCGTTGTGTCGCCAATGATGGGTGTTGGAGAGAATAGCTGGGAGCAGGAGCAGGTCACTTATGTGATAGCAAGGAGGAAATTGAGGACCAGGTGATAGACTTGTGATCAGTCTCACGTGACTGTGACAAGCCTTCATGAGCTTAATACAATATGGGAAGATTTGTTCATGCAGGAAGAGAGGGAAACACGTGACTGACAAGTGATGTGTCCACTGTGGCCCATGAAAGGCCACAACATTGTGCTGTGGGTTTGTGGATGTTTGTGGATGTTGATTACCTGAGGATGACCTAATGGTCTAGACTGAGGCCGGTGGCCAGTTGGGCATGGCCAACCAGCCATAGCCGGTCACCCAGCGGACAGCAAATTGCGTACCACCAGAGCTATACTACACAATTCTTTCCCATATACCACCACTGCAACTTCAGACCTCTACTCTGAACCTCTCTCAGGCAATTCCTCTCACTCCTGTACCATTACACCCTGTATTTGAAAACATATCACTGACCTGTCAGCAGCAGCTGCCTGAGCTATGTCTGAGACGTTGATTTCCTGTTAAATTCTCTTCCCAAATATTAAGCAATGAGTTTATCTCTGATGAATCTATCTGGGTCAAGTCCTTCACTCTGATGATTTGGAGGATTGGCGCAGATGTTCTTGTGAAGTGTTGGAACATTTAAAACTCAATATTGGGCCAGTATTCACACCTGAGCATCTGCGAGAGATGTTTATTAAACCAATACTCTCACTCAACACGCTAAATTTGCGATTTCAGCCTTAGTAAGTAGTTTCTGCTCCTAATCATCCAATTGCAGTAAAGCACTAATGCTATAGGTGTTCCAGTGTTCAGACAGTGACATATTATCAATTTCTCAAAGGATCTTACTTTGATCCTACATTAGAACTTATCTCAATGTGGCCATCAACTTGTTCTCTCACCCATGTGTCTATCATTCAGGATTCACTTCCTCCACCTCCATCAGGGATGCAGATTAAGGCCTTTGCTCAACCAATTGTATTCTTTTCTCTGACACCCTTAACAGCTCTAAGTATATCCCCAGCCACACAGAAAATCACCCACATACGGCTTCGGATTCCCTCCCAACAACTTGTCAGAACGATGTCAACATCCAGCATGCCTGGAGCACACCCAGGCAGCGCCAATCAGAACCAATCAACTGGCTCCAATAGGATAGAGATGGAGGGTTTAAAACCCTCCACATCGTTGTGCACTAGTGCGCTGACAAGCATGATGCTCGACAGCGCCTACTACACTACAAAAGACGCTCACTGCACACGTGCCTATCATCATCAGCTTTCGCCAGACCATCATCTGCTGTGCTACCTCCAGTCTGCCAGACACATCATCTCCACACTCATTCTATTTTTCATCAATTCTATTTTCAATATGCCATCCAGCATTGTGGCCACCACGTCCCATGATTCGTTTCAGATGACCGCCAAGCCAGACATACACGTTGGACGACACGTTGAACTTCCTAGTCGGTGTTCTCCCCTTGATGTTCATTTGTCAAGTCCTCCTCCACAAGTCGCACATCGTCGGTACTATCCCCTATATGTCGAATCTCCTGAAGGCCCATACCGAATATTCCCCTCATATCCTCCTTATCACATTCACGATTGCATATGGGTATTCGATCAAACCTTCCATGCTCCCTTCTACATCATCGGTTTTGACCCAAACTTTGAACCAGTGAATGGTTGGCATCATATCGTTCTCAGGAATAACTGGTACATCAAAGAGCACGGACCAGGAACAAAGCTACGGTTATGTGCCTAAGGACTTCGTCAAGCAGGACTCATCTTTGTTCCCTCTCTGGAGGAAATTCGTATCCAAGTGTCATGATTGGTTCACATGTTTCTGAGCCGTCATCAAGTCACATGACTCACTTACTCATCTTCGGAGATATTTGACAAGCAACTGGAATCCTATTGGATGGCTATGACTCATTTTCTTCACATGACTCACTCGCTTCTTGGCTGTACTTCTATTTCCAATTGTTCCACATGGTCTATTGTCTGTGACTCACTTCTATTCTAATTCTGGCTTCTATTTCCAATTCACTGCCACATTTCCCTTCATTTCTTCGACCACCTGACTCATTTTTCCATTTCCTTACAAACCACCTTCCTATTTTGGTTTTCTGCCTCTCGCCGTTAGTCATTTCTCCTGTCTGCTGTCAACGACATCATTGTATGGCATACTTGCATCGTTTGTTGTTCTGCTCATGTATATAAGGCCTGTTTCACCTTAGTTTACCCCAAAAAATTCACCTCTATCAGTTGGATTCACTCGTCTAAGTCTCAAGTCTAAGTCTTCTAAGTCTACTACTACTACTACATCTACATCAAGGCCAGCTTTGTCAATCACGTGACATTTGCTGTTGTATCTCGTCTACGCTTACGTCAGTGTATTACATCATCATATTCGTCACTGCTACGTCCTCATCTTCGTCTTTGTTCTACCTTTGTTGCTGCTGATAGCAAAGCACACTGAGCCGAACACCAGTGTAAGTAGCCGTGCAACGACGACACCGCTACCCACTGTCTTTTGGATCTATTTCCGAAAGTAAACCGACAGTGCGACAAGCAAGGGACCAAGGCCCCATACAGGAAGGAGAACCATCCAGATGTGTGAGCGTGACACCCACACGAGAGATTAGAAGAGGAACACCTGGGGTACAACCCAGGCAGCAGAGTGACGAAAGCCACTCTAGCAAGACCATTGGAAATTGGCATGTAAGCCCTGAAAGACAAGCCTCAGATTGAGGGTATTCAACAGAGTAAGACTTCCTCAAGAATGAGCTAATGCTGGAGATCCTGCGAGAGACGGATGATACCTGTCAACAGATATTGTTCACCCATGAACAGAGCAAACAAGCAGCTAAAGCTGCGAAAGCAGCCACTATGGCTACTGAAATACTAGTCAGACGTGATGAACATCTGAGAAAGTTCATAGAAGAGCTGCGTGCGAAGCAATGCACACAAATAAAAGGGAAAAAAACCCTACATGGAAACAATATAGTGTTGCTGTGGTTCAGTTGACCAAGCCACGGTCCCCACAGCCGTGACTTCAACTACATAGGTTGCACAAAAACCCCCAGGTTGAAACCGTAGTCACAACTATGGTTTTAACTGACCTGGGGGGTCAGTCAATCACTTAAAGTGGTTGACTGCAACCATGTAGTTGACCAACCACTTTATGTGGTTGGTTGACCATGGGGTCACAGTCCAGCAGTATGCACAGTGCAAGTGCTGCTGGTGTCACACTGGCAGCTGCCAAACACAGTTCAGTAGCAGCCGCTGTGCTAGTAGCAGTGGCAGGGGGAAGTTGCAATGGTGTGCCACTGCCCCTACTCTGCATCAGCCACATTGGTGTGGCTGGTGTAGCGCACCAGTACTTGCAGCGTTGGCTGCAAGTACTGGTGGGGGAGTCACACCAGCGGCAGCTGAACCCAGTTCAGCCACCGCCACTGCAACAGTGGCAGAGAGACAGTGGCAATGGGGTTGCCACTGACTGTCCATACTCTGCACCAGCCACGCAAACATGGCTGGCACAGAGTACCAGTACTTGCAGTTTTAACTGCGAGTACTGGTGCTAGAGCACCAGCGGCTGCCAAACAGCCACCGTGTTTTGCAGCTGGCTCTATGCCAGCCACTTGTCTGTGGCTGGCATAAAGCAACTGAACTCGCAGCCAGCAGGTTGGCTGTGAGTACGGTTGACCATGACTATAGATCGCGGTTCCGACTATGGATTTCAGCATGAAATCCACTAGTCGTAACCGTGACTGTCATGAACCGTGACTGAACCATGACTTTGGGAGTCGCTGAGCGGTTCAACTTCAGTCCTTGAGCAGTTTTGGACTGAAGTTGCGGCAACACTAAAACAATCCCAATAGGGATCATATGGATGAAGAGGGTGACCCGCAACCTCAAAGGGGAATGAATCCCCCTGAAGAGATACCTAGAGTTTGGAAACAAACTCAAGCGGATGATAATCATTCTGATCAGGGAGTGACACATAAAGTGCCACGAGAAAGAGTGAGGGATAGGCAGTCCCTTTTTGAAATTGTCACTGGACAAAGTCAATCAGATGATGAAATCACCGAAATTAGCATTGTGGAAACGCAAGACGTGCTTGCAGAGCAAGCAAACCGTTGGGCTGAAGCCAAACAAAAGACGGCCAGAAGGCATCACCGTGCTCTAGAATTGAGCGTAGAACTGGTGGAATAAGCAGTTGCTGCACAATATCCTCAGGTCAATGGACCTGAAATGGAAGAAGCAGTACGCACCGCTAGGATAGCATGTAACAGATACAGCTCATATGAACGAGTCTCAAATGCCAACTAGCTGGTGATATGCGTGCGATTCCGGCCGTAGCCAGAGGACCACATCAGGCCCAGTAGGACCTGATGCAGATGCCCCTCAGCGAGCCCTGAGTATATGGGGGATACCAGAGAGGTACCAATCAGTACCACTCACAGAAGTCAGTCGCCAGTGGACTCATTTTAATTACTGTCCCAACCACACAGACAGGATAGCAATGATGGTGTGCAACGCACTCCATGAGAATCGACATGTGAGTGCCAAAAAATTTGCCTTTGCAAAGGCAGGAATAAAATTGCCTCACCCTGAGCCTCATGGGGGAAGTGCCGATCTCAAAGAATTCAAGACATTCATTGCAGGAATACTGTGATGGTTAAGCATGAATAATCTGCTTGGACCATCTGAGACTAAAGCTCAGAGAGGGTATGGAGGCACTTGCCTTAAAGATGAGGCATCCAAGTGGTACACTCAGACAGTAGAAAGATGGGACTGAGAGATCTGAGACTGGACCCTCAAGTCTGTAGTCGCTGCTTTACTACATACTTGGACACATAGACAAGTGTCCAACAAATTTGACTCCTTGGAGCAATGAAGTATACTGTGGATGAAATCATCAGTGATATTTTAAAGTACTTGGCACGCATGATAATGCTGCTGGATAAATACTCTATGAATAAATGATTCTTAGCTGTGCTAAGAACATATTTGAGAATAGAAGTCCTCAAAAAGGGGTACACCCCGGAGACTCACTCCCTAGAGGAGTTGTCACATGAGGCTCGAGTAATCGAGTCAGCGTCCCATTATGACTATGGCACACGAGTGAGTACTACTGCAGCCAGCGGTAGTATGAGAACAAAAAAGAATCAGGCTGTGACAAAACATGAACAGGCTGTGAAGTCGCAACCTAATACAAGTAAAGTGCAGCCAGGTAAACTGGCATCACAAGTAGTTATAAGATGGCCAGTCACAAAGATGATTCTGAGGATATATGGAACAAGCCACAAACCAGACCCACAGTACCAGTAGCCACTGCTGGAAATAGAGCAGTGGTGAACAACGCCACTAGGCCAGGCACAGCTGGAATAGGGAAAGCATGTACATCAGATGTACATTGCTATGAATGTGGCCAAATGGGCTACAAAAGGTCTAATTGCCCCAAATTAAGGGACAAACCACGTGTTGCTGGCATGCAGATAGAAGAAGACCTCAGAGACGATGTAGAACAAGAGAAATTGGAGCCACCAGATGGCCCAAGTCACTTGGAGGAGGAGGAATTACCTCCTGAAGAAGAATACCCTGACCAAATGGTCAGAGCCTGGCAAACAGAACCAACAGAGAAGTTCCGATGGTCAGATGATGAGGCTGAGAGCAATTGGACTGAGTATTGCGCTGTCGGTTTACTTTCGGAAATAGATCCAAAAGACAGTGGGTAGTGGTGTCGTTGTTGCATGGCTACTTACACTGGTGTTCGGCTCAGTGCGCTTTGCTATCAGCAGCAACAAAGGTAGAACAAAGACGAAGATGAGGACGTAGCAGTGACGAAGATGATGACGTAATACGCTCACGTAAGCGTAGACAAGATACAACAGCAAATGTCACGTGATTGACAAAGCTGGCCTTGATGTAGATGTAGTAGTAGTAGACGTAGCAGTAGACTTAGACTTAGACTTAGACGAGTGAATCCAACTGAAAGAGGTGAATTGGGGTACACTAAGGCGAAACAGGCCTTATATACATGAGCAGAACAACAAACGATGCGAGTATGCCATACAACGATGTCGTCGACAGCAGACAGGAGAAATGACACCCCGGCAAGAGGCAGAAAACCAAAATAGGAAGGTGGTTTGTAATAGAATGGAGAAATGAGTCAGGTGGTCGAAGAAATGAAGGGAAAGGTGGCAGCGATTTTGAAATAGAAGCCAGAAATAGAATAGAAGTGAGTCACAGACAATAGACCATGTGGAACAATTGGAAATAGAAGTACAGCCAAGGAGCGAGTGAGTCATGTGAAGAAAATGAGTCATAGCCATCCAATAGGATTCCAGTTGCTTGTCAAATATCTCCGAAGATGAGTAAGTGAGTCATGGGACTTGATGACAACTCAGAAACATGTGAACCAATCACAACACTTGGATATGAATTTCCTCCAGAGAGGGAACGATGACGAGTCCTGCTTGACGAAGTCCTTAGGCACATAACCATAGTAAATCTCTGTTCCTGGTCTGTGCTCTTTGATGTACCAGTTATTCCTGAGGACGATATGATGCCAACCATTCACTGGTTCAAAGTTTGGGTCAAAACCGATGACGTAGAAGGGAGCATGGAAGGTTTGATCGAATACCCATACGCAATCGTGAATGTGATAAGGAGGATATGAGGGGAATATTCGGTATGGGCCTTCAGGAGATTTGACATATAGGGGATAGTACCGACGATGTGCGACTTGTGGAGGAGGACTGGACAAATGAACATCAAGGGGAGAACACCGACTAGGAAGTTCAACACGTGGTCCAATGTGTATGTCTGGCTTGGCGGTCATCTGAAACGAGTCGTGGGATGTGGTGGCGGCAATGCTGGATGGCATATTGAAAATAGAATTGATGAAAAATAGAATGAGTGTGGAGATGATGTGTCTGGTGGACTGGAGGTAGCACAGCAGATGATGGTCTGGCAAAAGCTGATGATGATAGGCGTGTGTGCAGTGAGCGTCTTTTGTAGTGTAGTAGGTGCTGTCGAGTATCATGCTTGTCAGTGCCAGCACGATACATGCCGCAGGATACTGTCACAGACGCAGCATATATGCTGCACAAATACATAATGAGAGTGTAAACTCTCATAATCAACCCATCCGACTAGCCACGGGCGGTATAGTAGACAAAACTGCCGAGCCGGTCTACGACCATAGGGCTCAACACAAAGATCAAATGTGGCCCAAATGACCACATGAAGAAAACCAGACTATCTCTGGTTACTTTTAAATTGGAGGCACAAGAGCCAACTGTATGCTAGACAGTGGGTGTGAAGGTGTGATGATATCACCCGATTTCACATATGCGACCAAGATGAAGACATTCAAACTCGAATGTCCCATAGGCTTACAACTAGCCTGTGTTGGTAGTAAATCTACCATAAACTATGGTGTCAGAGACACAATAAGATTTGGATCTAACACTGTCGAGGAATACATCGACATAGCTAACATCGATTATTATGATGTTATACTTGGAACTCCATTCCTGAGAAGGATGGGATTAGTCCTGAATTTTGATGGTTCAGGACAAATACTAATGGGGAATGAAAAAATCCCCAATGGAGCAAACGTGTTTGGTAACGAATGCAAAATGGAAGCCAAAAGACCTCCTCCTAAGCCGCATATAACTGCAGCTATAACAAATAAAACTCGCAAATGAAGCGAGAAGGGTGAGCCACCAACAAGTGACTCACCCATAATTTGTTCACAATCACAGTGAGAGGGGGAGGGGATAGAAGAAACTAAGGGGTGCATGCACCACTTAATGGCTGCCAAAGCCAAACAGGGGAGTTTAACTCCTGCTGATTTTCCAAGATTGCAAGAGCAATGGAAAATAGAATTAGCCGATATGTTCGGCCAAGTACCTTTACAGTTGCCACCGTGGAGAGATATAAATCATGAGATAAATCTCATAGATGATCACAAGCGAATAAATTATCGCTTGCCTAAGTGCCCAGACGCACTTAAGGAAGAACTCGTTCAGAAAATTGAATGATACACCACTGCAGGGTGGTGGGAAAGGGCATCAGCTAAACAAGCAATACCCATGTTAAGTATCCCAAAGAAAAGTGGGAAACTTCAAACAGTGTTCGATTTTCATTTGCAAAATGATAACAGAGAGAAGGACGTCACGCCCTTCCCTGACCAGGACACCATATGGCACAACATAGCGCATGCCAAATACAGATCCAAGCTGAATATGTCAGAAGTGTATGAGCAAATACGCATAAAAGATACAGACGTCTGGAAGACAGCATTTGCAACAATATTTGGCACATTCATGAGCTGAGTAATGATGATAGGGGACTGCAACGCCCCCTCAACATTTCAATGTCTAATGATGTTTATCTTTCACGACTTTATAGGTCGCTTCAGCTATGCATATCTGGATGATATAATCATATTCTCAAATACAATCAAGAAGCATGAACAACACCTAAGAAAGGTGTTTGAGAAACTGAGGGAGGTACAACTGTACCTCTTGCCATCCAAGTCAGATCTCTACTCTGAAAGAGTAGACTGCCTTGGCCATATAATTGACGACAAAGGCATACATGCCAATGCCGACAAAATGGCCAAAATACACGAATGGCGCTGCCCTCAGTCATACATAGAAGTTCAACGTTTCTTAGGATTGGTGCAATACCTACCACCATATATGCTGGATATAATGGCATATACTACACCCTTTTGGGCTGTGCCTGAATTAACAGGACATTTGTCTGGACGCCCTTATTAGACAAATGCTTTGAGTCAATCAAAGCATTAGCTTGCAAGGCTCTGATATTGAAGCCTATAGACATAAACAATCCAGAGACAATCTGGGTTATATGTGACAGCTCCAAGACGGGAGTCAGCACAGTATACAGACAAGGTCCTGACTGGGAAACTTGTAGACCCGCTGGCTTCTTATCTAAAAAGTTTACATCGGCGCAGCATAGCTACCGAACACACGAGCACGAAACAATAGCCATGCTCAAAGCTCTCATGAAATGGGAGAATAAACTACTAGGACAAAAATCCATCCTAGTCACAGACCATAAAGGTCTTGAATATTTCAAGACCCAACCACATTTATCACCAAGACACGTGCGTTGGTGGGAGTTTCTCTCCCACTTTACATATAAATACTACACTCCATGTGGATGGAGTAAAGAATAAAGTAGCAGATTGCTTATCCTGCTACTTTGAATTTGATGTGCCAGAAGATGCACATCTGGAACACGTCTATGTCCAGGCTGATGCCAGATTAGGGCTGTCCATGAGTCTACCCACAGATCACCCGGACTCAGATCTGTGAATATTTTCATTTTCAAATCCTATACTCGGATCCGCATGGGTATTGCATCTGGGTGATCCGAATGTCATGATTTGACACCTAACGACACTTATCACTGTTGCTATCCCCTCCATGTCTTACCAACACTAGCGATACTAGCAATATTCACTGTCCAAGATCAGATCACTCAACCTAACAACTGATCGTCAATATATGCGGCTCCAATAACAGTGGATAGGAACATCAATCACCATGACAGTTATACCTCCATTTAGTATATAGTCCACATGGTATCTATTCAACATCGGTGAATATGTCTAGTATAAAACAGTAGGATAGAATGCATGTATTTCTTTAGTTCTATTATCATAAGTCTTCCCCCTCTCTTTACTTGGTGTCATCTACACATCTAAGTCAAACAACAAGTCTAACGACTATTCTGAACTCATCATCCCCCCATCTCTATCTCTATTCAGTCTTAACAATCAACGTCAATAACATCGCTAGAACTTTATCTGCTAAGTGAATTCTACTTTCTTCTTTCAAATTACCTCTCTATTCCAGTCCCAACAAGTAGGCACCATCACAGCACCATTCACTTAACTGTCTTAGTCTGTATACTTTGCATACATCATCGCTAACACTTTCAGCTTCGTTGGAAGGGTTCTTTAACCACATTTGTTATTAATAACTTTGTTCTACCAAAGATAACAGGTTAAGGGCGGTTTTTGACAGTATAATAGAACTAACACCTACTAGTTGGAATCCTTCTCCCAGTCTCTTCCTTTCAAGTATGTCAGATAGGGCAATTGACTCATTGGGTCACCCCCGATACTCTCCTATTGATCATATCTGAACCCATTCCCAAGGACCTGCCATCACACTGCTACCCTTACCAAATAGAGGTGGATCAGCACCCTTCCCACAGATTGATCCAACAGCATCCCAACAGCACCAATCTGATGCATATATTACACCCGGCTTTATTCCAGACCTCCCCCCACATATGTCATCATTCCCACATCAATCGACATTGGTATTACCTCGAACAATAGGACAAGAGGAAGCCGAACTTTGACAACTTAGTGAGAATCTTTGCCAGACTGAAGCACTGATAAGCAATCAGCAGAGACAACTTGTCGTGACTTGAGCACAACTAGCGCAAGCTTGTATGCGAGCGCAACAGGCTGGTATCACTCTAGAACCTATCAGTAATCAACCCATACAGTTACCACATCTGTCGGCAACTATGTCATCGCTTTCATTTTCCTCACATCCACCAATCCCGACACCAGCATGGTCGGATTCAGAACTCTATATGACAACTTGACAAGCAATTAATTGTCCTTAAACAGCAGTAGCATCAAATATCTTTCAGCCCAGCGCTACTTCCCAAATGCATGAATATGGATCCCCTTATCCTCGTCCTGGGACTGCATATATGCAACATAAACCACCAATCGCTCTCCGACCTCTGTTTGCTCAACCTCATCGACCTCCCGTTGATCCAATAGCAACCCCACTTCCGCGACCACTGACCGCTCATCCGA
This sequence comes from Ramaria rubella, assembly GCA_015039355.1. Lineage (NCBI taxonomy): Eukaryota > Fungi > Basidiomycota > Agaricomycetes > Gomphales > Gomphaceae > Ramaria > Ramaria rubella. Next base: position 30,432 of record MU134341.1, read on the forward strand.
TGATGCCAAGAATGGAACACCCAAGTCCCTCTCATGTGTCATCTTCACCATTCAACAGTCTGACTTTTAGAGGGAACCCACCTGATTTCAACAGCAGACAATGGCAAGGCTTCCCAAGAATGCCTCCTTCCGCTCCGCCGCCTAGTCCAACAGTATTGACTACATCGCATCACCACAATGTGTTGACACCATTGCAACCTCAATATCTTCCTCCTGGAGCCCCTTGGGGACACCCAGGACAACCACCTCCTCCAGCATTTCCTAGTGGACCCCCTCCCTTTGGAGGACCACGTGGAGCACCCTTCAGTGAACCCCCTCCCTTTGGAGGACCACCTGGAGCACCCTTCAGCAGACCCCCTGGCAATCCCTTCGGAGGATCACCATCCGGACCACCACCACCTGGAGGACCAGCACACAGTCCCTGGTACCAACCTTATGGTGTCCCTTACCATGTAATGACACAATCACAACAGGAAACCGATTCCAAAATTGGTAAACCAACTCACTTTGACAGTACCAATCCGGAATCTATCTGAGCATTTATCATGCAGTGCATTATGGCTTTCAATAACAAACCTCAAAAGTTTTCAACTGATCACCAACAAGTTGCATATGCGGCCTCCTATCTCTCCAGGATTGCTCTCGATTGGTGGCTCCCACACCTCACTGCATCACCTGAAACAACCATCTGAACCAACTGGGATGAATTCATTACTGCTCTCAACCAATCGTTTGGACAACCTGACCTCGCTCAATCTGCCCAACGATCAATCCGACAGCTCAGAATGAAGGATAATCATCACGTGAATAAATACATGATTAAATTCACTGAACATGCTCCTCATACAGGTTGGAACGACCCCACCCTTTATGATGTGTTCTATGAAGGTCTTGCTGAATGCATTAAAGAGCATCTTCTGTCGCTACCACGAGCAACAACCCTCAACACCCCCAAACAACACACCCTGGAATGTGACAATCGCTACTGGGCTTGCCAAAACGAGAAAACCTCTCATGCCACATCAGTTCGCCAGACTGTAAGTGCTTCGACATATATGAAGGAATCAGAGTGCAAGCCATTCGAACAAAGAGGCAACAACTACTCCAGCAACAGATCAAAACCATCGCAAGGAGTAGCGACAGACCAAAAAGACCTCAGCAGTGTACTCGATAACACCAGTCATTTGACCGACACTGAGAAGGAGCACCGTAAAGCCAAAGGCTTGTGTATTTATTGTGGAGAAAACCTGACCATCACAGTCACGACTGTATCTATGCGAAGAACCCACAACAAGCGTCAGGACAAGCCACCTTTACCATTTCGGCAGAACCTCAATCGGCAACAATCGAAGAAGTTATAGATGAGGAACCTCAATCCTCAGTGGAAAACTAATCAGTGATCCATCTGACATGTTCACAATGGGTCGCATGGCACACCTGCACACAATTCCCTCTGTACAATTACGGTCGTGACTTGTATCTCAATCCGACATTTCATTCATCATTCATCTAACTCTCTCTGATCATTCTGATCCTGTACCTACTCTCAGAGACTCTGGGGCAACATCAAATTTTATCGATGCACAATTCGCAACACAACTTCTGATGGCCTGACAATCTCTTTCACAACCAGTTTCTCTATGTCTATTTGATGGAAAACCTGCCACCAGTGGTTTCATCCGCGAATACATTAAAACCACTATCTCTTTTCCCGATTCGTCATCTCAATCTCTATCACTCCTCATTACTCAACTTCATCCATCAGCCCCAATTGTCCTAGGTCTTCCCTGGCTCAAAACCATGAACCTGACAATCGATTGGGCTTCAATGTCACTTCATTTCCAATCCGGCACTGGTTCAACACTTCTGACAATGACCACCGCCATGTCTTGTATCACAACCACTCAGGACGTCCAATTGACGCTACCTTCAGTTTTCAATACCATCCCAGAACTCCACACTTCTTCAGGGTTGCCCCCTTCGACAGTCCCTGGTTCCTCAGCAATTATATTGCCACCATCGGGTATCCTTTTGAAACTCAATTTCTCTCAATCCGACTCTTCTATCTTCCAGCCACCAATCAATATGAATATGCCAACCACTGTTTCTGACCCATTACCTTTTACCGATGGATTCATTACTGATATAAGAACACGCAAAGTTCCAAAAATCACTCTTGTTGGTGCTGCTACATTCAAGAGATTCATGAATGCAGGAGAAACCATATACTCTTTTCATTTTATTCCATCGTTACCTACATTCAAGTCTGAAAGTTTACTTGCTAGCTCCCACAAACCCGCTCTGACATTGCTACTTCATGGCAAAGTATTACCGACAGACGAAGTAGAACTGCTCACCAAGGTTGTACCCAATGAATACCTGGATTTTGTTGATGTCTTTTCCAGACAAGAGGCAAAGGCCATCCCACCTCATAGGTCCTACAACCACAAGATTGAAATTGAAGACAACAAACTGTTTCAAAAAGAGGCATTGCGGCCTTTCATCTACTTCCCTACTTCTCAAGAGATGGCATCCCCCTTGCTCCCGATAAGTTTCCTTTGGATGATTTAGACAATTCTTCTGACGATGATAGTTGACTGGGGACAGTCAAATTTTCAGAGATGGGTGGATGACAAGCATGATACTCAACAGCACCTACTACACTACAAAAGATGCTCACTGCACATGCGCCTATCATCATCAGCTTTTGCCAGACCATCATCTGCTGTGCTACCTCCAGTCCGCTGTCAGTTTACTTTCGGAAATAGATCCAAAAGACAGTGGGTAGCGGTGTCGTCATTGCACAGCTACTTACACTGGTGTTCGGCTCAGTGCGCTTTGCTATGAGCAGCAACAAAGGTAGAACAAAGACAAAGACGAGGACGTAGCAGTGACGATGATGATGACGTAATATGCTGACGTAAGCGTAGACGAGATACAACAGCAATGTCATGTGATTGACAAAGCTGGCCTTGATGTAGACGTAGTAGTAGTAGTAGACTTAGAAGACTTAGACTTGAGCCTTAGACGAGTGAATCCAACTGATAGAGGTGAATTGGGGTACACTAAGGCGAAACAGGCCTTATATACATGAGCAGAACAACAAA
>MU134341.1:39801-111324 GCA_015039355.1 Ramaria rubella
CTAAAAAGTAGTTAAGATAAAAGTTATACGGTAGGTCGTAACGGCGGTGGTACAGGGTACTAAACAAAGTCTACTGACGGTTCGGTCTGTATGTGCAACCTGGTGCGTAACTTGAAGGATCAGCCACAAGAGGGGAACTACAAGTAAACAGGTCAGGAGGAGGTGTTCAACGTATAACAGCCATGATAGGAGATATGCAGCTTAGAGGACTTCCAGGTAAGACTCATAAGGGGAGTATAGGAGGAATAGCGTAAGTACTAACGTATACCCATAAGCTAGTTTGGAAGGTACGAGGGAAGATGCAGTAACCAAAACTGGGTTTGAAGTTTGGTCACTTACCCACCGTAGCATAGCAGGAGTCCTTATTGACCATGTAGTTTCTCGTACCTGGTCCTTGTCTCTAAACGATGCCAATACACGGATTCCTGAAGCAGTTCTTCCCCGAGCAGAAACAAGGGAGAGACCTCCTTTAAGCATAGGTTCACAGCACTGACCAAGTGTACAAAGACTCAGTAGTACTTCAGTGTACTGAGTGAATGAGTAGAAGCCTCTATAAACTGTTCGTTGACCTTAAGATAACCTGCCGATACTGAGTAAAAGTAGTGGACTGAGTGAACGAAGAACCGACATGAAGATAAAGGTTAACAAGGTGTACCAGATAACAGACACTGAGTGAAGATAAGATAAAGACCGAAGATAAAGTTTAAGCGACGGTCTAAAGATAAGTAAAGCAACTGGTGGACTGAGTAAAAAGGTAAAGGAATGTTTGGTAGAAGGATAAAACCAAAAGACGGAGAACGGCCCCACAGTAAAGAGGACAGACGACAGCTGCTGTAGTAACATACCGTATGAGCGTAGCAAACAATAAGACGAGTACATATATTCCGGACAAAGTGGAATCACATGGGGTTAAGTGGAGAAAGTCAACCTAAGTGAACAGATTCAGATTCAGATTCAGATGACGATGTAGATGATGATGATACAGATGTAGTTCCGGTCGAAACAGTTAGTGTACTGTAACCGACAACATAGAGCAGATGTGAATGTAGTCGCATAATGCAGTACTAGTAGTAGTGACGATGTAGTAGTAGAAGCAGGAACAAGATGAAAACAACGACGACTATCGTTTCGCGTGACTCGGCTTGTGGTCACATTCATCGGCACGTTGTTGTTGTGGCGATGGGTGACAGAAAACCTAAGTAAAGACTTTCATTTGGCTGTAAACACCGACGGGGTCTCTCCGGGTCAGGTAGCAGATAGTAGAGTCGTTAGGGATAAGGGTAAAGCTGTGTGTAGGAAGGTAGTTCAGGAAGGTCTTGAGTCAAGCCAGATCCGGTAACTAGCAAGTAGTGTGTGCAAGGAGTAGGTAGTAGGAGAGTTATTCCAGAATAGGGAAGGACAAAGTAGATAGACCGTGAGAGAGGCTGTCAATAATGGTAAATATAGACAGTATGGATCGATAAAGCTGCTGTGGACAGATAAAGCATGTATTGTCCTTCAACATAACGTTCAATTGATGTGAAGCGCTGTCGGTTATGTCAGCTGTCGGTAGAGTTAACCATGGGTGTGGCCTAGTTTCGAAAAGGACGTCTAGGATAAGGTGTAGGCCTGAATGGTAACGGTAGAATCCTGGAGAAACGGAGTGGAGTAAGTATGGAGGTTCCGCGAACCGTGAGTATAAAAGATAAAACCGAACTAATTCACGAACGAATAGAAAACTGCGAGTAGGTCGGAGGTAAAGATAAGGGTAAGTAAGGGTTAGGCTGAGGATGGTGGAGACTGATGAAGGCTAGTGTAGACTAGAGGTGGTTGTAGACTGTCGCGGGAAGTAGTTCACGGTTAATGGTCCTAGAGTAATCGGGCTAAACATGACCGAGGAAAACTGTAGTAGGTAGCCACTAGCAAGGATCACGGACAGTTAGTTAGAAGTAAACAGCGACGGACACGTCATGAGATTAGTTTCATGTTAGGCGGCGTAAGTCGTTAGTGGAGGTAGTCTAGGTCGAGGAAGGAAGAAACCGGGCTAGGAACTGAGGGAGAAACCAGGTTTCTGAGCAAAGAATGAGTGTGGAGATGATGTGTCTGGTGGACTGGAGGTAGCACAGCAGATGATGGTCTGGCAAAAGCTGATGATGATAGGCGCGTGTGCAGTGAGCGTCTTTTGTAGTGTAGTAGGCACTGTCGAGTATCATGCTTGTCACCGCAACAAGTTGTATGAGGAGGCATTTACATTGCTACTGGAGACCCTCTGTATGGACATCACCATATCTGCTATGTGCTCATGCACGACCACGTGCACAGCACTGCGATGATAGCATCCTGGCAGTCTGGTGGGGAGACACTAGAGTGCTACCATGACATCCTGGCAATCATCATCATAAGTCCTTCTGGGATTAAACACAAACCCAATAAAGGAGAACATCACTCTGTGCATAGTCAACACATAGTATCTGATGTTGCTGTCCCACCACTTGTCACTGCACACCATGATGCCGACACATGGTATATCTAGCAGAGCATTTCCAAGGTATGTTTAGCTCACCAATCTGCATCCTGCCAGCTTCATAGCTTTTAAGGAAGCTCCACCATCTTGAATCCAGCATCCTCACGATCCAAGTAGCAAGGAGATTGAGAACTCATCCCTCATGATGAACCAACCTACTGAAAGCAATATTGGGAGCTATTTGACTCTGTCAAGGGTGTCAATACACTCATTATTCCCCCAGCACAGTATGTTATGTGCCATTGACCTTATCCTGGCATTGACTCACTTGGGGTGGAATTATAGTTAGGAGAGCCCTGCAGCAGTGGCCAGACAATATTAGAACCTTGCTTACTGTGCCTGTATCATCCTTTATACACCTTATCCATTCCCCAACTCTCCCTCGCCCTTTGACAACCCCTATCATATGGGACGACAAGTCAAATGGACACATTGGCTAAGGGAAGGAGAGGAAGAGGTGATGGAGTCTTCCACTGCAGACTCCAATATTCAAACACAATTCGTTGTAGATTATGAGGATGAGGCCAAGCTGAAGCAGGATCATGTTCAAGGGCAGTGAAAATGTTGCATGGATGATGGGTCCCCATATATGGAGGAATGAGGGCTAGGATGGGTGCATAATGTTCTACAACCGTGAATTTTTAACACAATTGATCACTACAAACAGCAACTTCACTGAACCACCCCAATCCAATCGCCACAATCGATGCCAGTCAATCACAACTATTCTTTATTTTTTCAGGTATCATTAGAGACAGTAAATTATTAAAAATAAAATATATTCTAATTAGTTTGCTAGAAAAACCCATGAGTACCTGCAATACCTGCAGGTTTTCATCCATGGGTCCAGGTATCTGGTGCTAAAATACCTGTGCAGGTGCAGGTACGGTCATCTGAATTTGAAATACCTGTGGCATGGATGCAGGTATATCCGTGGATGCATCCGTGTCATGCCTTAATTCCAACTGCAGATATGGTCACTAATATATTCACTAAAGCTTTGCCAAGGGAGAAACACTGGAAGTTTCTGGATGCTATGGGGGTGCGGAAATGTTCAAGTGGGAGTGTGAGGAAATAAGAGATTGTTCTATGGACTCTACAACATACTCACATTACATAATACGCCCACTGCCACATACAAAAGAGGAATAGTCAAGTTGTAAGGGGACATCAAAGGACAAGACCATGAATGCCTCTAACCCAAGTGTATAACAAGGATAGCAAATGTACATGAGCTATCTACTGCTTATATAGATGTATGCAGGGGAATCTAGATAGGAAACATATCTGAAGGCTATTGACCAATCAATATGCACAGCACTATCTACCAATCAGAGATACTCAAGATAACCTGAAAGATAACTAAAGATAGAGTGTCAGGTCTGTCATGTGTCCATGACAGGTCAGGGACGGACAATGATAAGGAAGATAAGAAGGATGTAGTACCAGGTACGCACTCCCCAGGAGTCTACCCGACCATAGAGTAGGAACTCCACTATAGTAAGCATGGAGTTCCCCTTACACAAGTGCTGGAAGTTTTCCCTTTCCCTCATTCTTAACATCACAAAGACTGAGTGTAAGGGGAACTCCACCTCAGCCTTCAGTGTCTGCTACGTTGAGGATGCTTACTAAAGCATGGTTCCTACTCTATGGTCCAGTAGACTCCTGGGGAGTGCATACCTGGTACTATATCCTTCTTATCTCCTTATCATTGTCCGTCCCCCACCTATCATGGACATGTGATAGACCTAATGTTCTATCTTTAGTTATCTTTCGGCAGGTTATCTAGAGGATCTCTGATTGGTAGATAGTGCTGTGCTTATCGATTGGTTGATATCCATTAGATATGTTTCCTATCTAGATGCCCCTGGTCTCCATATGTCTATATAAGCAGTAGATAGCTCATGTACATTCACTATCCTTGTTATACACTTGGGTTAGAGGCATTCATCTTACAGTCCATTGACATCCCCTCACACTGAGGGTACATACATCTAGTTATATTTGTGTTCACATCTCGATTCTAACCTTATTGTCACTGGAGGCATAGAAAGGTTTTTCAGTTAGGAAAAACTTGGGAAAAACTTGATAAGGGGTCAGATTTTATTGCAGTAATTCAGGGTAAGATAATTGTTAGCAAATTCCTATTTCCTTACAATAGTCATAATATTTGCATAGGATTATCCCAATCATCCTGGAAAATTATGAGACAACAGTAAAGAAATCCAAATTCTCTTACAGTTTTATAAATCTGACCATCATCTATGTTTTTCTTAGGATTTCCCAGGTGGGAAAATTTTACTATGCCTGCAGTGTGTAGTTTGTTCTGCAAAGGTACATAAATATAATAGTCTTAACATCACAAAGACTGAGGTTTGACAGAATTGCCAGTTTTGGGTAGCTGGTCACTCCCAGACACCATACAGCTGTGGCAAAGTCACAGAGCCAGACTGCTCAACTGTATGCAGGGAGTATGTCAATCTTCTGACCTTATCTCTCATCTTGGTACATGCATACCCTTCTTTCCTGTTAAAAACCAGTGCAGCTCAGGATGCTACAGAGTTTAGATAAATAATTACAGGACTCACCTAGTAAAAACCCTATACGCGGCACAATCACGCACTCGGAACCAGCTAGTTGGTGTCACTGTCTCTGTCCTGTACCTGACACATGTCACTTGGAACATTACCACCAGCGAAAAAGCAGTTTGCTGGGAAACAGGCCATGTCTGATAGGGCATGCCCGATCAGCCACCAGCCTTTGGTCTAGGCAATGATGTCATGGGTCACGTGCACTATGTAAAATCAATCATTAGGCACCTTCAGTTCATCATCAACAACACGATGCAAACAACTTCTACCAATGTCAACATCATCTGCCCCTCCTGCAGGCCTCCTGCTGCTTTAATCCAGACATCCCCTTCATTCAACATAGGCAAAACTCTTCATGTGCAAAGGCCCACGGATGGAGCTAGGTTTAGGTGAACAACGGCGCCAAAGGTGTCTCTGTATTTTGAGAGCATGACTGTACATATTACAAGTGTACAATAAACTAGCCGTGCATTAAAAAACCCCCTATGGAAAAAGGATCTATGTTATCAGTTTGCAAAGCAGGCTGGCTACATTGCGACAACAAACCTGCTAGGAATGAGTAGTGAAGTGGGTGAAGAGGGGGAATGTCCCTCTTCTGTCTTAAGTAGCAGCAGGGTCCCACTCAAACAACAGCCACTTACACCCACTGTGACACACTCGAGACTTGCACAGTAAAGTTAGACATGGTGAGCTGGTCCAAGTGCAGACCTCAGTGATAGCGTGGGAGCAAGGCTTACTGGTCAAATCTGTGTATGTCCCTCACCTAAACCGTAATGCACAACATGTCTTCATCCTCAGCCCCACCTCTGACCGCACTCATCAAGCAGAAGCCGTGCTTCCTCAACATGTCTATGGGGCAGGGTGTGTCGTTGTGTCGCCAATGGTGGGTATTGGAGAGAATAGCTGGGAGCAGGAGCAGGTCACTTATGTGATAGCAAGGAGGAAAATGAGGACCAGGTGATAGACTTGTGATCAGTCTCACATGACTGTGGCAAGCCTTCAAGAGCTTAATGTGATATGGGAGGATTTGTTCATGCAGGAAGAGAGGGAAACACGTGACTGACAAGTGATGTGTCCACTGTGGCCCATGAAAGCCCACAACATTGTGCTGTGGGTTTGTGGATGTTTGTGGATGTCAATTACCTGAGGATGACCTAATGGTCTAGACTGAGGCCAATGGCCAGTTGGGCATGGCCAGTCACCCAGCAGACAGCAAATTGTGTACCACCAGAGCTATACTACACAATTCTTTCCCATATACCACCACTGCAACTTCAGACCTTTACTCTCAACCTTTCTCAGGCAATTCCTCTCACTCCTGTACCATTACGCCCTGTATTTGAAAACATATCAATGACCCGTCAGCAGCAGCTGCCTGAGCTATATCTGAGACTTTGATTTCCTGTTAAATTCTCTGCCCAAATATTAAGCAATGAGTTTATCTCTGATGAATCTATCTGGGTCAAGTCCTTCACTCTGATGATTTGGAGGATTGACGCAGATGTTCTTGTGAAGTGTTGGAACATTTAAAACTCAATATTGGGCCAGTATTCACACCTGAGCATCTGTGAGAGATGTTTATTAAACCAATACTCTCACTCAACACACTAAATTTGCAATTCCAGCCTTGGTAAGTAGCTTCTGCTCCTAATCGTCCAATTGCAGTAAAGCATTCAGTGTTCAGACGGTGACATATTATCAATTTCTCAAAGGATTTTACTTTGATCCTACATTAGAACTTATCTCAATGTGGCCATCAACTTGTTCTCTCACCCGTGTGTCTATCATTCAGGATCCACTTCCTCCACCTCCATCAGGGATGCAGATTGAGGCCTTTGCTCAACCAATTGTATTCTTTTCTCTGACACCCTTAACAGCTCTGAGTATATCCCCAGCCACACAGAAAGTCACCCACATACGGCTTCGGATTCCCTCCCAACAACTTGTCAGATTTATTGCCCCTGCCAGCCCTCTGGGTAAATTCCAGTACCCCTTCCCCAATGCTACCCTATTGGATCTCTCCACTTCTTACATTCAAGAAACAAGTGATGTTGAAGCTTTGCTCAACTATGTTGGTGGTGGACGATTACGCCATCTCATACTCAATAAGACAGGGTTATGTGACAATGGAGAATGGGAGGTGTTGGGAAAAGCATGCACCCTGGCAGGCGTAAAACATTCATGCAAATGTGAAAAGGCATGGGCCCAAACAGAAGCCATGATGAACAATAACCAGGATGAGCTGGATGGAAGTGCTCCAGGGCATGTGGATGGCCATCACCCTAGACATGGCAGAAGAGGCCTAGCCACTGCAACGATCTCACTTCGAGACCACCCTATTGACACCACCCCAACTATTCCAATGTTCCTCCCTGCATCAGAGTCGAGCAGGCAAGCAACAAAGATAAGGATTATGCCACCTTGTAAGGGAATTATAATTCCCTTAATAGATATATAGCATTAATATTAGTATACATAAGTATATAGAATATTGTACAGGCATAGGCTATGTCTATGCTACAAGTTGTGTACATGAGTGTCCACAACTGTAATAGTTGTAGCATGGGAAGAACCCTAGGTTCAATCATCACTTACTGTAAACTATCACACCCTGCTCAATAAAGAACTGTTTGGAAGGGTTCTACAAGCCAGTGTGATAAACAACACTAAGTGTAAAACACTTACACTTTTTTTGAACCCCAAGAACTAGCTTAGGCTAGATTTATAAAGAGAGCGCAAAAGCAAACCATACGGTTTGCTAGATAACGAAGCAAGGAGTGCTTCTTGGAATGTCCACGAGACTCCTGGTTAGGACCAGGAGTCAGACGAGTCACCCGTCAGGCAAAGCTGAGGTGAACAAGATCGCAGACAGCGATCCGAATGATGCTTCGAAAGAAGCATTGATGATGTCAACGTCCAGCATGCCTGGGGCACACCCAGGCAGCGCCAATCAGAACCAATCAACTGGCTCCAATAGGATAGAGATGGAGGGTTTAAAACCCTCCACATCGTCATGCACTAGTGCATGACAAGCAAGGGACCAAAGCCCCATACAGGAAGGAGAACCATCCAGACATGCAAGCATGACACCCGCACAAGACACTAGAAGAGGAACACCTGGGGTACAACCCAGGCAGCAGAGTGACAAAAGCCACTCTAGCAAGACGATCAAAAATTGGCACATAAGCCCCAAAAGACAAGCCTCAGATTGAGGCTATTCAACAGAGGAAGAATTCCTCAAGAATGAGCTAATGGAGGAGATCCTGCAAGAGATGGATGATACCCATCAACAGATATTGTTTGCCCGTGAACAGAGTGAACAATCAGCTAAAGCTGTGAAAGCAGCCACTATGGCTACTGAAATACTAGTCAGACATGATGAACATCTGAGAAAGTTCATAGAAGAGCTGCGTGAGAAGCAATGCACACGAATAAAAGGGAAAAAAGCCCTACATGGAAACAATCTAGTGTTGCCGTGGTTCAGTTGACCAAGCCATGGTTCCCACAGCCGTGACTTTGACTACATAGGTCGCATGAAAACCCCCAGGTCGAAACCGTAGTCACAACTATGGTTTTAACTGACCTGGGGGGTCGGTCAACCACTTAAAGTAGTTGACTGCAACCAGTAGTCAACCAACCACTTTATGTGGGGTTGACCATAGGGTCAGAGTCCAGCAGTATGCGCAGTGCAAGTGCTGCTGGTGTCACACCGGCGGCTGCCAAACACAGTTCAGCAGCCGCCGCTGCAATAGTAGCAGCGGCAGGGGGCAGTGGCAATGGTATGCCACTGACCCTACTCTGCGTCAGCCACATTGATGTGGCTGGTGTAGCGCACCAGTACTCGCAGCATTGGCTGTGAGTACTGGTGGGGGAGTCACACCGGTGGTGGCTGAACCCAGTTCAGCCACCACTGCTGCAACAGTGGCAGAGAGACAGTGGCAATGGGGTTGCCACTGACTGTCCACACTCTGTGCCAGCCATGCAAACGTGGCTGGCACAGAGTACCAGTACTTGCAGCTAACACTGCAAGTACTGGTGCTAGAGCACCAGCGGCTGCCAAACAGCCGCCATGTTTTGCAGCTGGCTCTATGCCAGCCACGTGTCTGTGGCTGGCATAAAGCAACCAAACTCACAGCCAGCAGGTTGGCTGCGAGTATGGTTGACCATGACTATAGGTCGCAGTTCCAACTATGGATTTCGGCATGAAATCCACTAGTCGTAACCATGACTGTCATCAACCGTGACCAAACCATGACTTCGGTCCTTCAGCGGTTTTGGACCAAAGTCACGGCAACACTAAAACAATCCCAATAGGGATCATATGGATGAAGAGGGTGACCCACGACCTCAAAGGGGAATGAATCCCCCTGAAGAGATACCTATAGTTTGGAAACGAACTCAAGCGGATGATGATCATTCTGATCAGGGAGTGACATGTAAAGCGCCACAAGACAGAGTGAGGGATAGGCAGTCCCTTTTGGAAATTGTCACTGGAAAAATTCAATCAGATGATGAAATTACCAAAATTAGCATTGCGGAAACGCAAGACGTGCTTGCAGAGCAAGGAAACCATTGGGCTGAAGCCAAATGACAGGTGGCCAGAAGGCATCACCGCGCTCTAGAATTGAGTGTAGAACTGGTGGAACAAGCAGTTGCTGCACAATATCCTCAGGTCAATGGACCTGAAATGGAAGAAGCAGTACGTGCTGCTAGGATAGCGCGTAACAGATACAGCTTGTATGAACGAGTCTCAAATGCCAACTAGGTGGCAATACGTGTGCAATTCCAGCCATAGCCAGAGGAACGCATCAGGCCCCAGTAGGACTTGATGCAGATGCCCCTCAGTGAGCCCTGAGTATATGGGGCATACCAGAGAGGTACCAATCGGTACCACTCACAGAAGTCAGTCGCCAGTGGACTCACTTTAATGACTGTCCCGACCACACAGACGGGATAGCAATGATGGTGCGCAATGCACTCCATGAGAATCGACACATGAGTGCCAAAAAATCTGCCTTTGCAAAGGCAGGAATAAAATTGCCTCACCCTGAGCCTTATGGGAGAAGTGCTGATCTCAAAGAATTTGAGACATTCATTGCAGGAATACTGTGATGGTTAAGCATGAATAATCTGCTTGGACCATCTGAGACTGAAGCTCACATAGGGTACATAGGCACTTGCCTTAAAGACGAGGCATCCAAGTGGTACACTTGGACAGTAAAAAGATGGGACCGAGAGATCCGAGACTGGACCCTCAAGTCTGTAGTCGCTGCTTTACAGCAGTGATTCCTACATACTTTGACGCATAGACAAGCGTCCAACAAATTTGACTCCTTGGAGCAAGGAAGTATACTGTGGATGAAATCCTCAGTGATATTCTAAAGTACTCGGCACGCATGATAATGCTGCCGGATAAATACTCTATGAATAAACGATTCTTAGCTGCGCTAAGAACATATTTGAGAATAGAAGTCCTCAAACAGGGGTACACCCCGGAGACTCACTCCCTAGAGGAGTTGTCACATGAGGCTCGAGTAATCAAGTCAGCGTCCCATTATGACTATGGAACATGAGTGAGTACTACCACGGGCAGCGGTAGTACAACAACAAAAAAGAATCAGGCTGTGAAAAAACATGAACAGGCTGCGAAGTCACAACCTCATACAAGTAAAGTGCAGCCAGGTAAACTGGCATACAAGCCACAAACCATACCCACAGTACCAGTAGCCACTGCTGGAAATAGAGCAGTGGTGAACAACACCACTAGGCTGGGCACAGCTGGAATAGGGAAAGCATGTACATCAGATGTACATTGCTATGAATGTGGTCAAATGGGCCACAAAAAGCCTAATTGCCCCAAATTAAGGGACAAACCACACGTTGCAGGTGCGCGGATAGAAGAAGACCTCAGAGACAAGGTAGAACAAGAGAAATTGGAGCCACCAGACAGCCTAAGTAACTTGGAAGAGGAGGAATTACCTCCTGAAGAAGAATACCCTGGCCAAATGGTCAGAGACTGGCAAACAGAACCAACAGAGAAGTTCCAATGGTCAGATGATGAGTCCAAGGGCAATCTGACTGAGTATTGCACCAGCGCAATACATGCCACAGTGCGCAAATACATAATGAGAGTGTAAACTCTCATGATCAACCTGTCCAACTAGCCATGGGCAATATGGTAGACAAAACTGCCGAGCCAATGACAAGCATGATACTCGACAGCGCCTACTACACTACAAAAGATGCTCACTGCACACATGCCTATCTTCATCAGCTTTTGCCAGACCATCCTCTGCTGTGCTACCTCCAGTCCACCAGATACATCATCTCCACACTTGTTCCATCTTCATCAATTCTATTTTCGATATGCCATCCAGCATTGCTGCCACTACATCCCATGATTTGTTTCAGATGACCACCAAGCCAGACATACATGTTGGGCCACGCATCGAACTTCCTAGTCGATGTTCTCCCCTTGATGTTCTTTTATCCACTCCTCCTCCACATGTCACACATTGTCGGTACTATCCTCTATGTCGAATCTCCTGAAGGCCCATACCGAACATTCCCCTCCTATCCTCCTTATCGTGTTCATGACTGCATTTGGGGGTTCGACCCTGTCTTCCATGCTCCCTTCCACATCATCGGTTTTGACCCAAACTACAAACCAGTGAATGGTTGGCATCATATCGTACTCAGGAACTACTGGGATATCAAAGAGTTTGGTCCAGGAACAAAGATTTGCTATGGTTATGTGCCTAAGGACTTCATCAAGCAGGACTCATCTTCGTTCCCTCTCTGGAGGAAATTCATATCCAAGTGTCATGATTGGTTCACATGTTTCTGAGTCATCATGAAGTCACATGACTCACTTACTCATCTTCGGAGATATTTAACAAGCAACTGGAATTCTATTGGATGGCTATGACTCATTTTCATCACCTGATTCACTCGCTTCTTTCTTGTACTTCTATTTCCAATTGTTCCACATGGTCTATTGTCTGTGACTCACTTCTATTCTATTTCTGGCTTCTATTTCCAATTCGCTGCCACATTTCTATTCATTTCTTCGACCGCCTGACTCATTTTTTCCATTTCATTACAAACCACCTTCCTATTTTGGTTTTCTGCCTCTCATCGTTAGTCATTTCTCCTGTCTGCTGTCAACGACATTGTTGTATGGCATACTCGCATTGTTTGTTGTTCTGCTCATGTATATAAGGCCTGTTTTGCCTTAGTGTACCCCAATTCACCTCTTTCAGTTGGATTCACTTGTCTAAGTCTAAGTCTACTACTACCTCTGCTACCTCTTGTCTACGTCAAGGCCAGCTTTGTCAATCACATGACACTTGCTGTTGCATCTCGTCTCCACTTACATCATCAGATTATGTCATCATCATCGTCACTGCTACATCCTCATCTTCGTCTTTGTTCTACCTTTGTTGCTGCTGATAGCAAAGCACACTGAGCTGAACACCAGTGTAAGTAGCCATGCAATGATGACACCACTACCCACTGTCTTTTGGATCCATTTCCAAAAGTAAATCGACACTGGTCTATGACCATAGGGCTTGACACAAAGATAAAACGTGGCCCAAATGACCATGTGAAGAAAACCAGTCTATCTCTGGTTACTTTGAAATTAGAGGCACAAGAGCCCACTGTATGCTAGGCAGTGGTTGTGAAGGTGTGATGATATCACCTAATTTCACCTGTGTGACCAAGATGAAGACATTCAAACTCAAATGTCCCATAGGCTTACAACTAGCCTGTGTTGGTAGTAAATCTACCATAAACTATGGCATCAGAGACACCATAAGATTTGGATCTAAGACCATCGAGGAATACTTCGACATCGCTAACATCAATTATTATAATGTTATACTTGGAACTCCATTCCTCAGAAGGATGGGATTAGTCCTGGATTTTAATGGTTCAGGACAAATACTAATGGGGAATGAAAAAATCCCCAATGGAGCAAACGTGTTTGGTAATGAATGCAAAATGGAAGCTG
Source organism: Ramaria rubella (assembly GCA_015039355.1). Lineage (NCBI taxonomy): Eukaryota > Fungi > Basidiomycota > Agaricomycetes > Gomphales > Gomphaceae > Ramaria > Ramaria rubella. The sequence continues at coordinate 52,910 of MU134341.1, forward strand.
AAAGACCTCCTCCTAAGCCGCATATAACTGCAGCTATAACAAATAAAACTCGCAAATGAAGCGAGAAGGGTGAGCCACCAACAAGTGACTCACCCATAAGTTCCCCGCAATCACAACAAGAGGGGGATAGAAGAAACTAAGGGGTGCATGCACCACTTAATGGCTGCCAAAGCCAAACAGGGGAGTTTAACTCCTGCTGATTTTCCAAGATTGCAAGAGCAATGGAAAATAGAATCAGCCGATATGTTCGGCCAAGTACCTTTACAGTTGCCACCATGGAGAGATATAAATCATGAGATAAATCTCATAGATGATCACAAGCAAATAAATTATCGCTTGCCTAAGTGCCCAGACACACTTAAGGAAGAACTCATCCAAAAAATTGAACGATACACCACCACAGGGAGATGGGAAAGGGCATCAGCTAAACAAGCAATACTCATGTTAAGTATCCCAAAGAAAAGTGGGAAACTTCAAACAGTGTTCGATTTTTGTTTGCAAAATGATAACAGAGAGAAGGACGTCACACCCTTCCCTGACCAGGACACCATATGGCACAACATAGTGCAGGCCAAATACAGATCCAAGCTGGATATGTCAGAAGCATATGAGCAAATATGCATAAAAGATACGGACGTCTGGAAGATGGCCTTTGCAACAATATTTGGCACATTCATGAGCTGAGTAATGATGATGGGGGACTGCAATGCCCCCTCAACATTTCAACATCTAATGATGTTTATCTTTCACGACTTTATAGGTTGCTTCATCTAGGATATCTGGACAATATATTCATATTCTCGAATACAATCGAGGAGCATGAACAACACCTAAGAAAGGTGTTTGAGAAACTGAGGGAGGTACAACTGTACCTCAGATCTCTACTCTGAAAGAGTAGAATGCCTTGGCCATATAATTGATGACAAAGGCATACATGCCAATGCCGACAAAATGGCCAAACTACACAAATGGCGCTGCCCTCAGTAATACGTTGAAGTTCAACGTTTCTTAGGATTGGTGCAATACCTACCACCATATATGCCAGATATAACGGCATATACACTACACCCCTTTTGGGCTGTGCCTGAAATAACAGGATATTTGTCTGGATGCCCTTATTAGACAAATGATTTGAGTCGATCAAAGCACTAGCTTTCAAGGCTCTGATATTGAAGCCTATAGACATAAACAATCCAGAGACAATCTGGGTTATATGTGACAGCTCCAAGACGGGAGTCAGCACAGTATACAGACAAGGTCCCAACTGGGAAACCTGTAGACCCACTGGCTTCTTATCTAAGAAGTTTACATCAGTGCAGCATAGCTACCGAACACATGAGCATGAAACAATAGCTGTGCTCGAAGCTCTCATGAAATGGGAGAATAAACTACTAGGACAAAAATTCATCCTAGTCACAGACCATAAAGGTCTTGAATATTTCAAGACCCAACTGCATTTATCACCAAGACAAGTGTGTTGGTGGGAGTTTCTCTCCTGCTTTACATATACTACACTCCACATGGATGGAGGAAAGAATAAAAGTAGCAGATTGCTTATCCCACTACTTTGAATTTGATGTGCCAGAAGATGCACATCCAGAACACATCTATGTCCAGGCTGATGCCAGATTAGGGCTGTCCACAAGTCTACCCACAGATCACCCGGACTTGGATCTGTGGGTATTTTCATTTTCAAACCCTATACTCGGATCCACATGGGTATTGCATCCAGGTGATCCAAACCCACAAGTTTTGGACTACTCGTGGGTTGATCTGTGGGTATATATTATTTGTTTTCAGCAGACGTAGCTAGCTATATATTAACCCTAATTTTTACAATTTATTTTCATGTTTTTATCTAAGTTATTGGGGCCTGTAGAGGGCCCACAATTTTTGATGCACCAGCAGCTGGAGCTTATATAGCTCCGCTGTTTGTTGTGCTTTGTAGGTCATGTGACTCATAAAACCTTGTTTGAAAACGTAAGGTTCGTTTTCAAACAAGGTTTTATGAGTCACATGACCTACAAAGCACAACAAACAGCGGAGCTATATAAGCTCCAGCTGCTGGTGCATCAAAAATTGTGGGGCCTCTACAGGCCCCAATAAATTAGATAAAAATATAAAATAAATTTTCGAAATTAAGGTCAATATGTAGCTACCTACACTCACTGAAATCGTAAGCCACAGATCCCAGATACCCATGGGTTTTAGGCAGAATCCCATAGTCTGTACCCAGATCCGTGTGGGTATTGCCCATTGGGTACCCAATACCCATGGGATCCTTACCCACGAGTTTTCCCACGGATCAACCCATGGGTACTCATGGGTTGATTCCGATTTGTGGACAGCCTTACACCAGATTAGACCCAGACAGGGAACTACTACCCGTCGAACGCTTCGTTGAAATACAAGCAGCTGCTGCACACAAGTCTGCTCAAATACAACAAAAGCAAGAGGATAGAATCCTCGAAGCCAACAAACTAAATGAGGAAGTTGAACTTCCTCAAACTTCACCTAGAATGCTAGATGAAAATGTCATCAAAGATGTCATTGCCCTGGACTCTGGTCCAGAGGGAAAATCACTACGCGAACGCATAGAGAATAAGATTGATTTAGCCGTGCTTGTTCGCAATGGCTATGAAAAAGATGTGACCTTTAGAAAGGTCTTAGCCAATCTTGGAGCACATCCTCGCTTCAGGATTAAAGACGGATTAATTTGGACCAAGAATAGGCGTGGTATGCCTACCCCATGAAGCCTTCCTGAGGGGGAGGAGACTCATCAAGGTCATAATAGACCATGCTCACCAAGCCGTTGGCTATTTTAGCCAATTTAAAACAGCTAATTATGTTGGCCATTATTATTGGTGGCCAACAATGATGAAGGATATACAATCCTTCTGCAAAACATGTGGACCTTGTCAACAGAACAAGGTCAGTAACCAGCAGCCCTCTGGGCTGCTGCACACATTACCAGTGCCTGAAAGGCCCTGGAAATCTATAGGAATGGACTTTATGGGCCCACTCCCAAAGTCAAAAGAATTCGACTGTCTGCTTGTAATAATCAACAGACTCACATCGCAGGTACATTTGATACCTATGACAGTTAAAGTCACTTTGTGGCAGGTTGCGTGGTTATATCTATGAGAAGTTGTATGACTTCACGGGACAGCAGAATCAATCGTATCAGATCGAGACTCAAAGTTCACTTCCATATTTTGGAAGGAACTACAAAGATTAATGGGGACTAAACTTTTCATGTCTACATCATTCCACCTGGAAACGGATGGAGCAACAGAATGAGCAAATCATTCTATAGGTCAAATATTGCAAACAGTAGTTTGCAATGACCAAAAGGATTGGGCAGAAAAATGCCCAATGGTCAAATTTGCATTGAACAGCAGCATCAATGCATCCACAGGATTTGCATCATTTGAACTGAATGGTGGATATCTGCCCAGAATTGGACAGACACTAGAAGTTAACACCACTTACAGAGGTGTTAAACAATTCATGCAGCAAGCACTGTGAAACCTAATGGAAGTGCATGATGCTATCATTGAAAGCCATGTGTCACAGACACTATGCTAACCAAAAGCAAAGGACAGGCAGCATATATGCAACTGGAGACTTAGTTTACTTGTCAACTAAGAACTTATCCTTGCCCAAAGGGAGGGCAAGGAAGCTTATGCCCAAGTTTATTGGGCCATACAAAGTACTAGACATACATAATGAAACGTCTAATATGAAGCTCGAGTTATCACCCAAGCTCAATGCACATAGAATTACCCCTACATTTCATGCAGTGTTGTTAGCAAATAACCTCGGATCTCGGATCTCCTAGTTGATACTTGAGACAACACCATGACATGTTCCGAATCAAGACATAGCTGGGCACAGACTTATTATTATATTCTTTTCCCCTTTTATTTTCTTCTACTTACAGTTCCCCTCAATTACAAATAGATCTCATATATCCAATTCTTTTGTATGGTCCGCACTCTTGAGCCCCGTTCCACAAATCTTCCATTCAGGCACTTTCACTCCTATCCCCTATGACTTCAGATATATATGGACTATACTTTGTAACTTAGAACCATCAAATTCACATCTGTGCTTTACGGTCAGCTGCGCAAACGAATGAACTCCCCAAATGAACCTCTAGAACAAGTTTAGAGTCTCTTTATCTCTGAGCTCTATCGTCTTTTTTGTAACAGGCGTTAATATGGCCGTATACAGCAAACAATGAAGAGTTGTTTCACAAGCGAGACACAATGTCATTCTATGACTTCAGACAAACCGACGAACAAGAATGGTTCGTCGATGAAATACTCGCCCATAGATGGATGAATAATAAAGAACTAGAGTCACAAGTTCATTGGACTCTGGAAGACGTGACATGGGAGCCTGTTGCTGAATGCAAGGAGCTAGAAGCTCTAGATGAGTATCTAGAACTGCAAGGTGTGAAACGACCTTGCGAGCTACCCAGACATGTCTAGCACATCTGGTCACGTGACTCAATTCGAGTCCCGCCTGTGGCCAAAAAAGAATAATGCTGCAAGTGCTTCTTTTCTTCAACCGTCCCACTACCACAGTGGGACATGAGTGGGATGAACCCTGACGCTCACATGAGCGATGCACACAATGAGCCTGCTGCAAAGCAGGCTACTGCACCACTATCAGGCACGGCCTGATTACTCGCTGAGTATCGGCGTAAAACCAAGTGGCAGATCCACAGTCTGCCTCATGCCATTATACTGTTGCATAAACGCGACTGTGGGCCATGCAAGGCTCACATAACACACATCCTCGCCACCATGCAGGCAGGTGAATTGAACTTCAGTAAAGATGAAGTGTGGGAGCCATATATGAGGCCTACCCATATCTATCAAGTTGTTTTACTGATGAAATCGACGAGCTGAAGGAAAAGCTCGTGTACCATGAAAACTGGTATAATGACATGCGCTGCGAACTAGACACAGCCCAGGAAAAGATATGTGATCGCGAATCACATTTAGATGAGATGCAGGCCCAACTCAATGAACAAGCTGTGCAGCTAACTGAGCTGCACAAGAAGGGACCTCAAACCCTTCCTCAGATGGCAGTGCAGCCGTCTACCTCATCCCAACTGGCTGTAGACATACAGCCGCAAGATGGCGGTGAGCCGTCTCAATCACCACGTCCTGTGTCGCCCTCACAGGCACACCTCATAGCAGGGACAGACATCCTGATCTGGCCCATCAACAATCCAGGGAGTCCCCTTCCCCTGCCAGGTCATGCATACACCTTTGACCTGACTACAGGTGCACCGGTACTTTACAAAGTACCACCAGTCAAACCCTGGGACGATGCATCCACAGACAATGACGGTAATTTCATCCACATGACTCCTTTGAAGGAGCCATCCAAGCATGTACTTAAAAAGCACAAGCTACAAACTGAGATTGCCCCTGCTGTGGGCAATCTACCATATTCACAGATGGGAATGATTCCCCGTCCACTCAGAAAGGCGCCTGCACCTTGCACACACGCTAGGAGCACATGGTACGACACCTGCACCATTGATAGCCCTTTGCTATTGAACAAATACGAAACGGGAGTTTTACTCCTGTATCCTGAGTGTACTCCCACTCAGAAGAGGGCTGTGGCTTGCATCAAAAAGTGCCGCAAAGAAAGAACCTGGGTGGAATGCTTTGCAGTCCACCCCAATACAGTGATACCAAGGACTGCCTACAGACACTGAGAACAACGCTAACCCCAACCCTGTTGAGATATCGTCAGCGCAGATGATGTCCACAACCTCCTGCTGACTCAAAGTCAGCATTAATGCTCTGGATTTACGATCCAGAAGGACTCCCTGCAGCAATCAGGGAGGAATCCAATGTGTTGCTAAATCTGAGTGACATTGATGTCTGGGTAGGGGTAAATAAGATTACCCCCCAGACTGACAGCCTTGTCTTCCAGACAATGCTAGAGGCAATATTTTCCCAGAAGGGAAAATGGGAGAGCCTCATAGGAGCTCAGTGGCACATGCCACAAGGAAATGGGGATCTCAGATCCTCTGCACTGAATAAGTTCAGCCGGAGCGGCGATGCCCAACCCACTAGCAAAAAAGACATTGCATTGTGGCTGGGTCGTCATGGGGGAGTCAACCCCATCCACACCACAGACTTACTCAAACCCTACTATGAGAGGGTGAGCTCAAAATTGCACTATAGCAAGCGGCACAGTTGGTACAACAGCGTGCTGCAGAATGCAAGGCATTTAGCCTTGCCACAGTACCTGACCCAAAAGGGAAGAGTAAAGCTGTTGAGGGTAACACCTCTGCACCACTACACACACATATTGATTATAGCAATATAGTCACTGACACAGTGCCTAAAGGCACCGCAGCTGCTCCATCCATTGGGAGTAGCTTTACCACTGCTAGTACAGGTACTAGCTTAACCGGGAATGAAGATATCGGGGTTGACACCTCCGAGATATATGAGGGTGGGAATTCTCCAGATGTGGAAATAGGTCCCCCATCCCCTACTGCTGGTAACAGATAAAATATCTGTTTATTACAATGTATAACACATTGTCGGCCTCCCCATGGCTTCAGCCTGAGGGGGAGGGTGTAAGGGAATTATAATTCCCTTAATAGATATATAGCATTAATATTGGTATACATAAGTATATAGAATACTGTACAGGCATAGGCTATGTCTATGCTACAAGTTGTGTACACAAGTGTCCACAACTGTAATAGTTGTAGCATGGGAAGAACCTTCGGTTCAATCATCACTTACTGGAAACTATCACACCCTGCTCAATAAAGAACTGTTTGGAACAGTTCTACAAGCCAGTGTGATAAACAACACTAAGTGTAAAACATTTACACACCTCTGCCACAGTTACAGTCTTTATTCACCAATCTCCCCTGTCTATTGGGGCAGCCTACAGGTCAGGTAAATATCAGAGCACAAGAAGCAGAAGCGCACACGAGTTTTGAAAATGGGTGGTTGAAGGGCCTCAGCCAACTACAGTCCATATGGACTCAGGTTCGGGAAAGTCACACAAATGGCATTAGGGTTTTTAGGTTGGATGTAAACGGCCAGAATGAACCCGATGAAGATGTCGGCAAGCTCATGGGTCTTGTGGAGATGGAGGAGCCAGGTAGAGATAAAGCATGGGAGGGATTCACTGCCACTGTCCAGCCCCCAGTTTTATGCTTTTCTGGAGCTAGGGGGGAGGACTGGGAAGTTCTGCTAGAAAGTAATTGGACAAATCACCCAGAGGGGTGCGGCTGTCGTATCTCTTGGGAGGTGTGGGACAATAATCTGTGAAGTGAGAAATTTGTGAGTTTTCTTCTGAAACAGCCGTGCTAAGATCATGATCACAAGACTCGTTATTATCAATCTCTAGTGCACGAGAAGGAAACTTCATGTGGTGATGGATCACCGCCTCCAAAATGGAAGTTTAATTCTAATACATATGTACCAATCCCAATAAACCGCGAGTTTACTTCAAATTGCCGGGGTTTTTTTGAAAGGAATAAAGGGCGCCCGGAATCCGCCGGATCCGACGGATTTCCGGCAGTGCGCTGCGTAGTTCTCCCCTTCTCGGGGAGAAGGGACAGCACGTAACGTCGTGCATGTGGACTCTCCCATGTGCTTCCTTTGTTCGTGATCTCTGATTTTCACAGTCGAACTCAAAGGGTGATGCGATAGATGAAATCAACCTCACGGTGAGCAGCACGCGGAACGGTGAGGGAAGCTGTATGAAATACGCTGGCAATAAGCGCAATCCGGTCCTTCCAATTATGATGCAGAGAAGGTTACTCTTGCTTCCAGAACTGATGTCTTTTCCCGCACGAAGCGGCAACAGCGCGCATCCCCCTATATGTCGTACTTCAAGGCTTGCGTTTACAGTGCGTTAGTTTTCATGATGTTAATTTTAAAGAGAAGCGCAGCTTGGGAACTGGCGATTCCAGAATGACTTGGAGGTTTCAGGTTGCGATGCAGGTGAAGTTCCGTTCAAGTCACCCGCTGTGATCTGACATACATGTCGAGCGCTGTAGTGTATTAGATTACGCATATTGGGAAAATCAATCGATCGCTCCATATGCATCCCACCTACGAGGATCTTCTCTCAGAGCTAATCCAATTGTAGCTAGCAGTAGCCCAACTAACATTATTATTATTACCCCTGACAAGTTCGCTCTGACTCCCCGCTATGGTACCCGTTGGGGTGATAATTTGGCTGTCGCCTTGTGCCTTAGTAAAAACAGGTCACAATGTAAGAAGAGGAGTTGGACGCCGGTTCAAGAAGTTGGGTTCGTGGACCTGGAATTGGGCTTTGCGAAGATCAAGGCTTGGACATTGCAGCCAAGACGATGTACGGGCAAGGCGCATCTGTATCTCCATCGTCCAGATGATACTTACCTCCCTGACTCTCAAGACCCATTATTTCAAGTTGTAAGCAGCCTTGTCACGGCATAGTAATGTGGGCTTACTTTTTTTAGCTGTTGCATGATACAATAAGATGCTAACTTGAATGTTGATACTTCTTAGGGATAATAGTACTGTTAACAATTCGATCATCATGCATGGTGCGACAATTCATCAACGTGGTTGCTTCATGGAAATCAAGCGGATCTGTCAATACTGGGGTTTATGTATAAGTGGTTCTTAAACATAGAAATTAACATATGTTGTTGATCCGCGCCTAATCCGCCAGCTTGCTCCAATCCGAGTCACATTGCCAACCAGTATTTTTGCGTCACGACGTAATTTTGTTTCAGGATTGATACCGGTGATGCTTAATACTTATATTTTAAGGTGAGTGAATTTAGTATCTTCGGAAGATGTGAGCGGAACAGGCAGGTTGAATATGCCATGCGACTTACACGTGGTCTGGCTGACATCTATTTCAAATCCCAGAGCGAAGGCTCGGACGACAAGTTTGAGCTGTGCGGTTCCTCTAGCAAAGACATACCTTCTGAATGTCAGAATCAAGGGCTTCGATGTTTCGGGCGGTGCATAAACGTTTGCGCTTGCAAGAGAACACGCCGCAACTTGCAGTCCCTAGTAGTGAGTTGTGTACTTTCAATTTGTTTTTGTCTTAACGTTCTCTGTGACATATCTAGACTGCACAGCCAATCAAAGATTCGATCTAGAGACCATCCGAGTCCGAACGCAAAGCTCTGCATACCTTCCTATCTTCTATGTAGCTTGCCAGAGTCTACTTACATAAACGTGAAGACGGATCCATCCAGGTTAGGGAACGGATATTAACTTACTAAGAATGTGTTCGAGGAGCAAGGTTGCGGCGTGCGACGTGACTCATATTGAACTAGCCTAAATGGGATGAGACGCTCCCAGCTAGAATGCCAGAAATACGGCTAGTTTCGAGCGGTTTTCCCCTTGCGGAAAACATGCCCTAACAGTGAGGTGTATGACACTCCTTTTCCGCCGGGTACAAGAATGAGGCGCATCTTGAGTTTCGTGATAGGATGATAGGTCGGCCTGATTGGTTGGGATAAGCGGCTGAAGATAAGGTCCATACATTGGAGGAAAGCACATATCCGAGGAGCAAATCATGCTGAAAGCGTCATGCGGCGTAATGTACAGATATCGAACCGATACCGCCAGCGAACAGATGATAGGCTATGATAAGATTAGGATCATGTCAGGGTTCCTGGGAGTGTCATAATAACATCCATTGATGCTTCGAGCAGTGCAAACCCTTTTTCCCTGGGGCCTGCACGAGGTCACGACCTGGTGATGGTTAATCTCTTCTCACGACGTTTCCGTACTGGGTAAAGACAGCAAATCTGTTGGCCTGCTAGCATTGTAGATTGTTAACGATAATATCAAACTGAGTCCGGATTCCTTTCGTTATTACTCTATGATCAATCTCAAGTTGGTAAGAACAGCATCAGAATGTCTCTGGCTTACCGCCGAATGTCAGGAAGGATTCCCCATCCCTGGACTCCGCAATCTGATGTACGCGTGGAAATACGCACCGATGCCATGTTTTAGTGTCAGGGAAGGGTAGGCATGAGATTCTGCGGCAGCCATGCCGCTTGTGCACAGCGCTACGCCCGAAAAGGTTGGTTCACGTAGGCGTCTGAGGGCGCGACATGCCTCGAGCATCGAATCCACACAACTGAACGTTGCTGCATGCGCCAGACTGGGCAGCAAAAACACATCCTGCTTATGCTTGTATCGCGCTAGCCATTCACCTTATAAACAGCTATTTTTCTCGACATGCATCGTTTCTTCCAATACGCACAGTACCTCGCCACCAGATTCACTGAGCTCTTCATGCCTGCAAGAAGCGACTTCCTATTACACAACCTCACTAGTCACCGTCTTGAAGTCCGTAGTGATGTCGGATACAGGATCCACGATGGCCTGAACGCGATTGTCGACAAGATCGAATGGCGCAAGAAAATGGTACCTCCCTTTCACGAGTTTTTGGTCATCTACGTCGTGGAGCGTGCTCAGGCGGGGTCTCAGAAGGCGCCTGCCAAGTCGGTTCTCATGATCGAACGGAATGTCGATGGAGTTCGCATCCCTCCTGAGAACGAGAGGAAAGAGGATGGTGTCGACCAAACTTGTGGCCAACCCTCGGGGTTGGAATTCGACGTTATCAGTCCAGAAACAAATCGCCGCTCTGCTTCTTCCAAGTATTCTACACGGTCGTTAGGGCCAACCGATGTTTTCTCATCCTCCTCAGCCTCCTCCTCTGTGCCGAACAAGCCGCTCAGTGCCATTGACCAGGTATACTTTTCGACAAAGGGGAACGATGCCTTCGTACTTCTCTTGAAGGGAGAAAACTACACTTGTAAAACACTGAAACTCAGCGAAGGCAGCTCGTTCACTGTTACCCAACTCCTCCTTCTTGCCACAGTCGTGAACGAATACCATCGCAGCTACGAGCTCCTCCAATTCCAGTGCTTTTGGTACGCCAACATGATTTACACGACAATCAAGGAGTTGTACCCGAGCAGCGGAGAGGTAGTTGCAAAGCAGAGAAGGGGTGAGTATTCCTTGGGGACGTTCCTGAACTGTAGCGTGAAGCAAGGCACTCCGAAGGCACCGCAAGATATCTTTGATCTGTATAAGGAGGCTTGGGAGGAAGAGGAAAAACTTAGTTTGGCGCGACAGGCGGAGAAAGAGGAACAGGTGAGCTTATTGTATTTTCTTGGTGTTTGCGAATTCCTGATGTCGCACGATAGCTCAGGCAAGAAGGCAGGGAAGAAGGCAGAGAAGAAGGCAGGGAAGAAGGCAGGGAAGAAGGCAGGGAAGAAGGCAGGGAAGAAGGCAGGGAAGAAGGCAGGGAAGAAGGCAGGGAAGAAGGCAGGGAAGAAGGCAAGCAAGAAGGAAGGCAGGAAGGGTTGCAAAGAGGAAGGCAGGAAGGGTTGCAGCGAGGAAGGCAGGAAGGGTTGCAAAGAGGTAGGCAGGAAGGGTTGCAGGAAGCTGAAGCGAAAATTCAGGCACTCAACTCAGCCAACGCGAGAGCCGCTTCGGAACTGGATGCAGTCAACGCGGAAATGGCCAGATTGCGACAGCAGCTTGCTCGTCTATCCAGCTCCGGGAGCCAAAATGTTCGGGGGGCGGCTTAACGCAGCGCAACTTTCTCCATTATGGCTATCTTCCTGCTGCAAATTTCCTACCGCTTTCCAATGGATGATACCTGCATAGAATGCTGGACAATCGTAACGCTTTGTGTATGTCGTTCTTTCCATCCTTACGACCCATGTAATCCCCGACCTTTTGCTTTGATGCTCAATATACTGCACAATGAGCGGCTTTCCCATCACGATGACTGGAGCCGCACACTGCAAGAGATTTCAATCACAGAACATACGAGACGATTTATTTATTAAACGCACATGAGATAGTACCTCGTTGTTGTCAAACAACTCGAACAGCATTGTTCAGTCATACTAACCAAATGTGGGTTCTGCTTTACAACTGAAGAGAATGATTGAAAAAATGAGATTTTTAAATCAAAATATAAGTAGGACAGTCAAGACGAAGAAGTTTCAAAACCAGCGTAGATATGAAAATCCATGACTAATAGTGAGGTGCGTAATTCTATTCAAGTTGGCTCTGTATAATAAGGCCCATCCACCCGAATTTCAAAAGACCCTCCATCACCAGATCTGCCTACCCTCTCAACGGTAAACAGTGGCGTAACAACCGAAGTTCTTCTAACTTGAATGTTCGATCCAGCCTCATTAAAGGTCGTATCCGCTTCGACGTTGAAAAATGCACAAATAGAGCTGGTGGTCGTGAGGTTGATTGTGTTCTTAGTCGCAACACCCGTCTCGAATGTATGCAGTGATGCAGCACCATCGCTGTCGGTCTCTCGTGTCTGGGCACCGATCAGTTGCTAACGTGCCTGCTTCCGAAGATTTAAAAGGAGTCTAGAAACAATGATGGTCGCTAAGACCTGAACGAAGCTGGTGTTTTAGAGAGATTTAATGAATCGCCAACTCTGAGAAAGAACATGACGGAGGTCTCTACCCTGTTGCCACAGTTTCAGCACTTGAGGGTGAAAACTTCAGTTTAGAGTTAGTTAACGGGCAATAGAAAATCTTGAGAAGATACATACGAGGAAAAGCAGGCAGTTTATAGCATGCGTAATTCCAAGAACTACATAGTACATAAAGCCATCTCGAAAAAATACTTTCCAAAGACTATGTAACACCATAGAAGCATGTTAGGGAAATACAATCAAGCAAGAAGCGGCGACTCACAGAACTCCTTTCATCTTTGAGTATTGTTTGCTCTTTTTCACCGTCAATATGAAGATGGCGGTGTCCTCTCCCCCCCATCATACAGCCAAGATATTGCCTATTTTGGGGACCTTTAAGCGTGCCCTCATTAATCCATGTGGCATATAAGAATGGCCATAATATTCACCTATCGCCATATATAAAGGGAGAGCCATGACGATTACCTCACAGATAAAAGGCAGGACTAGTAAAACTAGAATGGGATGTATGCCATACAGAGCAAAGACTCGGAGAATCATGATAGCTGGGATAGGTTAAATCTACCGCCCTGAGACACAATGTGGCCGTTCTTACTGTGCGCCACTGTCGGGTTTAGGCTTAATGCATCCGTTTCAAGTTTAACCAATACATGAGTGGACGTACATGCTATTGTGATGGTTGAAGATATGGCTGGAAACTGGATCACCCTCATGATTGAACAACTTTAAGCGGAGTGTAAGCCATCAACTATTGCTGTGTCTTGGAATTACCTCTAGAATCGGTTTCCGCCGAGAGTGTCCATCCCACGTAAAAGTCCCGTCATAGATATAGTAATCATCTCTGAGTGATAACTCGGAAACGCACCAAATGTATCTAGTATCCGAGAAAATATCGCAAAATACCGTAGAATGAGGACAAGCACTCCAGGAATGCTCGGGCAAACAGCCCAAATACAGTTGACCTATCCAACGGTCGGCTGTTATAAGGGTGAGGAGGAATCACTTCAAGGTTACCTCATCATCAAAAGTAAGAGCTGGGGAAAAAGGTAGTAAACATGGTTCTCATCTGATTCCATCTATGGTACGTACCATGGGCATAAATTACAAGCATTAATGACGCCACCACTGAGTTGCTTTTGATACCTCTGTTACCATCGATTCGATTATGCTCTAGAGGATTGATTTCTGTTCTTTTACGTACATTGGCACCCAGATTTGCAATCCAGGATGGGAGCTCATAGAGGCCGCCGCGAGAGAGGTTCAAGTTTGTGAGCTTGGTCGTATGTATAATACATGCAATGGCGTGGCCGCTTAGGATCTTTGCTTGGCCGGGATTATACCGTCATAGTTTAAGCTTGAAGGTATTGAATTCGAGAACTCGTTGTTATGAGCAACCGTGGCAGTGTCAATTATACACACGGCTTAGTACCATAGCAGACTCTAAATAACCGACAAGTAAAAGAATCCATTAGGCTACAGGGCACCATAAAAATCGCCTTGCTTACTAAATTTGGTCTTCAGGTGCCGGGGCCGTGTGACTCAACGGAGACTACTCTTGATGGGAGCCTGCTCTATCGAGTGCTCGATCTGAATTGATGATGCAAAGCTGACATTTTCGACATCGGTTGGCCTAAAAGCTCAAACGGAAGGCTCCGTGGGGTGCCGCACGGTACCGTGCGCCAATTCAGACTCAAACCAATAGGACACGATTACGAAGACAGTCGTTCGAAATGTGTCCTATGGGGTGAAGGACTATATATCTTCACTTATAAATATTAAATACAGGTTCCAATTCTGATCACGTGATGAGGTCAATCTCCTCCCTGTCGGCATTCCACCACCTGAAATCGGCTAGGAATACACGGTGTAGCAAATCTGAGGTTCTGGCACCTATCACAATCCTGTAGGTACAGCGCCCGCCAAGTCTCAACACCATGGAACAGGGTGAAGGCGAGTTGACAGTCGGCCGGTATATAGCGCGCTGGTTTTTTTCCCTTCAGACAGTACAACTTGCGGCATTTGCCTCGCTTCCCGTAGAATTATGAGAATTCAAAGACAAACGAAGCAAACGGGTGCCCTACGTAATTGCCTTTGAATCGCGTCTCTCAAGTTGTCTACGACTCTATTTTTACAAGGCTTCCCATGACCCCTCTTGCTGTCCCTCGTTACCAACCCAGTTTCTACTCTTCCTCTGGTGGACAGCGTTAATTGAGAGCGTTTGAAACACGGCCACTTGCAGGGATGTGCAAGAATGTTTAGGCTAGTGGGAGCCGTGATCAAGAGTACGTATACATCGTACCTTGAGGTTTAGCGTGGTTATTCAGTCTTCGGTCACGAAAATAGCCTTTAAGCATTCGCATTTGCACGAATATCGACTCTCTACATTTCCCTGTAGCAGCATGGAACTTGCAAACAATCTGAAACTGGCTACTACCCACCCGCCGCCCCTCGACATGTTTTTCCCGACGATGTTGGCGGCGTTACAAGGCCAAATGCTCTGTGCTGCTGCACTAACCCTTCTTCTCTGGGATATACGTATGTGTACTTGCGGTGTGCCTTCTCTCTCTAACTTTTTACTATATCCAGTCATCACGCTCGACCAGGAGGTAATATGAAATGAATACGTATCTAATCGTGGCTAGCTTCAGACTGCTCAAACATTGCGTAGGTCGAATATATATGGAAATCTCGACCGCGTATGACCTTGGTGAAATTTTTATATTTCTTGAACCGCTTGTGAGGTCCCGCGATATTACTCAGCACTCGACTAATAGCATTTCAGCTGGGTGCCATTAGCTTTTGCGTACGTGGTTCAATTTTTACCGTGGACGTTGCTCAGATATCCCTTCTAAAAACAGCATTCGAATCTACCGTAAATCATACAATGTGCAGTTTTCTGATACTTAATAACGGCAGTCTTCAGGCATGGTCATGGCGGAACCTTCTGGGGAAGTGCGTCGTCAAACATTATTTATCCCCTTGAAATAGTAACTCACCACTTACGGGAAAAAAAAATAGATGTGAGCTAATTCCTACCCGAAATGATCTTACTGACGTCTACTGAAGTTGTCGTGACCTTGGGATTTTTGTTTTTTGGTCTCAAATTGTCAACATAAACGTCCTCGAAGCTGCCTTGGCCATTAGAGTCTGGGCTATATATCAACGGAGCAGCAGGGTCATGTGGTTTTTGATTTTCATCTTGTCAGGTTCGGTGGTGTCCATGACCATAGTCTTCGGGCTGGACACAGAGGTGCGTCATAAACTTATTGTCAGGCCTAAGGAAACCTGTCATAATGACTGTGTAGTAGGTTGTTCAACAGACGCGCATCCTAAAATATCGTAAGCATACCAGTTGCGCTGTGATTTAAACGATCTGGGAAACAGTCGTGATCTAAACAGCACAATACCTGTACGGTTGCAATAAAGTAAATTTCCCTCTCCCTACCAACTATGACTCAATCTATTACTCCGCGTTCGTCCTTGAGGTGCGTCGGTCTACTGCTGTTTAAATGGATGCTCGGATTTAAGAATTTTGGCGAGAATCAGGTTATTTTCTTTACAATGACGATCATCCAAGCAGTTCGACACGGTCGTTCCGACCGGAGAACTCCATTGATGGACCACATTGTTCGAAATGGTACAATGTTCTTTCTACGTAAGCATTTTCACGCTGCATCAAGAAAAGTTAGTTGCTGCAAAATTTGACTGACTTGCGTTTATAGTTGCCACGGGTGAGTTCCGGTTGCTTTTCTAAAATTTCCAAAAGACGATAAATTTGCGGTTCAGTCGCGATTTCGTTTGCGGTTGTTGGGTCATTTCTGCCAACAATCTGTTCTCCGTCCCGGGATTCAAAGTAAGCATAGCATCTTCAAATCTTACGGCCACTCTAATCCTTAAAATGGTACAGCATCATTATTGCCGTCCTTTCCATGAATGGTTCTAGGCTCATCCTAAGTCTGCGTGACAAGGCGTACAATGCCCCATTGCCTAGTCTCCATGTGCCCACAGAATTGATGGGTCCGCAGCTTACGGATGAGAGGGACGAAGATAAGATCGTACAGGAAAACCCATACTCTAACCACCTGAAAGCGGCGACTGTGGAACGAAATGAAGATATAGAAACTGGTTTGAGGGACGAAGGACTAAGTACACCAGAATTAGAAAAGAGAGATCCATAATCCTAGTGCGAACACGCGTTCGTATGTACACATAACAAGCTCTACAATCGAAGCCCTTTCGTTGACCTTAAGTGAGAGTGCCATAACATTGCGTTCTTAATTAGTATTTTATGCAACATTGAATTCCAAATAAATGACCACCCAATGTTTAACACTAGAGGCATTTCAATTTCTCAGCTTTGCTTTTTTTGAAATGATTCACGATTGATCTACCTCACACGAATACAATAAGTACAACAATTCCAGAATAAATTATCACACAGATCTGTCTACCATGGGGAACTCCGGATTCCCAACGACCTCATGCTCAATGAAAAGAGAATGTAGAATTTGCACCGATAGCACCATACCGAGAATAACATCTCTTTTCTTATCTCCATCCCGAAGACTCTCTAAGAGCTCATGCACCTTTGGGGCCGAAAATACCCCCACTCGCTCCAGGGCCTCACTACGGGCGTTTCAAAATATCAAAAAGGCAGCGGCCATCACGAGTGATCATGATATACGTACCTCGAAAGATATTTCTCCCTGAGCACTTGCCCCTCCTCCGTCTCGTTAATAGCGTCGAACCACGGGGGACTCAAAAACGGCTGCTTTACACGAGTACGAATATGTGGGGGGAGTATGTCATCGAATGCTTCGTACAAGATTTTCTTCTCGCGGAGCGTTTCGGAGTCTATGAGGTATTCCTGGGGGAGGCTTAATGCGAATTCGGTGAATGTCTTGTCGAGTAGAGGTGGGCGGCCTTCCATGGAGGACGCCATCTCGACACGTTCTCCAAGGCAGGGTATCTACGCGAAAAAGTGCTGTGAGCTGACGGGTGGAGGAGAGAAAGTCTTCTGGCTCACGACATAGTTGTTCAGTCGTCTGGAGAATTGCGCTCAGCGATATAGTGCAGGTTTTAGGCCCGTCTGAGACTCACGTCAGCCAGTCGACTTGCGAGACGCGCAAAGTCGTGAGGCCTTCCGGGGCGTTGGGGGCGAATGCATCGAGCGAGCGGGTGGGAAGCAAATGGCCATCCGCGTACGGTGCTCTTATACCGTCGAACATCAACCGGAAGTGGTTAAAATGCCACGCCACCCAACATGGTACACCTCGCACCCTAGGTCAACTTAGCCACCGAAAAAGAAAGAAAAAAACGCGGATAAAGCGCTGGCAGACGTACCTAGGAGTGTCCTCCGGTAACGCGCCGGTCATTAACGTCGCTGTCTCCTTGCTAAGGAACCCAGACATCAGCTTTTGTGCCCGCTCCGCACACGCGCCTCCTTTGCTGCGCAATTCCAGTAGAAGGTCCGAGCGGAAGGGGGAGTAGCCTAAAAACATCTCGTCTGACCCCTCGCCCGTCAGAGCAACCACGAAGCCCTTCTCCCGTGCAAATTCCGAGAGCCGGAACTTTGCGATGGCGTGCGGGTTAAATACGGGTATTTCGGTGTGGTATAATGCTTTTTCGGCATATTTGGCTGTGTCAGCGAGCGTGAATGTTACACACTCGTGTGGGAGGGAGTAGTGCTGGGATGTTTTGGTTGCAAGGCCTGGGAGTGTGGGGTGGTTTGTGAGTATACAGACAAACGAGGCGCAGCTCACTTTCTTCGGATACGGCGTGATCGCCGAATCCGATGGTGATACACGTTAGAGGATGTTTCAGTTCATTTATGATTCCGCAGACAACGGTGCTGTCGACACCTCCTGAAAGATACACGCAGACTTCACGGTCTGCGACCAGCCGGCGCTTCACAGCCGCCATCAACAGTCGCCGCACCTCAGCCTTCGCGTCTTCATACGATATGGATGTATTGGGGGACTGCAGGAAGGGAAGGGGGGACCAATATGTCATGAACTATGAACGTATTCAGTGAAGCCCTGCGTCAGATATGCAGGCTGGGTGGCACGTTACCTCTGGTTTATTCCAACCTGAAGCAGACATATCCATTGTGACGTATTGACCCGGAAGAACACTGTATACACCCTGGGATATCGAGAGTCATTTTACCCGCAGCCTAGGTGGATATTATGGAACAACAAACCTCCATGAACGTTAGGTGCCCGGGGTGACTCATCATGGGGTCGATATTGTCCAGCCACTCTGTTGATTGCATGGGCGCCATGTAAATACAACTATCTTGCTTGTAATACCACGCACCAGTACTGAACCTCCTGTCAACGCTCCGAAGACTCGCGATAGCCTTAATTTCGCTCGAGAAGACAAGGCGGTCGGCGGCATAGTACCAGTAGAGAGGCTTGATGCCAAAACGGTCACGCACAGCAACTAACTGCTGGCGCTCCTCATCCCATATCACAAACGCAAACTCTCCATTGAGCCGCGAGAAAAATTCAGCAGTCGGGCCGTGCAGGAGGTAGAGCGCGAGGATGACGGAAGTATCCGTCGAGTCTGGCAGCGTCACATCATGCTCTGCAGTGAGATTGTGGCCGATTTCGATATGGTCGTATACCTGCGATCATCAGGAACAACAATATCGTACATGCAACTCCAAGCAGTGTCTGCGAAGCACGTACCTCTCCGTTGAATATAATCGCGGTCCCAGTCGCCTTGTCGATGAGTGGCTGTGGGGGCGCGCCAGGGTCCTGAATCGATAACCTATTGTGTCCAAAGCCGATCGTCTCCTTGTTGAGAATAGCATATCCAGACTGGTCCGGCCCACGGTGTTCTAAGAGGGAACACGCACAACGGAGCTCAGAAAGCAATACCGGAACGCCTGGGGGTTGCACGAGCGCGAATATCCCGCACATGGTCTTCGCTGGCAGTCAGCGTACGAGGGGACAGGTAGATCCGGAGACTTAGTGACACGCATCGAGTGCTTCAACGTTTTATACGGGAAGCGCCGATCACACTGGACCAATGTGCCTATTTTGGAGCGAGAGAACGGAGGGGGTCCAAGATTGGCTCACTGAGTTACAGTCGCTGGGGGCGATGCCACATCGCCGCCGGGACAAGAGATGAGAGGTGACTGGTCGACGTTAGCGTCAGCGTCACATGTGCGATAGATATGGAGACAAGAAGTGTTGGTAGGAAGCACTGGCGAGAAGGTCACTGCGGGTGCGGCGCGTCAGGAGTTAAGAGAATGGCATTCGATCGGTAACGCCCAGCCGGAGAGTGAGAATGAAAAGCCCGAGTTGGGATGGAATATAAGAGACATGGAAGGTTTCAGAGCTTGCGGGAACGTGAGGACATGGGTGGCAGGGTGCGCCTGTCAATGCTTTTAGTAACATTCACATATTTCCCTCAGTGCTAGAAAATGCGGGAACATGTAAACATGGTTGACAGTTTGTCCCGGAACTGCTAGGTCGATACCGCGAAAAAACAAGTGATGATATAACAGACAGGTATGAACAGACTCTGATGGATCAGGAATCAGGAATCAACCGCCATTCTAGAGAAGACGGGATTGACGAGACAGACTGAACAAAGCGTGGACGTGAGAGAAACACGGGCTCGGGCTGTGATGTCGCGCCATTGGAAGAGAAAGAAGTTTAAGAAGAGCTAGATCCTCGGTGTGAGTTCGACATCCAAGTTGGGAATTGGGAATTGGAACGCAGGTGGGCGTTCGACATTCGTTCTTTGCCTGATGCTTCGTGATGCTTCGACCCACGGTGATATTAGTGGACTCACCGACGATGCGCAGTGGAGACTCGGAGAGCAATACACGGCCACGCTCTTGTCACAATGTGACTGTTACTACCTACCCCTTATCGCTTGACTCGTCACATTGATGCTTTATTACACTTCCAAACGTGACTGTTCGTATCTACGGTGATTTGAAGACAGTGATAAGGAAACGAGCTGTACTTGCAAGATCACTCCACGTAAAATCAGGAGTGAGCCATGTATCATCATTGGCCTCTACAACATGCTTGTCAGTGGACTCTGGAGTCGCGCGGGTCCACCACTTAGGGTCGTATGGATTCTACACCAATATTCTTCCCCGAGTTATGTTAATGCAGAGCATTCTCAATCTCTGGCTCAATATTCTCTTGAGATCAATTATCAATCTGTCGGGACTCATACTACGCGTTCCATCACAAGGTCCATCGCGGTGTCCATCTCCACTCCGAGCAAGTATGTATACACGGTCCTCTGGTCACGTTGCTCTAAAATCCCCTTCTGGACCATCTTGACGTGATTGGAGCTTCATGCACACGCTTCACGCTTCTCATCTTGCGTTTTCCTCCGTGTCCTTCGAATTCTAACGCTCTTCCCTCAACGCGCCAGGGGACCCACCCACCCGTCGCCCAGCTCCACAACTCCGTAAAAGAATTCGCATTTCTCAGAATCTCGCACGCGCACGCACGCCCGTCCCGACCGGCGACCGTAAGTTTTGCTGTTGCTATCGCTATTGATTTGACATTTAAAACGTATTATATTTTATGCACATTCTGCTGTCCAAAATATATGTATATACATATGTCTCCACTGGCATTCCGTACTTGATCGCCTGGTACCAGCCTAGGTCTTCATCCAATTTTCCCCACTTTAAAGTTGTATTTGTCTATTTTCTGGTGGGGGCCACCCTTCTGCTCCGAGTTGGCGAGACGTTGATTTGGAGTTCTCCCCAACACTCTTCAACTTGGACTTTCTTCTGCGACTTGACCTGTTCTGGACGCGTTTTACGGTTCACCACTACATTCGACGTTCCACGCAGCTCAATCATACCAATTACCGCCGCCATCGCCCCAGGCACCACCACATCACACAACATTATCGGTCCCATCATCACCTTGACATCTGTCACACCTCTCACGCATCCGCCCCCAATCATCGTTTTCTAGATACTTCAACCTTGATACGCCAGGAGCTGAATGCCAGCGCGCTGATGCCGCACCAGGTTCCGCTCATCCTTCCAAGTCTGATGGTGTCGTTCCTCTCCCAGGCTCCGATCATGATGGCGGGATCTTAGACACCGTTGGTACGCTGACGCCCTTCATCGCATTTCATCGCACTCTATCGCCCACCCTGTCCTCTATGGAAAGACCCCAGCGGAGCTACGGGCCGCGAACCGGGCAATCCGGTGGTCTAATTTTGGTACGGGGTTTCTCTCCTGATGTAGCATTACACCCGGTCATATTGGTGTTAAACAGTTGTGACCACCAATCCGTACATGAGCCCCGTATATATATAAAGCGTTGAAGCACTCAATACGTGTTTCCAAAGCTCAGCGTATAATCCTGTCCTTGTACGCTGACTGCCAGGGAAGATGTGCGGGATATTCGCGCTCGTGCAGCCCCCAGGCGCGCCAGTATCGTTGTCTGAGCTCCGGTGTGCATGTTCCCTCTTAGAGCACCGTGGGCCGGACCAGTCTGGATATGCCATTCTCAACAAGGAGACGATCGGTTTTGGACACAACAGGTTGTCGATTCAGGACCCCGGCGCGCCCCCGCAGCCACTCATCGACAAGGCGACTGGCGATTATATTCAACGGGGAGGTACGTGATTCGCAGACATGAGGAGACGCGGATAGGTCCTCCAGAGCCCTGGAGGACCTATCCGCGTTTCCTCATGTACACGGCTGGGAGTTGCATGGACCATATTTTCGCGCCTGATGATTGCAGGTATACGACCACATCGAAATCGGCCGCAATCTAACTGAAGAGCATGACGTCACGCTGCCGGACTCGACGGATACCTGTCATCCTCGCGCTCTACCTCTTGCACGGCCCGACTGCTGAATTTTTCTCGCGGCTCAATGGAGAGTTTGCATTTGTGATCTGGGATGCACAGCGCCAGCAGTTAGTCGCTGTGCGTGACCGTTTTGGCATTAAGCCTCTCTACTGGTACTATGCCGCCGACCGTCTCGTCTTCTCGAGTGAGATTAAGGCTATCGCGAGTCTTCGGAGCGTTAACAGGAAGTTCAGTACTGGTGCGTGCTACGAGCAAGATTCACTCCATAGAGTGGCTGGATAATCTTGACCCCATGGTGAGTCACTCTGGGCATCTGACGTTCATGGAGGTATGTTACCCACAAGAGCCGCGGTTTAAATGTCACAACATCTCAGGGCGTATACAGCGTTCTTCCGGGTCAATACGCTACCATGGACATGTCCGAATCTGCTTCAGGCTGAAACAAGCCAGAGGTAACATGTCACCCCGCCTCCACGTCCGAGGCTGCAGAGCTTCACTGAATACGCACACAGTTCATGACATATTGGTCCCCTCTTCCCTTCCTGCAGTCCCCCAACACATCCATATCATATGAAGATGCCAAGGCTGAGGTACGGCGACTGCTGACAGCGGCCGTAAAGCGCCGCTTGGTCGCCGACCGTAAAGTCTGCGTGTATCTCTCAGGAGGCGTCGACAGTACCGTCGTCTGCGGAATTATCAATCAACTGAAGCATCCTCTAACCTGTGTAACCATTGGATTCGGTGATCACGCCGTGTCCGAAGAAAGTGAGCCCGGACCACCTCACCAGCCCCTGTCTCTGTACTATACTCACACTCACGGATAACCTACACTCTCAGGCCTTGCGACCAAAACATCCCAGTATTACTCCCTCCCACACGAATGTGTAACAGTCACGCTCGCTGACACAGCCAAATACGCCGAAAAGAGTTTTTACCACACCGAAATACCTGTATTCAACCCGCACGCGATCGCAAAATTTCGGCTCTCAGAATTCGCACGAGAGAAGGGCTTCGTGGTTGCCCTGACGGGCGAAGGGTCAGATGAGATGTTTCTAGGATACTCCAACTTCCGCTCGGATCTTCTACTGGAATTGCGCAGCAAAGGAGGGGCGGAAGCGGAACGGGCACGAAAATTGGCGTCATTCCTGAGCAGGGAGATGGCCACGGCGATAACTGCCCCGCTTCCCGAGGACACTCCTAGGTACTTCTCACTGCTTTCTCCGCTTCTTTTCTTTTCCGGGGCTAAGTTGATTTAGGGTGCGGGGAGTACCGTGTTGGGCGGCGTGGCATTTCAACCGCCCCCGCTTGATGGTAGACGATGTAAGGACACCGTATGCAAGCGGCCATTTACTTCCAACCCGCTCCCTCGATACATTCGCTCCTAACGCCCCAGAGGGCCTCCCGACCCTGCGCCTCTCGCAAGTCGATTGGTTAACGTGAGTCACGGTCATGGACACATCTACAAGCTCCCACTACGTCACTAAGCACCATGTTTCCAGACGTCTGAGCAACTACGTCGTGAGCCCGATGACTTTCACTCACCTGCCCGTCGCCTTACAGCATCTTCTACAAAGATACCGTGTATGGGAGAACGCGTCGAGATGGCATTCTCCATCGAAGGCCGCCCCCCTTTCCTTGATACGCCATTCACCGAGTTCGCATTAAGCCTCCCCCAGGAATACCTTCTAGACTCCTCAACGCTCCGTGAGAAGAAGATCCTGTATGAAGCGTTCGATGATATCCTCCCGGCACATATCCGTACGCGAGTAAAGCACCCGTTTGTGAGTCCCCCGTGGATCGACGCCATTAACGAGACGGAGGAGGGGCGAGTGCTCAAGGGGACGTATCTTTCGAGGTGCGTGCTTAAAGGTCTCTTGTGGTGTTTGTTGCCTTTTTGACATTGTGAAATTACCCGCCTGTAGCGAGGCTCTTGAGCGAGTGGGGGTGTTTTCGGCGCAGAAAGTGCACACGTTCTTGGAGAGTCTTCGGAGTGGAGATGAGAAAAGAGATGTTGTTCTCAGTATTGTGATTTCAGTGCAAATTTTGCATTCTCTCTTTATTGAGCATGGGGTGGTTGGGAATCCGGACTTCGCTATGGTAGACAGATCGATGTGATATTTTTATTCTTGAATTATTGCATTTTTGGTGTGGCTGTGAAGTTGGATCCATACACTATGGGTTAGTTGAGACATAGTTTAATATCACTTCGTACAACAGAGTAAAAGAACTTGAAGCCTGCGTTATGTTGATTGCTAGCTGTAGTTACTGCCGGGCTGTGCTGGGCAGTACGTAACAGAAAATATAAATGTTTGCCCGTGCTCCTCTCTTATATATATTCTGATAACTTCTAGTCTGAAGTATCACAAGTGCTTCGCAAGGAAACAGTACACAAAATCTTCGCCGGTTGCGCCTTGCATGGTTTCAGAGCCCTGAACGACGAATCCCATTGATTCATAAATTCGCACCTGATATATATTTTATTAGTTTGTTATTCAACGATATTTTGACAAGGACGATGCGAATATATGATAACTCACTCCTCCAGGTCTAGTCTCAACACACATGGGAATGTGTTTAGATTTGAGCTGTAAATAGAACTATGATTGAACAAGCCCCACTTTCCAAAGGAAGAACCATCTGTACCTTGTCTTCCACTTCTCGCACAAGTGCGCTGCCAATACCTTGCTTTCGGTAATCGGGAGTAACACCAAATACCTGCAAATGATGCGCGTTGAGCTTGAATCCTGCGCCGAAGTGTTTTTCGCAGCCCGCATCATACGTCGCAAAATACTGAGAAAGTGTCAACAACCGTCAAAGCAAGTGGAGTCAGCGCGCACATAATCCCACCATGCGGTATATTTCTTGTCAAGTCGTTGCATGAGCTCGTCCCAGCCTGCGTTGTGTTGCGCCTCGCTTCGAAAGGCTGCATTTGGATTCCATGCGAGGCCGTCAATAATCACGATTATTGCTTACGTGCCAAGAAATTTCTATCCTGGTCCAAACCATACTGTCGCTCCCACAATTCCCTTTGTCTCCACCTCTGCGACGTAAGCCTTCAACATAACAGGCACAAGGGACCCGTCCCCGCCAAGCTCGGCCTTGAAGACGGCTGAAAGGTCATCGGTATGTGTAATTATCTGACAGTACCGAGCGCTATTCACCGTAGTTGAAAGCCTCAGACAACACTGTGACGGTTGCATCAATTTCGGGTTCTGTAGGAATTTTTCTCGGTTTATGGGCATATTTGAAGAGGTAAAGATGTCGCTCACCTGTGGGATCAATCAACTGTCGAATGGTTGGGGACATAGCAGAAGAGTACAGAGTTGTATCGTATCGTATCCGGGCAAAAATGACCGTTGTGACCTACATAGGGTAACATACCCAGTTTGTCCCATTATCACGCGTCACGGAGCGCAACAAGGTGCCAGACTTCTGTCGCAAGCCTGCATGGTTCCGAGACTAGCAACAAGGTATATTAGCTCTGACACTTTTCCATTGTATATATACTTGTCTCACGATATTACATAACTGCGCAAGGTTTATACCGCGCCAGGTGAAATAGGTATCAATGAATATAAATATTTGCAATCGCTCTGCTCTGATAACTTGTTATCACTAGTGCTTGGAAAGCAAACAGTAAACAAAATCTTCGGTTGCCCCGTGCAGGGTTTCAGAGCCCTGAATGACAAATCCCATTGATTCATATATTGGCGCCTGTTATATAGTTCATTAGTCTGTTATTCAACCATGCTTTGACTCGGACGAGGCAGATATATAACAACTCACTTGCATTCGCCAAGTCTCAACGCACATCGGAATATGTTTAGATCTGATCTGTAAATAGACATTGGAACAAGGCCTTACCGCCTAATGAAAGACCCATACCTTGTCTTCCACATCCCGCACAAGTGCGCTTGCCTTTGGTATTCGGGAGTAACACCAAATACTTGCAAATGATATGCATTGAGCTTGAATCCTGCACCAAAGTGTTTCTCGCAGAACGCATCATACGTTGGAAAATACTGAGCAAATGTCAACAAACGCCCGAAGCAAGTGGGGTCGGCGCGCACATAATCCCACCATGAGGTGTATTTCTTGTCAAGTTGTTGCATGAGCTGGTCCCAGCCTGCGTTGTGTTGCGCCTCGCTTTGAATATGTCAGTGTAATGCGTTTTTGAATTCACGTCAGGCCGCCAAAAATCACAATCATTGCTTACGTGCCAAGGAATTTCTGTCCAGGTGCAAACCATACTGTCGCTCCCACAACTCCCTTCCCTTCTACTTCTGCGACGTAAACCTCTCCCCCAACAGGTGCCGCTGCGACGTAAGCCTTCAACATAACAGGCACAAGGGACCCGTCCCCGCCAAGCTCGGCCTTGTAGACGGCTGAAATGTCATGGGTATGTGTAATTATGTGACAGTATCGAACGCTATTCACCGTAGTTGAAAGCCTCAGACAACGCTTTGACGGTTGCATCAATTTCGGGCTCTGCACAAATTTCTCTCAGTTTATGGGCATATTTGCAGAGCGCCCACTTGTGGGATCAATTAACTGTCGAATGGTGGGGGACATGGCAGAAGAGTACGGAGTTGTATCGTATCGATACTATCCGGGCAGAAATGACCGTTGTGGCCTACATAGGGTAACATACCCAGTTTGTCCACGCGTCACCTTGCGTCACGGCCCGTAACTGTTGACTCTGACACTGCCATAGGTAGTGTACAAGATTATCACTGAGAATCTTACTTTTGTCTATAGCAACAAAGGTCAGACAGGTAAGCTTCCCGCTGGGGACACCGACCGCCATCTCATGCCAAACTTGTGCGCCGAACTCCATTTACACTCCACTCGAATACTCCCTGAAAGTGGATGCCACGTTACAATCAGTGGAATCGCAGAGGGATCGGGATTACGTAATACGCAACCACCTGCTGGAGAGTATTCGGTGCCGGCTTATTGTAAGCTGAGATGCCCCCCACCTCAGGGCAAAGCGAAGACTGGTGAAAAGTCGAGCTTGGCGCACAAGCTCGGCATGAGATGGCAGCTGGCAGAATCCACCTGAGTCCTTACCTTCTCGTATCCTCGTGGGGCTTCTGTCTAGTGCAGAAGCTCTCAGACCTCCTTTCGTGATTTTTTCAAGCTTAGAAAATATTATGATGAATTCTTTTGCTCCCTGCTCACACCCATTGAAGACGACAAACGAAATGTCAAGACTCAACGTTTTTTGGCACGGACTCTGCGGAGTTCAAACATGGCATAACGGCGAGGAAGTGAGGATGCAGGGTCTCAATCGTAGCGAATACTCTCTACGTCAATGCCCCACCCGTAGTGTTCATATGTCTTCCGCCGTAGACACGTCTCACCTTCCTGCTCTCGTCGATATCATATCGACCGCGGTTAAGGTTGTCGTGGCAGAATATGCTGCCGTAGGCCACTCTGTGCCATCGTTGAATTCTACTGCGCCAGGTCCATTCGATGCCCCTGAGAAAGTCAACATAATTCTCACAAGGGCAATTCAAACTGTGGAAGCAGCCTGTGCTCAATTAAGCTTCACTGTCGCTAATCCGGGACACGTGATTGATAACAAAAAGTAAATCCCAGTGAAATACGCAACACTGTGTACATTGAAGGTACCTGATAACAAAAAGTAAACTACAACTACAAGTTAATACACTTTGATTGGAGAAATTACTCACTCCCAGTGAAATACGCAACACTGGGAGTCCTAGTAGTTACTATACAACTATAAGTACTACAATAAGAGGGGCTGTTTCATACTCGAGAGATATGACGATAATATGATAAAATGAGCTAGTAGCTCACTAATTTGTTTGGCGATAAGTTTGGCGTCTGTACTCCGGTGCGTACCAAGCTCGCACCACATCTCAACACTCCTCCTCAAGCTTGGGAGGCACTACTCCCAGCCTTTTCGCATGATAGTCATGAACTGTTGGCGACAGAGGTTTCGTGAAGATATCCACAACCATCTCGTTCGTAGGTTGATATTTTAAAAATAAGGTACCGTCGTCTATTAGTTGTTTGATAAAGTGAAATTTGATGTCAATATGCTTCATACAATGAAGGGCTTTCTGGTTGGAGGTGAACGCAATAGTACCTTGATTGTCTGCAAAGATCATTGTAGGTTTCTCGATATTGATATAGAGTTCGGTAAGGAATTGACGCATCCATAGAAGTTCGCGTCCTACTTCCAAAAGCGCGATGTATTCAGATTCCATGGAGGACAATGCTACAACACTTTGTTTTCTTGATGACCATGATATTGTGCCTTTTCCCAAGAATATCGTGAAACCATTTGTTGAATGTCTATTATTCGCATCACCTGTGAAGTCTGCATCTGAATATGCTTGTAAGCCTACTTTTTCTCCTCCTAGACGTAACTCATGATTCCGTGTGCTATATAGGTATTGTAGCACTCTTTTCGCCAGGTTCCAATGCTCAGGATTAGGATTTGAACTGTATTGAGTGAGTTTATTGAGTGAGTACGTGATATCAGGGTGTGAAATTGTGGCGGTGAACATGAGCATCCCTATGAGTTCACGATAAGGTAATTTTTCTGTTTCTAGTTTTTCTCCTTCAGTTGTAAGGCTGGAGATAGCTGAGAAGTCGATTCCTAGTGGGATAGGAGATTTTGCCGGCTTTGCGTTTTGGATGTTAAACTTCACCACTGAGTTTTCAATGTATTCTTTTTGAGATATAAACACTGAATGGGACTCAGTGTCATGACGGATACTGGTACTGAGTATCCAGTGCGCATCCCCTTTGCTTGAAATCCCAAATCTTTCTTTTATGGCTTCTTCGAGCTCCAGAAGTCTACTTTCTGTCCCTACTGAAGTTCCATCGTCAACCCAATATCCCACAATAGCCCACGTCCCGTCGTTCCATATTTTGAAAAATATGGCTGTATCATATTGTGAGCAAGTCCACCCCAGTGAGTCCATAAACTCTAATAGAGTCTTTCTCCACTCATTTCCTCCCTGTTTAGTGCCATATAATGCTTTCCGAAGCGGCAAGGCAAATTCCTCTTTTCCTGGGACTTCAAACCCTTCTGGTTGTTGTACCCAAACCTCCTCCTGCATTATACCATGTAAGTATGCAGATTTGACATTGAATTGTCTTATCTTTTGTCCAGACATCGTGCCGATCGTCAAGATAATTTGAAAGCTTTCCCAGCGCATAATAGGTACATACGTTTCGTTGAAATGAAGTCCTGGTATCTGACTGAAACCCTTAGCAACGATACGTACTTTTCGCTTGACTATTTTTCCATCACGACGTGAAGTGCATACTGCAGTTCCCATTTTCAACACTTTCGTCCCCAATGGTGGTTCTGCAGGTGTTCCAAGAACACTTGGTGATCCACCATGTTCTGCCATTCTGCCTGATGTGCCTGCTCCCAAGCTTCTCCATCTTTTCCAGGAAGACTCAATGCTTCTTGAATAGTAGTGGGATCTCCAGCTATGGCAGATAGGATGAATTTGTCCTCCTCGATGGTGAGTTGTGCTTGTCCCTCCCTGCAATATCTCCCTGATCTTGTTACACCTTGGGGAAAGTCAGGGACTTCAGATACGAGTTTTGAATCAATGAGTGGTGGGGGTTGCTCCTCCTGATCCATAAGACTTATAGGTTCCAAAGCAGGAAGAGGCTGTCATGGGGGGATACAAATCGTGAGCATGGTCGAGGTGGTTCTGATCCATCCGAAGAGGTTAACTGCTTGTTCTTGGCAGGTTTGTCACATCCTTTTCTGCTCGATTTTTCCACTTCCTCCGCCTTATCATCACCATACAATTTTGGAAAGGCTGGGGTTATAGCATCTTCATTAAATATGACGTCTCGAACCTTTTCGACACGTGTTGTGCCTG
This sequence comes from Ramaria rubella, assembly GCA_015039355.1. NCBI lineage: Eukaryota > Fungi > Basidiomycota > Agaricomycetes > Gomphales > Gomphaceae > Ramaria > Ramaria rubella. The sequence continues at coordinate 83,092 of MU134341.1, forward strand.
GGTACCAGATGAGGTATCCAAACGCGTAAGGTTCATATCTGACCATATATCCCATCTTAGATTTTACATCCCACTTTTTCCTCTTCTCTTTAGGAACAGCAAGACTCACAGGACTTCCAAATACCCATAAATAAGCTAGATCAGGTTTCTCTCCTGTCAATCGTTCAATAGGAGTTATTCTGTTATTGGCACGAACAGGTGATCTATTGCATAAGTAGGTCATGGTTTTGACAGCAACTGACCACAGGTTTTTAGGTAGTTTTGAAGCAAATAGCATGGCTCGGGCTCCTTCGACAATCGTTCTGATCCCCCTTTCAGCAACTCCATTCTGTTCGTGAGTGTAAGGGGCGGATGTATAGAACAAAATACCATGAGTCTTGAAGTAATTTTGTAATTCTGCATTGTCAAATTCCTTCCCGTTGTCTGCCATAGTGCCTCATACCTTTACATCGTAGCCCGTCTTGAACTTTTGAACAAACTCCTTTATTTTCCCCACAACTTCGGTTTTTAAAGCAACAGTTTCTACCCATATGCCTCGAGAATAGTCGTCAATAATGATAAGGAAATATATTTTGCCATTTATACTGATTGTTTCCATAGACCTGGCCAAGTCCATATGGATTAGTTCACCTGGGTGAGTAGCTCGAGTCCTCCTGGTTTTAAATGGCATCTTATGTTGTTTTCCTTCAATGCACACCATACAATTGGCATCAAAAACAGCATTCTCATTGAAGTTGATTCCAGTGGCGTGATTATAGGCTAGGTCGCAAACCGCAGCAATATTCAAATGTCCCAAATGTTGGTGCCATCTCATGGCATCATAGGTAGGTCTAGCCCCCATAGCCATTTGCATATCAGTGAGGTGTTCTTGTAGTTCCTCAGAAGACGGCTCTAATCCGATGCTCATAGCAGTGTCGGATTGAACGATATTGAGAGGGATCAGATAAATGTTTCCAACTTCATGGATGCAAGCAATTTGACGATTTTTGGGATCAATAATAGTACATCCAGATTCACAGAGGTTGACTTGGAAGCCATCTTTGATAAGTTGGCCAGGCGATAGAAGACAAGTATAAATGTCTGGCACCCATTGAACGTGAGGAATCTCTCTGATAAATTCATATCCGCCAGTCTTGACTTTTATTTCATATTCCCGACACCCTTGGATTGAACTCTATCTCCACTGGCCATCGTAATAGTCCTTGGAGTAGTAAAGGTGACGAAATCGTGAATATCATCGATGTTAGGCTCAAAATGGCCAGACGCTCCAGTGTCAAGATAACAGTGCCATATAATGGGATTCTCACTGGTAAACATAGAGGTTTCCACTGCTGAAAATAACCCCCTGACCGTAGGTCCTTTATTTGACAACTCCTTACTATCACGGTCGGGATTTGTCTTGCTTTCTTTGTGTCTTGCTGACCACTAGCGTTCTTCTTCTTTTTAGGGCAATTCGTGGCCCAATGGCCATTTTCTCTGCAATTGAAACATCCACCGGAGCGTTGCTTGCTCCTCCTCTCAGAGTTATCATTTGCGCCTGGCACATGCAGATTTCTAGTCATATGCCCCTTCTTTGATGTTGCAAACGCTGTGCCTCCATTCACGACACGCAAAGACCTTTTTATCTCTGTCTGGCGAATATTACTGACAACTTCTTCGACAGTGTCCAGATCGTAATTGACCATGTTGACTAGGGCGTCATATTCCTCAGGCAATGTATTTATGAAGACGTTGAGGTACAGGGAGTCAGGGATAGGATTGCTGGCTTCGATGAGCTTCATACGCAGTGAGTCCATCTTTGCTTTGTGCTCCAATATACCAGAGCCGTCAAACTGAGCATGTGTAATTTCAGCGAGTAGTGCAGCACGGGTGTTGGCCAGTCTGTTGCCATACACCGTCCTCAGTGTGGTCCAGGCTGCTACAGGATCGCGATTCATCCTTATGGACACTCGTTCCTGATCTTCGATGCGTAAGTCGATTTCTGTATACGCACATTCTTTTCGCAAGCCCCACGCCCTTTCCAGCTGCAACTCCTTATCCGTAGGAACATCAGGATTAACCCGTGTCGGTGGAGAATAGGTTGCCGTTACAACTTCCCACTGGTTGAGTGATCTAAGGACCAACTCCATACTGGCGCACCAGGAGAAATAGTTGTCGCTATGCAATTTTGGAAACACCTGGTAAGCACTCCCAGTGCTTGTCTGGTAATCCTTCATATCTTCGAGAGTCGTCATAGCTAATTAGTATTCAACAGGAATGGGACAAAGTCTTTCTTATGCAGTAGAATAGGGGCTGGGGCCCATAACCTGATAACAAAAAGTAAATCCCAGTGAAATACGCAACACTGTGTACATTGAAGGTATCTGATAACAAAAAGTAAACTACAACTACAAGTTAATACACTTTGAGAAACCTTTGGAGAAATTACTCACTCCCAGTGAAATACGCAACACTGGGAGTCCTAGTAGTTACTATACAACTATAAGTACTTGATAAAATGAGCTAGCGGCTCACTAATTTGTTCGGCGATAAGTTCGGCGTCTGTACTCCGGTGCGTACCAAGCTCGCACCACATCTCAACAGTGATGACTAATGTCAGTCTCGCCAAGACGTATGATGTGCTCACAGTTCGTTAATGCTGGTGTACTCGGTAGAAGTCTTACGGGGTATGTCAAATGAATTTTTCTCTAGCTGACATGTTATGAACAATATCTAGTATGAAGAACCGGCATGCATGCTGGTCGTTTCGGACGCCAAGATCGCTGACCTGCTCTTGGACAAGCCAGAGGGCGTTCATGTTGATGAACTTGCTAAAAAATCCAGCCTTGATGCGGGAAAGCTAGGGCGCGTATTGCGGCTGCTTGCCACGAAGCATTGTTTCACCTAGGGTAAGGGCTTTTTTTCGCGTAATGATGGCTCGGATGTAACGACTGCTACTCTCAGTGAAGCCCAATGTATTTGCCAACAACCGTCTCAGCTTGAAGCTCTTGTCAAATGACCCTATCAACAGCTTAATTGGCGTTATGTAATGTGGATCCTCTACGATTAATTAGGCCCTGATCGTCCCTTTGACTTTAGAACGGACGAGTGCCTACAGTCTACTGCATACCTGAATGCCGCACTCACAGACTCAAAGTCGGGCCGGTCGGTCCTCCCGCAGGACGCGGCGTTTCAACGTGCACACGGATACGCTTTCTTTGATTATTACGGCACTGTATGTCCAGTGATTATCCCTGCTGTGTGTTCAGATTTCATATTTCCAATCAGCCTGAAGGAAAGAAGAGGCATGATGTGAGCAAATTCGCATTCTCACCAGCTCTTTGACACTTTAGTGTATTTCCAGAGATTCGCTCAGGCCATGATTGGATGGGGACAAGTCACTGGAGAGGCTATGCTTCCTAAAGGTCCGTCTTTACGTTACATCTGCTCTTCTTCCACTTATACCTTCTAGTTTATCCGTGGGGCACACTATCTGAAAACACCGTAATTTGCGACGTCGGTGGAGGAAACGGTCACGTTACACTCGCCCTGGCCAGAGATTTCCCTCACTTGAAAATTGCCGTCCAAGACTTGCCAGCCGTGATTGAACAAAGTAAAGAGGTGTGTTATGTGATTTTGGGCTGTTTGCATGTTAGCGCTGAGTCATAGACGGGGTATTCCTATAGCATTGGGGAAAAGAACTCCCCGAAGCCGTTCAGAACCAAATAGTCGCATTCGCACCCGTGGACTTTTTCAAGGAAGCTCCTGTACCAGGTTGCGATTTTTACTATGTACGTATCTCTTTCTGCACGATATAGCATTCGTTATCTCATTTTATAGCTTCGTTACGTCTTGTACGCCTCTCGCTCATCAATGAGACGTGTTCACTTAAGACTGAAGCTAACCAAGGCATGACTGGCCTCTCTCAGAGTGTTTAACGATCCTCGGCAATGTTCGCAAATCCATGAAGCCCTCCAGCAAACTTCTCATCCGTAAGCCAATAATATGAAACCTGCCACTAGATGTTATATTACTCAGCTTTTTTTTTTAATAGACGAGTTCATTTTGCAACACATTGTACGGGACCAGGCGCATACTACGGGATTCGAGCAGGTCAGCGATCGCCCCTTCATGGGCGCTGAGTTCGTAACGCATCCGTTTCATTTAGGCACCGGAACCCCTCTTGCCTAACTACGGGATGGGAAGGGTCAGGCTATACAACCAAGACATCAATATGATGGGTATAATGAACAGCAAGGAGCGTACCCTACAGGAATTCATAGATATGTGGTAACTTGCAAATTTTCTTATTGCGATCGTTTTTAATGGAAAGACCGTCGCAGCAACCTAGCTGGGTTCAAATTCGTCAAAATGTGGGACGTAGGAGAGGCCGATCTAGTAGAATTCAGTCTCGCTTGATCTGATCCTCGAAGTTAGAACGTTACAGATAGTAAAATTTGACATGAGAATGTCTTTTTGCCTTCTCAGTTTGAAGAACATGTACATGTTAGTAATTTACATAAGTTTATGGAAAAAAAACTCGCAAGCTCACGTGCTACGGAGAAGAGTACAATGGAGTCAGAGATATCAAGGTGGCGCCGCCCTTGCTGGCCCTGTGAGTCACCGTACGACTCGGTACGAGTAAGAACATCAGGACTCCCTATGACGTCGGACTTTAAGTTACGTAAAACCTAAAACGGCAACGTTCTCCTATAATTGATCCTGCCACAATGTCAGAAGGTTTGTATTCGTCGGGAAAGACAAGATATCTGAAGGACTCGATAAGCTTATACCGTACGTAGAAGAATTCGAACCAACACCCTTGAATTATGCCGGGCCTCCCGCGGCACACACTATTCTCGAACGTGCTCGACATAACCCCACCGAAGTCCTTGCAGTTCGGGTGTATTGTGAAGGTGATAAAAAGCAGCTTCGCGTGCAACCTTTTGTGCAAGTATTCGTCCCTAAGAACCATTCGGTCTTCACCACGCAAGCGTTGCCAGTCTCCACGACACTCGCGCTTCCTCTCGTTATGCAGCGGGAAGGGTCGGCATACTCTGCTCGTGCTGATTTGGACTGTCAGATGGCAACGTATATGGCGATTGACACCAGGTCTGGACTTGCACCGCTGGAATGGCAGTCCAGGGTACGCCGTGTTCCCAGCCCTTGGCCAACGCCATCATGATACAGTTATTGACCTCTATTTAACTGTTTTCTCAAGGTGGGTACAGTGATCATCGCGCGACAAGATAGGAAGCCGCTGTTGTGTCAGCACTTCGAAGCCTTCCTGACATATAATGACGAAATCATCGACATACTTGGGGTCGGAGGTAGAGCCCAGAGACTCACTCGGACGGCATTTATCAGATGGTGGCACATGTTCCGGGAAAGCACGCTGGAGGCAAGAGAGCTGTTTGCGAGTATAAACGGAGGGGAAGCACCGAAGGATGCTGATGACTGGAGAGAGGTACCTTCTCCGTATGATATTTAATCTATCCCTTGTAAGATTTTCTGAGTATTACATGTAATTATGAAAACTTCTAATTTACAAATTCATGTACGAATCTTATTTTATTGCCTGTATAAACAGGAGAAATTTCTGACGTTAGTCGTCATGAAAAGAAAATATGTCCACAGAAACGCCCTATCTGCAACGTCACCGGCACTCACGAAACAAAGTTCTTCCCCATTATGGGAGGACTCGTCGTAGCTACTCTGGCATACACAAAACATCGCCCGGCCTCAGGCGATCGCATTCTAACCCTGGATTAAGAGTTACATTGAGAAGAGCATCAACAGTTGTCCCGTGGGATTGCGCGATCTCCCAGCACGAGTCGCCATCCTTCACGTGGTATTTCGTCGCATTAGGGCCACTCGCACACATCCTCTTGTGAGGTGGTGCAATAGGTGCATCATGACCTACAATAAAGCGCAACACGAAGAGAAGGAACACGCCAACCAGGAGGAGGAACGGGAGAAGAGTGCGGTATGCGTAGCGGTTGTTGTGCACGGGACGTGCGTCCTTCATGGAGCTCTTCTATAAGGATGCAAGATCCTGATGCAACAAATACACCCACCCCTGTTGAAAGAGCCTGATATCCATCCGAGCGGCCGCCCTCAAGTTCTGCCTGATCGTCTGATGGAGTGCACCGCAGTCTACTCAATCCTTTTCCCCTGACAGTTTTTCAGCCGCAGCTCACCAGATGCTGTACCTGATCTAGTTAGATGTCCACCATATTCAGCGCCTGGCTCTCCAAGCCAAAGCTCGTTTCCTCTTTGAAAAGTGTATCGCTGCGTGTCAGCATCATAACCTACGCGCTTCGTGCCTTCTGGAAGGCGGTAGTCATCCTCAATGGTATAGTCAGTAGAAATAAAGTTGAAAATAATTGAAGAGGAGTACCTCGTCATATTGTGTCCATCGACCCATACTGAAAATGTGTTTGAGGTAGAAAGTGGTGGCTGACAGCGCTGATGACGAAGATGTTGTGGCGTGGGCGGGGCATCTTTCATTCTCCGTGAACTAATTGAGACTCAGATCATTTTGTCTTCCCTCATCATCTTCAGCGCACCACGAATAACTCTCTTTTTCGCCGAATAATGTACTAAGTAACAATTAATTATAACACTCCAATATTGGATGCATTTTTTGGCGTTGCTTCATGGTCCAGGCAAGGCAACCACGAGGCTCGCCGACTTTTTCAGAGAGAAACTGAATCAAATCCTACCGCATGCTCAGTGCGTGTACTCGCTTTGCCATATTCGTGTTTGTATTTTGTCTTTATTTCACCTTGCTGTCCATGCCATGGCACTGTGTGGCATGATCACAAACGACACGAGGGAAACGTGTGGGCGCAAATGACGGTTACTACTAAATGACTGCCACAGTTCCCTGGCTACATTTTGTGTTCTCCTCGAAATGCCCATTGACCTCGCCTCAGATATCAGTAAGATATCTGAGACCAATGTCTGGGCCCCAGAACTCAGCGAGACACGTTCCATTGTGTTGGATATCGTCACCACAGCACAGGTACTTACTGTATGCAAAGTTTCGAAGAGCTAACAGCCTAACCAATACTCTGTAGAAATCCAAGCGCAGCAACAAGGAGAGGCTGCAAAAATTTGCGCATTCCGTTGCCAACCATTTTGTTAACTTCACGAAATGCACGAGCCGAAGGAATCGCAGTCGAGCTCAAACTAGATTCAAACAGAATGTTGAAGAATATGAACAGTTGAGCTTCCATTATTTAAATTTGGGTTAGATTGTTTACCCGTACCAAAAGAGTACTTCGGGACGCATCCAATGTCGTCAATAAATACTCCGTGCAGTCTCGCGACAGATCCGTGCAGACGGCAACCGCTCGAGAAACCGAAATTAAGAATCTTGAGCAACGTCTTATAGAGTTACAGAGGTCTATTGACGTGAGCATAACTAATGTGCTGAACTAAGCAGGAACTAATCTTTCCGTAACGTATCAATCTTCACAAGTTTCTACTCTTACAGGATGGAGCCAAGGCCATCAGCTCATCACCAATTACCCGAAACGCTGCTGGTATTTATGAGATAGGAGTATCCATAGGCCGTCCTTCTACAGTCGTCAACTCTCGCCATACAATTGGAATGTCAATTGAACGCCCCCAAACCACTTTTCCTCCTCACAGATTAGAAAACAACTCAAACGCTGGACGTGGACTTTCTGTATTTGGGAGTGGAAAAGGTATTCTTTATTACTGAGAGCTCCTGAATGGTTATCCTCGGTTCACAGACGGCCGCAAGTCACCGCATTCGCCACGAATCGGTATTTCATTTCTTCTCTCTGACATTGAACCGCAGTATGCGACTTCTGCTGGAAGCGACAAAGGCTATAGATCCTCCCGTACCCTGATTTCCAGGCTAAAACGTAATGAGGCTCCGGACTTGACGCAAAGGATTAAAGAGATAAAACAAACGTGTTTTTGTGGGGGGTATGGCGACGTGTATTCAGCAGAGCTTACCGGCGATCAAGTTTCCAAGAAAGTCGCTCTTAAATTACTCCGGATTATGGGTGGAGATAAACAAAGGGCAAAAGCAATGAAGGTCAGTGTCCATTTCAATCGTTTGTCATACACTGGCAGCTAGGACCGACAACCGTAGATTTTTCGACGAGAAATCGGTATCTGGTGTTCGCTCAACCATGTTCATGTGCTTCCTTTCTATGGGACCTGTAAGGCGCCGGACGGTGAACGACTCTATATGGTATCCCCTTGGGCTGAAGGGGGGAAAGCACTTGATTATCTGCAACGAAACCCTCATACCAACCGAGGGAAATTGGTGGGTCTTAGCTGTTTATAATTAGATTGCTTGTTAACCTGTTTTTTTTTCCCAGTTATATCAGACATCCTCGGCTCTAGACTATCTTCATTCTGGAAAAGATGCACCTCCAATTATCCATGGTGATCTTAAAGCTGTCTGTCAGGTTTTCGTATACTTCTCAGCAAGTACTCACCGAACGCTGCTTCAACAGGACAATGTGCTTGTCTCAATAACAGGGGATGCGTTGCTATGCGACTTTGGGCTGTCTCGTTTTGTCGAAGAAAAGAGTCAATCTTCTGGTAGTACCTCACACGGTAAGGGAACGGTTCGTTTCATGGCACCCGAGAGCTCGCCCAGGAGCTCAAAGCCATCGAAAGAAAGCGATGTCTATGCTTTCGGCTCCTTGATGTTGCAGGTAGTATATCCCTCTATTAATTTCGCGATTAGTTTGCTGAAATTCGATGTCTTTGGGCAGATATATACTGGAAAGGTTCCGTATAGTGGTTTGAATGAACCTCAAGCCATGCTTGAAGTTGCGAAGGGCCATACTCCTAGCCGCCCAATCGAACTCATAGTCTTTCAGCGAGGATTAAATGATAACGTATGGACACTCATTAATGCCTGCTGGAATCCAGATCCCCGAAAAAGGCCCACAATGAAGGAAATCCTCCCTCAGATTCTCTTAGGAGCAATCTCAGTTTAGACGTGCCAGTGGTATGATATCGGTGGATGCGCCTGCCGTGGTTCAAGGCCAAATTGTTGTTATATGGACGATTACATCGTAGATTTACAAACGGCAGGCTTTTTTGTAAATGTTATTCGCTGCGGTGTTGGATATCCATAAATTTGGTTGCAAGGCTTTAAGGGAGATCATAAGTCGAACATCATGATGGTGCATCAAAATCGATTCACCAGAAGGAAGGGTGATTTGAAAGCCATTCGTAAAGCTCGCACTTATTACAAGGGGGATTTGAATAACATGGACTACTGATTCTAACATCATCTATGGACCTGAATAAGTTGGACTAGTACTGCAACTGCGCGCTCTTCATTGGAAACTTGAAAACTGAGACCGCCCTTTCGCATCATCCTTCGTCCAAATACTGACACTGCTGGCCGAACAAGCGAACTCCGCCCACCCATCTTCGCCAATAAGGACTCCCCCCTCATACCATCCAAGCACATCGGACCATTTCTCCCCAGCATGTTCCTAACACACGTCAGTGTCCTGGGGCATGACTGATCATCAATAACGTACCTTTCCTATTTCCATGCGTTTCAGACTAAAAATACAAATCAGAACCAGAAAACAATTCAGACATCTATCTATGACGCACCCTTCCTCACCACCATTGCAAAGAACAACTGCACAGCCGTCATGGGTCTTATCTCCAACTCTGACCCATCCCACACAGTTTGGGTGATCCCAATAGTCACGCGTTTCACCATATCCGAATAGACCCCTTGCGCGGATGATGTCTTCGAGCTGAGAGACGGGGGGTTGAGGGTTCTCGCCAGCACAGCCGTATAGATCTCCCCAGAACACGCAGCTAGTTCACGAGAAGCAGCCAGATATAGTGTTAGTCCAAATAATTGGGAGAATGTGCAGTAAGACGGACGGGTATCCGTCCCCGCGGAGCAGAATCATAGCGTAAGCGAGAGGTTTGAAGATTGGTGATACCCAGCTTTCTAAAGACTGTCCTACTTGCTGTGGTTGCCGGTTAAATACAGAACGTAATAGTGTGAGATAGCGAATGAACACACCGTGCTAGAAAAAATTGTGTTGGCAGTTTATGTAATCATGAGGAGGTATTGGAGCGAATGAAGCTCACTCGTGATTGTCCACTAGCGTTCTTTACAGATAGTGAGTGATGCGATGTTTCATATGCAGATACTCACACCGCGTCGGTAGGCCTCCTCTGGACGACAGTATTATCCCATATCTTCCTTAGGTCGTAAGCATTACCTGCATCACCTGCTTCTTTGAAATTGTAATGCAACGGTGCATCGAATACACTGAACTGGGAACAATTCGCAGAGGGTAAGCACATGCTCCATCAGACACAAAATTGACAACTAACCTGCGTCCCCAGGGCATCAAGATATGCTTCTAGATCTTCGATAGAGTCCTTCCAGAATTCCCCCACAGCGAACAGCTTGTCCTTCCCTTTCCTTACGTGTTTGACGAACTTGGAGATGAATTCTCTGTCGATATGCTTAACGGCGTCGAATCTAAAACCTGCCACCCCAGGTCCGAGTTCAGAGACAATCCATGACCCCCAGTTTAATAGGTCTTGGCTGACGTCTGGGTGATGATGGTCGATATCTGCGCCCACTAAACGGCCGGAGAGGCGTGAGACGTGAAGCCTGAAAACTACCGGATGGGGTGAACGCACTCAAGTAGTCATAGTTTGAGTTTTCAGAATCGACGCCTTGCGCCCAGTCTTTTCCGTCGCCTTGTATCTTGAAAATCGCCTTCTTACCGCCGTCGTTATTGTAGTCAATGCCCTATACGTCCAACCATACCAATAAGCGTTGAATATTGAGCGGATATTTTCGCAAAACGAACGGTGAAATGATTGTAAGTCCACTTAAACTTGCTGTACTTCATTATGTGTGACGTTAATGGTGCAGTTAGAGGTCCGTTAAACAACCTGAAACGTGATACCTTGTTGTTTCTACCGGGAAAATCAAACCCCGTCCATCCCTATAGACACAAAGCCTGAGTAGTTACTTGCGAGCATCGCAGGGAAGACCTTACCTCGATATCGTATACGTCACTAACCTCCTTCGTCCTATCGCTCGAATCTACCTCCTTAGCGCCGAATCTTTCAGCTCGATCCGCCCCAAACTTGTGGTTGAGCACAGCATCGATATAGGTAACGATGCCGTGCTCCTTCGCTGTATTCACCAAAGAAAGCAGCTCTTCTTTGGTACCCCAGTTGGTGCGAACACCACCTTTCTGGTCGAATTCCCCCAAGTCATACACATCATAGATATCATATCCGACACTGTTTTGTCCTGCCGCTTTTGTAGGAGCTAGATATGCATGATTTAGCTAATTAAACCAAAGGCACATTAGTCTACTTACGAGGAAGCCAGATGGCTGAGATACCCATGTCTGCCAACTTTGGTACATGCTCCTTGACTTTATTCCAATGAATGCCCCCGCCCTCCACGTACCACTCGAAGCCTTGAAGCTTGATAAAACAACAACATAAGTGTATAAAACATAGTAGGCGACAGAATCAGCTATACTAAAGTGTAGTTGACATCCTGCTTAGATGAGTATGCCTGGTTGGCGTGAGAGGACATTGTGGAAGACAGGAAACTAGAACTTGCCTGCTACTCGGAGCTTATAAGGCCGAAATTTTCGATTTGCTGAGTAATGATGGAAAGAGGACCAACGCGTCACGTGTGATGTCACAGCAAAGGGGCGCGTGTTAGTCCCGTGAAAATCACGGGACCGCGGCGCCCTGTCAGGATACCGAGTCTTCGGCAAGCAAGCAAGGCCTTAAACTCACGACAGAGATTCAACTTCCAGTCGCATCTCGCTTGGCTGGAGATGCGGATATGACTTCTAACATTAAGTGCCAGGACAAAAAGAAATAGGTGCATAGCTTAGCTATTACCAATAGATAATCAAAGGACATTCCGAGTTGCGCCGATTTCTCAACTCATTCGAGACTTCGGGCACTGGGGAGGTCACTCCAAGTTGGTGGAATACGTGCTAATACTGGTGCCCGACCACTTTCATTGTCCCACTCTATTCCAGGATGTCGACTCTCGGTGTAACTCTCGGTGCTCTAGAGGTTTCGATCCTCATTTCTACAATTCTTTATGGGGTCACAAGTTTGCAGACTTTTCTTTATACCGCAAAAAGCTTCAAAGACCCAAGATGGCTTCACATAATGGTCTGCAGGTTGATTTCTTATTTATATCCGTTGGCTCATGTGTTATTCGTAGGTTGGATTAATCTGGTCAGCCATATGCTTGGATATCGTATACCACTTGTCGATTACCCCTGCATAGGCTCTTAGAGACAGTCCATACAGCCTTCACATGGATTCTTCTCTACTCATACACCGTCACCAACTACGGAAACCCTGGCACCATCATCAGTACACCTTGGTTTCTTGCTTATTCTTTTGTATTCACGTCATTCATAGGATCTATCGTTCAGGTGAATATTTGACATGAATGATTTATTGCAACTAATAGGTGTTGTAGACATTTTTTGCCTACCGGATTCGTGTATTGTCAGGCAGTCTCGTGGTTCCTATCATCGCTTGGTGTGCAGCGGCCTCACGAGTTGGAACAGGGATAACCCTTGGAGTCCTGATATCCTCCTTTGACACCCTCACAGCTTACGTTGCTCGTTACTCATGGCTAGAGACTACACATCTGACCGTGGATGCCGCTGTCGATGTAACGATTACAGCGTCGCTGTGTTACTACCTCTTACTCCGGAAAACTACGTTTAAACCGTTTGCCACATTTTGTTTCGAACCTGGGATTACGCTAAGTGGTACTTTAGAACGCAACGTATGGTGCACAGGCTTGTGGTATATACTGTCGGTAAGAGTACCATTTTATAGAAATGTACCTTGGTTTAAATAATATCAATTCAGAGACTGGTTTAGCTACCAGGTGAGTGTCAAGTGTGTTCGAGGCATTGCGAAACCCACCTCACAATCATATGTGTTCGTTCAATGCTCTTCATCATACATGTAACTTACCGAGCATGACCAGTTACAAGCCATGTCGCAGAATCGTCAGTACCCTTAGTACTCTGTGAACGTGAAGACTCACCTGCTTATTTCAGTTGTTAGCTATGGTTTCACCATGATCTATCCTAGGTGTAAGAATCTCCACGATTGACTTAATCCTCCAAACTGAGATGTATTACAGTATTCTCCAACTCTTTCCTGACGGCGTAAGTAGTTTCTTGCACATAGTTCGGAAAAAAAAATGACACCGATTCTAAGGCTCAATGCACGGCAAAGTCTCCGTCGGACTGGAGCAGATACTGGCCATGCTTGGAGCACGGGTGACATTTGCCACGATGAAGTCTCCATGATGCGGTTTGGACACGGGCCCAACCACCTGAAAGATGCATATTCTAAGTCAACACGCCAGGGAGAAATTCCAGGATATACTCTTCAACACGGTGTGACTGTGGAGTTGGAATCAACTCCGGATGATCATCTGGTTACTGTGAGTTCTCTTCCTTACCGTTTTGAGGTAGCTTTTCATTAATACCCCTCAGGGTTCCATCGAGGACTCGGATGCCACCACTTTCCCTTAAATCCATGGAAAAGGATTTTTCTTGAACTTGAAGTGACATAGGTGTATGTCCAACAGGCTCAGTCTCCTCACAAAATGTATTTATTTTTGGTCAAAATTTTGTCCTGAACTCATTTGAGTCACTCTTTTATGAATGATAGTTTGTTTTTCAATAGCAGTTTCCACTAGCAGCAGGCTGTAGGTGTTGCAAAAGTACAAGTTGGTCATTCATGTCTGATGGCGATTCGTTTACAATGTAACAGTCGACGTCGCACTTTGATGATGGGATCTTGATATCCCAAAGGGACGGGGACGTCTCGCCAGTCGTCCGCATTCTTCGGTGCACCCAAACCACTCGTCTTTGCGAAGTTCTCTCTATCTTCCAGCGCCTGTATACTATCCGAGTCCGGTAACTCTCCCACCACTCCGTGAACCTCTCTCGTATGGAAAGCGGGAGTGGCAAGCTTCGTTTCCGGCCTCGGCGCTGCGTTCGTGGGACTCATTCGTCAGTGGACGAAACGGCAACGTCTCTGGGACCGCAGAGACATTTCCGTGGGTTTTTGGAAATAGATGGGTCGAGGAATAAGTCGAGGTGCGTTTGCTAATTGCAGTTGGCTGCCTGTACATGACTATATTGCGAAACAATATAGACATATCGCAACAAAAAGAGAAAAGACACTAAGAGGATTACACTTGGATGTCAAATAGCTGGGTCAAAAGTCGAGTTGAAGTAGCTATAGTAAAGAACGGTGAATGTCAATTAATACCGCAAATGAATGAATGAAAAGTCATGATAAAGGAGTGCAGTTGCAGGAGCTAGAGGGTGTGTATCAAGTACTAAGATCCTCTTGGAAGGCTTCTGGGGGCGAAAGTGCGAAATGTCTACAAATTGATTGCACTCATGCTCATCCGGAAAGGCACGAAAGGCCGCACCAACATTGCCCTGGCTGAACTGGGCATTCAGCGAACTAAAAATTATTTATGAGCGGAACAGCAATGGGACCAAAGAGATTTTAGGCATACGGGTGTGTCATGATCTGGGGGTCGGTGAGCAAGTCGTTGCCACCTGTATCAATATTCTTAAATGGCTCATAAGATATTGATTAAACATTATATCTCACCTTGGAAATCCGAAAGAAAGACTATCCCTCCGGTCTTTGTCCACTGCACATGCTGTGCAAAGCATAGGAAGCACGCGAGTGTATAGTCGGGATCACTTGATTCCGGAAGGGGGTGGTGGAACGGTTGTGAACAAACTTGCGGAAGTCCCTGAGCTGAGTCAATAACTTCCTCAAGCAAGGCAGCCTTGACGGTTTTGCCATCGGCACCATGAATGAGTGCCAGACCGCTGTGGATGAATCGAACCTGAGAGTTGATGAGTGCGAGCAGCACTCGCAAATGGAAGGATCAATCACCTGCGGGATTTCCATAGACGGCAGGGTCTCTTCGTGCAAGCGCATGAAGCGATACACCATATCCATGAGCGACATGGCCCAATACAAAGTGTTGCCCTCCAAGGACAGCAGGCGTAGTTCTTCCGTGGGTGGATAGCGCTTGATGGCGGACTTGCTTCCTGAGAGCAGTTTGTAATATGGCCTCTTGACAGAGACAGGAGTGTCAACACTACTCCCAAGGAGTGGCGCAGGGATGCACTTCCTGGAGGGTATCACTAGTCGACCCGCATGAGCGGTTGTGAGCGATCCTGGAAAACCTAGCTCCTCGCGCGGATCTGTATATAAGTAACCATGGTATGCAGTACCTGTGAAGTTGGGAGCAGGCTGATTTTCCAGCAGCTCATTGAACTCTATGGTTTGGATGGGATGGAATTCAATGGTGAAGCGAAGTTCTCCTGTCAATGACAATTAGTTACAGTAAGGTCTAATCACAAGTGTCATACCGGGGTGTGTTAAGCCACCACGTTGGTTGCTGAGAGCAGTACGAACGGCCGTGCAGTCAGGCGATTGCCATTTGGGGCTTAGATCGGCCAGAGATATCTTTTTTTGGGGTGGCGTGAGAGTGGGTGCAGAGAGGGCGGTATTCTGTTGCACATTAAATCACAACAATAAGATGGCAGTGGAAATACAAACTGTGCGTTTACGGGTGGTTGGAGGGGGTGGGGTTGTGTGGGTCGTTGTAGGTACGGAATGATCTGCTGTCACACGCGTCTCACAGGGAGATGTATTTGCCTGCTGAGTGGGTGTCAACAGTCAGTATTTGCTCGAACTTGATGAATACACGCATGTAGACCAGAGACCATGTACTTCCAGATTGGCTGTTGCGCCTGTGGTGGGTTGAACCGTGAGTACCGATGAGTGGGTCTGCGGCTCTGGCTGATGGGTTGAGTCCTAGGTGGAGATGTGAATATTAATGGAGGTCTTTCATCGATGGCCTACCAGGGCAGCAGATGTCTGGATGTGAGTCTGTTGAGCTGAACTGACAGTGCTGGGGCCCTGGATGAAGCTCACCAGAGGTGGGGGAGCCCAAGTCTTTGTTGTGGTTTTTTTGGCACAAGACGCAGCGTGTGCAACCGTTGAGTGGGCCTGAGGTGTGGATGATGCATGTAGGGCCCAGGTGGCATTACTGGCCTCTGTCAAGCCCAGAGCACCCTGCGATCATGATGGGACTGGGCATGGGGAGGAAGAGTACGCGAGCCAGTGAGAATTTACCTCTTCTTCGATTTTCTCCAAATGGGACTGATATTCAAGCCACACAGGGCTTGGGACTACCAAAGCCACTTCACATTTGACATTTGGTTTGAAGACATTTTCACCAGCCTTTTTCCCAGCGTGCAAAAAATGCTCATAGAGGACATCGGTTGCTGCTGCTTCAAGGTCCTCCCATGTATGGACTTTATGGAAACGGAACTGGCTAATGGTTATAGTAAATCCCATGGAAGACATTGTAAACTGAGGATGTAAATGTTCATAGATGAGCTGTTTCAATTCAACCGAGCCAATGTGTGCAGGGATGCGAGAAATTCCCTCACGGATGTTCTAGTGAAGAACACAGGTTTGTCAGTGCATGCACGGGAGAAAATGTGATGGTACTATACACGCACACCAACGAGGGAGGGTTAACGTGCCCTTGTGTCTCATACATCATAGAGGTCATTATTGTGACATGCTCATCCACATTTCGATATGTGTGTGGGGCCAGCTCAGGTGTGCATAGAACCGATGGTTATCATTGTATCCATATGCAGACTGACTTCCTAAAAAATGAAATGGCCTTAGTGTGATACTGCAAAGAGCCACTTACAAAACATACCTCTGTTGCGTGTATCCAGTGGTGGAGGTCCCATCAGACCCACAGGGTCTATGTGTAAGACCTTACTGTTTCACACAAACACACTGAGCCAATAAATGTATTGGTGTCTGTGACAGTGTGGTTTACAAGTAAAAAGTTATTCTTATGTAATCTACTTGTGGACAACTGTATAGTTGTCCACTATCTACAGGCACCCCTTGTGGGCAGCTTATATAATACAAACCCCATAAGTCACTCTGGTGACTTATATGTCCTAAATAGTAGCATATATGCTACTGTAAGAATCTACATTCTTACACCCTCCCCACAGACCAAACCTCAGGCAGGTTTGGGAACTGTTATGCTGGTGGCGGATCAGCATATATAGGTGCAAGCGCAGTTGATGATGGCATGGCTACTTCAACGGTGTTGTTGTAGTACAAGGAGTCGGCTGGGTTGACCTCCATAGTAGTATCATCCGCTGTGGTAGCGAATGCCGGGTCAGTGGCAGACGGGGCGGATGGTTCCGTCGTTGGCACGTACATATGTGCCTTCAAGTGGGGTGGCCCTCCACCACGTCCGTCCAAGGACAAATCATCGTCCAAAGTCGACAGTGCTCCCCAGAAACCTGGGGGGCGAGGGGTCATGGGTATATGAAGGCCAGTGAATGTCCAGCCTTTGCGAGCGTCGAGGACCCTCTGCGCGGTCTCGTTGTAGCAGACCTTGCTTTGCTTACGAAAAAAATAGGGCTCAATGTTGACATGACCCTACTGGGATCTACCCCCGCATGGTTTCCTAGCCATTGGGCTAGTTCCTCAAGAGTTGTACTCTCATGGGGGTGTTTCCACTCAAACGCCTTATCGACGCTGGTAGACAGCAGCGCTGATAGATCTTGCCGCCAGTTTGAGCCGTCAAGATTGGCCCACTGGCCACGGACGGTGAAAAGCTCCGTTAGCTTTTGAAGAAAGACCAGGCTGTCTTTCTTTGGCTTAATGAGTTTAAGCCATACCCATATGTCAATATCCTCCAGTTGGAGGGTGTTATTGCTGTTCCCGTGAATGGCAGGTGATACTCCCTCCGGGGAGTACTTGATCGTGCGCAACACATCCCTAGAATTGGGAGGCATATCATGCATGATCTCGAATGCTGGTGTTCCAGTAGTGAGTCGCTGCTCGCGATCAGCATGCTTAATGATAGAGTGCTGCATGGTGCTGCGTGACAGGGCAAATGTTGTGCATGCAAGCGTGAGCTGCTCAATGAATTTTGGGTCGTTGAGCTGGCACGTGTCGAACCACACAGTGGGTCAATGACTGGTGTGCACCGCAGTGGGGTGTGGTGCCTTGCCCAACAGGCAGGGTAAGAATCCCGTCTGCATTCCAGGCGGGTTGCCTATGGCGGGGCGATGTGAGCATGCAGTGACACTGGGTACGGCGCCGCCAGTGTTTGCTGTTTGGATGTGGTCCTGCGACCGGATCGGGTGGGTCCTCCCGGTGCGGCTCCAGTAGTGGTTGTAGATGGACTCACTGAGTCCGTCATCGAATCTGGCAATGAGGTCAGATTGATTATAGTTGGTGCTGATTGCACCGACTTCATGGCAGATATTTTATCTGCCATTTCGCGATTAATTTGCTGCTCTTTATCAAGGGTGGCGCATAGTGCGTCGAGATCTGAGTTGAGCTCGTGTATATCCTCCTTAACAAATGGATGCGCCATCTCGGCAAGCAATGGTGGCCAGGCCACTTTTAATGTGTGTTTGATGTCACGCATTCAGGGGTCGATGGGCCACAGTTTTGCGGCTTGCAGCAAATGCTGCGCATATGTGTTGCACTCCAGACAGGAGTTGCAGTGGATGATGGCAATGGCATCCTTGATGCCATGCACAGTCCAGTGTTGCTGCTTTTGGAGCATCGTGAATTGCTCAGAGGCACTAGGTAGGGCCTCTGCTGAGTGGTGTGTTTGGGATGCTTCAGCGTCCATGGATAATCGTTTGTTTGACTCGCACTGGTGCGAGTGTGGTAGTGGGTGGCAAAAAACCTTGAAGCGGCAATAAAATCGTCACTTAAAATCAGAGCAAGCATGCCCGATGCGTCATGTGACTAATTTCATGTGATGCCGTCGCGTCACGCGAATCATCGACACGAATCATGTGACTGCATTGTGTCACACGAATCACCAACACGACGTATGTTCGTGTCGAGTCCTTTTATTAAAGGACTCACTTATTGCCACTATCGTGCCTATAGGGCATGATTAGGAAGCTCTCGCGGCTTCCTAACTCCCCTCAGCTCTAGATAAGCATCTAGCACTTCTAACTCTCTGCACACAGAGAGTGGCTCCCAGGTGACATCTCCCAATGTCCACCACACTTGCAACTCCAACTTGGAGTTACTAGTCCAGCAATGAGCCAGGATCTCATCTACGAACCATTCTGGTTCGTCTTCTTTCCCAAAGTCATACATATTATTTACGTCACAATGAGGAAATTGTTTGTCGTCATTGGGTATATGCGGTCTAATTAGACTCGCATGAAATTTTGGTAGTATCCTCTGAGCCGTGAGCTCTGGGGGTAACTCAAGTTTCACCGTAGAACTGGAATTGTCCACTTCTATAACTGAGTATGGCCCAATATAATTGGGTACCAATTTCTTTGCCCGTCCCTTAGGTAAGGACAGGTTCTTTGTAGACAGATACACTAGCTGTCCAACTTTGTACGTCGTTCCTTGATGGCGTCTGGTATTAGCAGTGTCTGTCTGCTGTACTCAGCTCACGATGATTGCATCGTGAGCAGCAATCAAGTTCCACAACGCTTGTTGTGCGAACTGCCGCACTCCTCTAAATGTAGTATCCACTGATAGCACCTGCCCGATACAGGGCAAGTATCCGCTGTTCAATTCGAACAGTGCATATCCTGTGGTCACGCTGACTGAGCTGTTCAGTGTGAACTCTACCATTGGGCATTTCTTGGCCCAATCCTTCTGATCACTCTGCACTACCATGCAGAGTATTTGCCCTACAGAACGATTTGCTTGTTCTGTCGCTCCATCCGTCTGTGTTAGGGATCCCTATAATGTAATTATAGTCTCAAGAGTCTGCCTATAGGGTTCCAAGTGTTTCTATCTAGTAGTTGTACTTATATCTCTATTTTTTGTAACAGCCTGAGTGTACATTAATGGTCCACAAGAGTCCACGACTTGGGAGGCTGACCTAATACTTGCCAAATCAAGAACTCAGTTTCAACTCAGCTGCTTATCAATAATTGCCTTTATTGTTTCTCAGCAGCTGAGGTAAGCCAACTCATTGGTCAGCATAAACCATTAAATGTACACAATTCAGCAGTATTTCTTTATTCTCTCTATTTTCCTAATTAGGTATTAATAGCTAGAGGTGCAGTGTCACTGCCATAGCATCACTAGCCCCTCTAGCCAATCAGTAGTCATATATTAATAGTGTAGAAATGACTAGAAGCTTCTGGAAGGTCTGTCCATAAAAGGAAACTGCCACAACCTTCCACCAGTTTCCACCAGTTTTCCACCAGTTTCCAGTAGTTTCCAGACCTTCCAAAAGCAGCTAGAATGTCTCAGATGTAGAGCTATAAATATAGCCCTAGGTAGCCTAGTTAGAGACAAGCAATCAAACACATTTCACACCCACTTCTGCCTGAAGCTTGAGTCTTCTATCAGAATCAGTTCAAGCCTGAAGAACTTGACTAGCTGAAAAACTCTGCAGGAGCCTTGTTCAGTACGCTTATCACCTTGCAGGGGTGAGGCACAATCTCTTCAGATTTTCGCTGCTTTAGTTGGAGCTCTGTAGTTTGTAGGACCAGAGTTAAAGACTACTAGTTTGTGTAAGCAAACCACTACTTTCCATCCGGTTGATACTTTGTTGCTTGTAGGGCCAAAGTTAAATTAATAGCTTGTGTTGGTAACAACCACCACTACTATTTGATTATCCTTTGTTGCTTGTAGGGCCAAAGTCTAATCAATAACTAGCGTTGGGGTGTAGTACACTTTCTATCTAATCAAGCTCTGTTGCTTGTAGGGCCTTAGTTTGATTACTAGCTTGTGTCAGCACAAAGCTACCACACTCTATCTTATCTGGGCACTGTTGCTTGTAGGGCCTTTGCCTGGCTAACTAGTTTGTGTTAGTGTTGACTTTATCAACTCTCAAGTTAGTTTTAACTTGCTGTTGTTGGTTTCGTCTTTTCGCTCCTTGTTTCTTGGCTATCCTTTTAGTCTTTCAATTGAACAGCTATTCAATTGATACAACCCGGAGCCTAGTCATCTAAGTCTGCTTTCCCCATATATTGCATATAAAAACAAAGCATCGGAACCTTGTATGCTCTTTCACTCAGTCTTCAAGTATTATCCTGACCAGACTAGTAGCTTGCTACAAGTGCTTTGAATTGCATTATTACTGCTTCGTAATAGTGTTATTTGATCACCAGAGTAGAATCTCTTAATTGGGTTCTCTGTTATAATAGTCTGTGGTTGATATCCCCTTGAATACTAGCAAGTGGCTAGACTAAACTTGATTGTGTACCTTACACCAACACTTAGTTCTGAGATCACAGTTTCCAAAACATTGGTGGACATTCTGGGAACAGCTTGGACTTTGACTATTGCCTCTACTGGATAAGCCAAAGGCAAGTCAGTCAATTACCAAGTCACTTTTGAATTTGGTCTTTTCTTCACTTGAAGCTTCACTGCCTCAGTTAGAAGACTCCTACCAAAGGTTTTCTAATCCTATTTCCTCACCTCCCTCTCCTCCTCTTTATCTACCTCCTATCCCATCACCCAACAGGGCGAAGCCTCGGTTTGAAATTTATTGTCCCAGATCTTTTCATTCCAAGCAGCTACCAGTCGCAATGTCAGCCTCAGGTAAAGCGGTTATGCCTGAGCATTCCTCCTTGACCTTCAAGAATGTTCAAGAGTCTTCTTTTAAAGAAACTCCAGGGCATGGCTCAAGTTTGCCTGTTGGAAACAGGACATCAGTCAGTTTCCAAAGGGATCAGTCTGAATCCCCTTCCTCTCATGAGATAGAGTGGGATTTCAATGGTCCCTTAATCAATGGTCCTTTGACAAGTGATATAACTTTTGACAACAGCTCTCCAATAGTGTTCAAGACTGCTGAAAGGCAAAAGCTTGTCCAGCAGGATGATGCACTTTGGCAGAGAAGAGATGAGCTTATTGCCATAGCAGAAAGTCATATTGATCGTACCAATGCTCCTGGATTTAGAGCCATGGCCCTCTATTCAGAGAGAGTGTTCAAGTATCAGCTTGATCACCTGGATGCAGCTCTAGTAGCATATCCAGTACAACTCTCTGAAGATGAAGTTGGCTATTGCCTTGATCTTAGGAAGTATGGTTCTGTGATTGACTGCATGGAGAAAATTGCTATAAAGCGTTCCGGAGTTCTAGAGAGATTTTCACTGCCTGCTCCTTCAATTCCTAGCTTGCCTAAGGAATGGACCAGTGATTCTCTTTGGAACTTGCAGGATATTGAAATGTTGTGCATTTTGCTGCATGAAGATGTGGAAAATTTCATATCATTCTATTGGGACTTATTTTCCAAAGAGAAGGGAAATTATAGGCCTTCAGATGACAACATGTCATCTCCAGCTTTTACCCCTCCTCCTTTGAATAACAGTAACATGGAACAATTCACAAAGCATTATGCAGCTGCACATGAAGCCTATCACAGGAAGTGTTTGGCTGAACAGCTCTTTAATGGTGCTATACCTAGCCCCACAAAAAGAGTTGAAATTAGAGATGTACCACCTCATCTGGCAGTACAGGGTAAAACATTAAAGGAAGATCATCATCCTTATGTACCCCATTCTGCTCAGTTGAATCCTGATCAAAATGGCCCAATTGATCACAGTTTCATAAAGCGTAGACAGTCGGCAGCCTACAATAGAGGTCCCAGATTGTCAGCCTTGAGCAATTCTCCTTATCATAGGCTTCCAACTAAGCTCACCAGCTCTGAGGGTATGGAAGAAATGTTCGGTTCAACTAGAGAGTCTAGACACTCTAGGAGGGCTACAATGTTTAATATTCCAGAAACTCCCTATCAGCCTGTTTCTACACCTGCCAATGTAGAGTCTACAGCTGGAGCTCCTCCAGAAGATGATGACCCCTCAGATGATGATGATTCTGATGTACCTTCATCTCCTACACCTAATATGCCTAGGCCTAGAAAGTCGTTCCCTCCACATGGAGACAACAATCCTGGCCAAGGTGGTGGTGGAGGTGGCCCACCTAGTGGAGATCCACATGGTAATTCTGGTGCAGAAGTAGATCCAGACAGGGGGGATCCTAGAAAGATTTCACTAGCTGATGAGCTTGGCCTTAATTCAAATAAAAGAGAAGCTTATTTTGACAACAAATTGTGTCCTGAAATTGTTCCAGAATGGGATGGCAATCCAGACGCTCTAGCTCAATGGATATTGAAAGTGAACCATATTTCGCATAGGTCACCTACAGTATTCCAACAGCTTGGAGAAATAATTCCTTTGAGATTGTGCAAGGGTGCTGAAAGATGGTTCTTTTCATTGCCTTTGGCATATCATCAGGAAGCTTCCCAAGACTGGCAAAGCATTAGAGAAGTCATTGGTGCTTATTACATGAATAGATCTTGGCTAGATCATCAGAAGTCTAGAGCAAACAAAGCTTCATTCAGAGAAGCAGGCCACTCTTCAGAAACTCCTAGTGAGTACTTTGTGAGAAAAGCAGAATTATTGAAGCTTGTTAGCAAACTCTTGGATTCTGAATTGATCATGGAGATTATGAATGGGGCACCTGCTTTCTGGCATGCAGTAATTGATGCTCAAAGATGTGACAGAGCGGTTGAATTCCAAGCTGCTATCAAGTATCATGAGGAGTCTCTTTCCAATGCTCCATTCACTGCAAGTGAAAGCTCGGAAAAGCGTTGAAAAGCATGATACTCGACAGCACCTACTACACTACAAAAGACGCTCACTGCACACACTCCTATCATCATCAGCTTTCGCCAGACCATCATCTGCTGTGCTACCTCCAGTCCGCCAAACACATCATCTCCACACTCATTCTATTTTTCATCGATTCTATTTTCAATATGCCATCCAGCATTGCCGCCACCACATCCCATGACTTGTTTCAGATGACCGCCAAGCCAGACATACACGTTGGACCACACGTTGAACTTCCTAGTCGGTGTTCTCCCCTTGATATTCATTTGTCCAGTCCTCCTCCACAAGTCGCACATTGTCGGTACTATTCCCTATATGTCAAATCTCCTGAAGGTCCATTCTGAGTATTCCCCTCATATCCTCCTTATTGCATTCACAATTGCATATGGGTATTTGATCAAACCTTCCATGCTCCCTTCTATGTCATCGGTTTTGACCCAAACTTCGAACCAGTGAATGGTTGGCATCGTATCGTCCTCAGGAATAACTGGTACATCAAAGAGCACGGACCAGGAACAGAGATTTGCTACGGTTATGTGCCTAAGGATTTCATCAAGCAGGACTTGTCTTCGTTCCCTCTCTGGAGGAAATTCGTATCCAAGTGTCGTGATTGGTTCACATGTTTCTGAGTCGTCATCAAGTCACATGACTCACTTACTTATCTTCGGAGATATTTGACAAGCAACTGGAACCCTATTGGACGGCTATGACTCATTTTCATCACCTGACTCACTCGCTTCTTTCTTGTACTTCTATTTCCAATTGTTCCACATGGTCTATTGTCTGTGACTCACTTCTATTCTATTTCTGGCTTCTATTTCCAATTCGCTGCCACATTTCTATTCATTTCTTCGACCACCTGACTCATTTTTCCATTTCCTTACAAACCACCTTCCTATTTTGGTTTTCTGCCTCTCACTGTTAGTCATTTCTCCTGTCTGCTGTCGACGACATCGTTGTATGGCATACTCGCATCGTTTGTTGTTCTGCTCATGTATATAAGGCCTGTTTTGCCTTAGTGTACCCCAATTCACCTCTTTCAGTTGGATCACTCGTCTAAGTCTAAGTCTAAGTCTACTGCTACATCTACTACTACTACGTCTACATCAAGGCCAGCTTTGTCAATAACATGACATTTGCTGTTGTATCTCGTCTACGCTTATGTCAGCATATTATGTCATCATCATCATCACTGCTACATCTTCATCTTCGTCCTTGTTCTACTTTTGTTGCTGCTGATAGCAAAGCGCACTGAGCCGAACACCAGTGTAAGTAGCCGTGCAACGACGACACTGCTACCCACTGTCTTTTGGATCTATTTCCAAAAGTAAACCGACAGCGTCTCAAGAACTTGGAAAGTGTGCTTCATTCTAGAAGCCCTAGACCTGACTATAGGAACAAGTCATATCAAGATGCTCATTCTCATTTAGTTGGATGGTCATCCAAGTTAGAGCCTCCTAAGCATCCCAAGGACGACTCTAATGTTTCCAGTAGAGCTACACCAGAGCAGAAAGGCGCCAGGGGTTGTAAATATTGTGGCAGTCGCAAACATTGGGATAATGAGTGCAAGTACTCTAAAGCAGATGTTCATAAAGCTCGCTCCCATTATGTTATACATGATGATGAAGCTCAGCAAGCCTACGATGACCCCTGTCAAAATTCGGATCAGGAATCAGAATCAGAATTCGTAGAAAATGCTAATGCAAATTTTACTGCTTCTAATTCTGAATCTACAGTGGAAACTGTTCCAGATTCTGAAACTCCAGACTTGACAAACATTGAGGAAGCCCATTGCAACCTTGCTAAGCCTGACTTGAGTCTTTTTGATAGTATGTCTTGTCTGGGGGGATCCAAGCCTGATAACAAGTCAGACAACTCTAACTCTTCATCAGATGAGTCAAAATCCAGTTCTTTAAATCGCAGAACACGTCGCAGACTTCTGCAAGAAGCTAAACATGTAGCCTCCTTCCTAGGAGCTGCTAAGCTTAAAGAATGGGCACCTAACTCATTAATGAAGTTGCAAAGATATATGTCTCATCCTGCAGGCTGTGCATTTTTGGGAACCAATGCTACTTCTACCACAGTTTGGTTGGGAGAGTATGGTCAGAATAAGCAGACTTTGATTGCTGATTCTGGATCGGATATCACTTTGATCTCTCAAAATGCATTGAACTCTATGTCTAATCCTCCAAAGGTCAGAACAGGTCAACGAGTCAATCTTATTCAGGCTACTGGTACATCTAAGATTTCTGGTTATGTTTCCTTGCCCATAATCTTTGATACTGATTCTGGACCCATCCAAATCGATGTTGAAGCTTATGTAGTTAAAGGCATGTCTACACCAGTGATTCTAGGGAATGACTTTGCAGACCAATACTCTATTTCAATCATGAGAGAAAATTGTGATAGCTATTTGTCATTTGGAAACACTGGTCGGAGGACTCAGATTCAGAATTCAGTAGGCAATTCACTTCAGGATGACAATGGGCATTTTAAGATTAGGACTTTGCAAAATTTGCCTTCAATGCTTGCAAAATTCAAAGCCCATAGATGTCTTAAAAAGTCAAAGAAGCAGCTTAGAGCACGCATAGCAAATTCTGATGTGCGGGCTCTGAAGTCTATCATGATTCCACCTGGAAGTGCTGCATTAGTCCCTGTGACTATATACTTTCCTGGAAATGCCAATGAAGTGTATGTTGAAAAAATCTTACATTCATATAAAGGTGTAGAGGATTTTTATGGAATTTCAGATGCAGTTGTATCACGTCACAAACCTGAGTTGTATGTGAGCAACTTTTCAAAATCTCCTGTAAACATATATCCAGGACAGTTACAGGGACATGCACACAATCCCTCTGCTTGGCTAGAAAATATTTCTAGAATTGAGCCTGAAAGACTCCATCTGCTACAGCAGCATTCAAAGTTGATTCATGCAGTTGCACAAACCTTGTCAAATGCTCCTGCTACAAATCAACCAGAGTCTGATGGTTCAATAGAAGAAGCATTGGAGAATGGTGGACCAAATACTCAAGAGCTGCCTCCTGAATGGGTTACAGAGTCTAGGTTAATCCAAGAAATTGATTTCTCTCCAGACCTTGACTCATCACAGCTTCAAGCCCTCCATAAAATAGTCCAGAAACATGCAAATGCCCTTGGACTAGATGGAAGGCTTGGGTCATATGATGCTAAAGTTGAAATCAATTTAAGACCTGGCACTAAGGAAATCTCATTACCTCCTTACAATGCTTCTCCTGCTAAAAGAGAAGTCATTGATAAGCAGATGGATGCTTGGATTAAGCTTGAAACTATTGAACCATCCAAAAGTCCATGGGGATTTCCTGTGCTAATTGTTTATCAGAATGGAAAACCTCAGATGTGTATTGACTATCGTAAACTCAATGAGAAAACAATACCTGATGAGTTTCCATTACCAAGGCAAGATTCTATCTTGCAGGCGCTTACTGGCTCTCGCTGGTTGTCAACCCTTGATGCACTTGCAGGGTTTACCCAGCTCAGTATGGCAGATGATGCTAAGGAAAAAACTGCATTCAGAACTCATAGAGGACTCTATCAATTCAAACAAATGCCTTTTGGGTATCGTAATGGACCTAGTGTGTTCCAAAGAGTCACTCAAACAGTTCTAGCTCCTTTTCTTTGGATCTTTGCTCTGGTATACATTGATGACATAGTGATCTATTCGAAAACATTTAAAAGATCATTTATATCATCTTGACCAAGTTTTTTGATGCTATCAAAAAATCAGGAATCACTCTGGCCCCTTCCAAAAGTCATCTAGGATTTCAGTCCTTAATGATTTTAGGCCAGAAAGTGTCTAGGCTTGGTCTATCCACACATAAAGAAAAGGTGGATGCTATACTGGAACTAGCAAGTCCTAAGAATTTGCATGAATTGCAAACTTTCCTTGGTATGATGGTTTACTTTTCTGCTTACATGCCATTCTATGCATGGATAGTAGCCCCTCTATTTGAGCTCCTTAAAAAAGAAGCTCATTGGGAGTGGGGTGAAATTCAGCAAGAAGCCTTCGACCTAGCCAAGCTTGCACTGGTAAGCTCACCAGTGAGAGCATATGCTATTCCTGGTCTAGGGTATAGGCTTTATTCGGATGCATGTGATGTGGGAATTGCTGCAATCTTACAACAGATCCAGCACATTCAAATCAGAGATTTGAAGGGTACCAAGGTCTATGATAGTTACTTGCAGCATATGAGGCTGGTCAAACTATCCCTCAACTCGTAATTCCTGTCTCCAAAGATGAAACACTTCCCACTTCTGGAGAATGGAGTTCACAGTTTGAAGATACTTCTGTCCAAGTTGAGAGAGTAATTGCTTACTGGTCTCGTACTTTGAAACCAGCTGAGAGAAATTACTCTCCAACTGAAAGAGAAGCATTGGCATTAAGGGATGGTCTGATCAAATTTCAGCCCTACATTGAAGGTGAACAAGTCACTGCCATTATGGATCA
>MU134341.1:111370-199042 GCA_015039355.1 Ramaria rubella
AGATCTCAAAATTGTTCATCGTGCAGGTCGTGTGCATTCAAATGTTGATCCCATCTCTAGGCTGAGAAGGAACATACCTTTTCAGCAGGGACCTTTGACTGACAGCTCTACCCACACTATTTTGGATCAGGATCAAGATTCATTATCAGAATTCTATTCAGGAATAGACCCTCAATTTGAAGCTAGAACACTTGGTCTAATATCCAGCTTTGAAGAAGAAAATTCTCAAATCTTACCATCTATTACCCATACAGATGTGTTGGGTAGAGAATCAAGCTGGGAGTAATCTAAAACTCGATTTTATTGCTTCAAAATGTTACAGTCTAGTTGCAGCCACTAGCTCCTGAAGAAATCAACAAGTTTGTAGCAGCATATAGTGATGATCCCATACTTTGGAAGAATCAGGAAGGAATTACAATCAAAAGAAGATTGGAGCACTCCTAGTCAACCATTATTTTCAGAAAATGACAATGGGTTGTTATTTTTTGAAGATTGGAATGATAATTCTAGATTGTGTGTTCCCAAGAGTCAACGAGTTGAAATTATGGCTGAAGTTCATGATGGACTCACTGAATCAGCTCATGCTGGCTACCACAAGTCTTACAATCGCCTTGCGAGTACCTATTATTGGCCTCGGATGAGCAGAGATGTAAGGAAATATGTGGTCAGCTGTGATATTTGCCAGAAGGCTAAGCCAAAAAAGCATGCTCCTGTAGGCCTGCTTCAGCCAATTCCTATTCCATCTAGACCCCTTGAAGTGGTAACTATGGATTTTATTCCGGAATTACCTGAAAGCAATGGGTTCAACAACATATTAGTTATAGTGGATAAACTCACCAAATATGCTATCTTTATCCCCACAACAAATACTGTTAATGAAATAGGGATGGCTGAGCTATTTTTCAAGCATATAGTCAGCAAATTTGGCTTACCCCTGCAAATCATCACAGATCGGGATTCCAGATGGACTAGTTCATTTTGGAAAGTGGTCACAAACCTTTTAGGCATTAAAAGATCCCTTACTACGGCTCACCATCCTCAGGCTGATGGCCAGACTGAAATTATGAATCAAATTCTTGAAATTGGTCTGCGCTCATTTATCAATCCTAGCCTGAGAAACTGGGAGCCTTTATTGGATTCATTTTCACTAGCCTACAACACTACTCCTCACTCTGCTACTCAATTTGCTCCTTCATTTTTGCTGTATGGTTTTCAGCCCCTGTCTGGCTCAACCCTTCTTCACCAGAAAAGCGAAATTGTTTCTAGGCCAGAAACCAGGCAGCAGGCTCAATCAGTGGCTGAAGGAATCGAAAATGAGAACACTAGAAGGTTTACAGAAGAATTTGAGACATACCAAAGTCAGGCTAAAGAAAGCTTGCAATTTTCTCAAGTCGCCCAACAGGAAAATTATAATAAAAATCGAATCATTAGCGAATTCAATGTTGGAGATCTAGTAGTAATAAATCCTCATACCTTGGATTTATTACGAGAAAGAAAAGGGCGAGGGAAGAAGCTTTTGATGCGTTACAACGGTCCGTTTGAAATTCTCGAAAAATTGAGCCCGATAACGTATCGTCTCCGAATGCCTGCTTCGTACGGTCTCCACCCTGTCTTGAATATGGCCCATCTCAAGATCTATCATGCATCCCCATCCAAATTCAGAGATTGACCAAAGAAAAATCTGGATCGGGCGGATTTTGCAGAAGTTCCGGAATTTGAGGTGGAGCGAATAATTAGGTCTCGCTGGAGATCAGCATGTAATGGCAGACGTACCAAACAACTTCTCACTCAATTCGTGGGATATCCATCCGAGTTCAATGAGTGGTTGTCTTGCCGGCAGCTGAAAAACGCTCCTGATCGTCTGCGAGAATGGGACGAGTTTCAGCGAACTCAAATTCGAGATTAAAGATCTATCTGGACTTACTGGAAGCTTCTACACACGAAGAAAGGCTTCTAGAACATGGTATGACATTTGTATCAGCCCGAAAAACATGGAAAAAATAAATAAAAGAGTGCGGCGCACCATCAAATCCAGAAAAAACAAAAGGACCTTTGTACCTGTATAAATCTTCAAGTCAGCTTCATTTTTTTCATCACTCACCTTCCTAAATGAACTCCTTTGCTCCTATAACGGCGGCCGACTATCAGATTATTCGAGATGGCAACAAAATAATTCAGAGCGAGATCCTCGCACCGGAGTACAAATTTCAGCACTCCGACAATTTCAACAGATATCGCCCTGGGGAACGCGACTGGAATTATGTTTTTATTTTTGGTCGCAGATATGCCATTCTAAGAGCAGAATTGGCTATGTGTATTTGGGAATCTGTACATATGAAATGCAGGTACATTATCACTGCCGCCTCTGGCCGCTCTGGTAACTCCAATTACACTCCGACCACGAACAACTTAACAACGGAAAAACTCGCCGAAATCGACACGTATGTGCCACCCATTCCACCTGCCAACTATCTAGACTTCAATTTCTTCAATATTCCAACCGACCGAGTCGTTTTGGAGTCCTGGATTCATAGGTGGCAGCAGACGGCTTTCCAGCTTTCAGCTTGGATCCAAAAAGCCAAAGAAAATTCCTACAAAATAGGTGAGATGTCCTGGAGGTTCCACATTGATGACAAAACCCCTCAGTGGTGGACCAAGACGTCTGGACTCTTCAGCCCTTGCTCAGTCCTGTCCTCACCCTCTATTTCACCTGATGCATCATTTGGAGCTGATCTTGAAACTCGCCTCAAGGAGAAATATGATGATTGCAAATACAAAAACATTGACTGTGACATTGAAGACAATCCATTTTCCTATCTGGAAGTCAACACTTTGAGCTACAAAATCAATTTAGAGCCGCATACATTCAGAAAGCGCTCCTGTAGCTCTGCATTCAGTTCCGAGAGGGGAAATGAGTCTTCTAGTATGCCAAAACATTCTACAATCTCAATTTCTTCTAACCATATCAAACCAGCCCCAGAAAAACAAGTGATCAAGTGGGAACCACCTATTTCTCAAACTATGGAAAACCAAGCTGCCCTCGGTTTCCCTCACTTCATTCCACTCCACTGACTCTATCCCCTTGTCCAGAATGACTCTAAGGACCCTAGGATCGAAACTGGTGCCCAAAGGTGCTCTCCTGGGGTACTCACCAATTTTTTGGACAATTTGGAAAGGATGTGTGAAGAAATGGATAAGTAAGCGAAAGCTTGGAAGGGGGGATAATGTTAGGGATCCCTATAATGTAATTATAGTCTCAAGAGTCTGCCTATAGGGTTCCAAGTGTTTCTATCTAGTAGTTGTACTTATATCTCTATTTTTTGTAACAGCCTGAGTGTACATTAATGGTCCACAAGAGTCCACGACTTGGGAGGCTGACCTAATACTTGCCAAATCAAGAACTCAGTTTCAACTCAGCTGCTTATCAATAATTGCCTTTATTGTTTCTCAGCAGCTGAGGTAAGCCAACTCATTGGTCAGCATAAACCATTAAATGTACACAATTCAGCAGTATTTCTTTATTCTCTCTATTTTCCTAATTAGGTATTAATAGCTAGAGGTGCAGTGTCACTGCCATAGCATCACTAGCCCCTCTAGCCAATCAGTAGTTGTATATTAATAGTGTAGAAATGACTAGAAGCTTCTGGAAGGTCTGCCCATAAAAGGAAACTGCCACAACCTTCCACCAGTTTCCACCAGTTTCCACCAGTTTCCAGTAGTTTCCAGACCTTCCAAAAGCAGCTAGAATGTCTCAGATGTAGAGCTATAAATATAGCCCTAGGTAGCCTAGTTAGAGACAAGCAATCAAACACATTTCACACCCACTTCTGCCTGAAGCCTGAGCCTTCTATCAGAATCAGTTCAAGCCTGAAGAACTTGACTAGCTGAAAAACTCTGCAGGAGCCTCTTTCAGTACGCTTATCACCTTGCAGGGGTGAGGCACAATCTCTTCAGCTTTTCGCTGCTTTAGTTGGAGCTCTGTAGTTTGTAGGACCAGAGTTAAAGACTACTAGTTTGTGTAAGCAAACCACTACTTTCCATCCGGTTGATACTTTGTTGCTTGTAGGGCCAAAGTACAACTGCTGGCTTGTGTTGGGTATCATCACTTCTAATTAATTGAAGCTTTGTTGCTTGTAGGGCCAAAGTTAAATTAATAGCTTGTGTTGGTAACAACCACCACTACTATTCGATTATCCTTTGTTGCTTGTAGGGCCAAAGTCTAATCAATAACTAGTGTTGGGGTGTAGTACACTTTCTATCTAATCAAGCTCTGTTGCTTGTAGGGCCTTAGTTTGATTACTAGCTTGTGTCAGCACAAAGCTACCACACTCTATCTTATCTGGGCACTGTTGCTTGTAGGGCCTTTGCCTGGCTAACTAGTTTGTGTTAGTGTTGACTTTATCAACTCTCAAGTTAGTTTTAACTTGCTGTTGTTGGTTTCGTCTTTTCGCTCCTTGTTTCTTGGCTATCCTTTTAGTCTTTCAATTGAACAGCTATTCAATTGATACAACCCGGAGCCTAGTCATCTAAGTCTGCTTTCCCCATATATTGCATATAAAAACAAAGCATCGGAACCTTGTATGCTCTTTCACTCAGTCTTCAAGTATTATCCTGACCAGACTAGTAGCTTGCTACAAGTGCTTTGAATTGCATTATTACTGCTTCGTAATAGTGTTATTTGATCACCAGAGTAGAATCTCTTAATTGGGTTCTCTGTTATAATAGTCTGTGGTTGATATCCCCTTGAATACTAGCAAGTGGCTAGACTAAACTTGATTGTGTACCTTACACCAATGTTTAGTTCTGAGATCACAGTTTCCAAAACAGTCTGTGGGTGGAATGCTGTGGACATGAGCAGCTTCATGCCCATTATACGCTGCAATTCCATCCAGAATATGGAGGTGAATTTGGAGTCGTGATCCAATATTATCGAGTCAGGCACTCCATGCAACCATACTACCTCTTTGAGGTATAACCACGCGACTTGTCACGCAGTCACTCTCGTCATAGTTGGGACTAAATGCACCATGGACGCGAGTCTGTCAATCATGACCAGTAAATAGTTGTGACCCTTCAATTCCGGCAATGGACCAACAAAGTCCATTCCAATAGACTGCCACAGTCTATCAGGTATCGGCAGGGTATGCAATAACCCTGCTGGTCGTTTATTGTCCTTCTTTGCAGCCTGACAGGCTGCACAGGATCCACAAAATGACTCTATGCCAGCTGCCATTCCCAACCACCAGTACGATTGCCTGATGTACTTGTTGGTTTTGAATTGCCCAAAGTGGCCAACTACTCTATGTGCATGATCGATGATTATCTCGACCATTCTCCTCCCCTTGGAAAAAACCTCCCGGGGAAGACACACTACATCTTTCTTGAACTGGTTCTTTGTCCAAACCAGTCCGTTTCTCACCCCAAATCGAGGGTGAGCCTCAGGATTTGCCAACACTTTCTTGAGTATTGGATCTGTTCCATAGCCATTGGCTACAGCTCATTTTAGGTCAAACTCACATTCTACACGTGAGCGTAGACTCTCTGAGTCTGCACCCGACATTGTAGCTAGTACATCGTCCTCCTCATCACCTTCCACTTGTGTGGGAGGTTTTTCCCCTGCTTGCTTCATCCGCTGTGCGTCTATGACATGCTGCTCTGTTGCATCTTGTAATTGTTGCGACCGTCGCGCTGCGGCCATTTGTATTTCTACGAATCTATCTTTTGGGAGAAATTCTCCTTCTGGGTCTAGCCACGCATCTGCATCGACATATTCTTCTGCTGGGTGATGTTCACCCTGCTTGTCATTCTCGTAGTAGCGCGACAGACAGTCGGCTACTTTGTTCTCCACCCCTGGTACATGTACCGTGGTATAGTTGAATCTGGAGAGAAATTCCCACCAGCACACCTGTCTGTTGGACAGATGCTGTTGTGTCTCAAAGTATTCAAGACCTTTGTTATCTGTCACCAGTGTAAACTGGCGACCTAGCAGCTTATCTGCCCACTTCATAAGTGCTTCAAGGATAGCAATCATCTCGTGCTCATGCATTTTGTAACGCTGTTGCGTGGGACTGAACTTCTTTGATAGAAATCCTGCTGGACGACAAGTCATCCGGTCTGGACCTTGTCCGTAAACTGCCCCGACTCCAGATTTGGAACCGTTGGTCACAACCCAAATGGGTTCTGAGCTAGCATGATTTATCAGCTTCAGAATCAGAGCCTTACATGCTAGCGCTTTGATGGATTCAAAGCACTTATCCATCAAGGGCGTCCATTGAAATGTCCTGTTATTGCATGCACTTCCTGATAAGGGAGTTGTATACGCCATCAAATCTGGCATATATGGTGCCAGATACTGCACGAGTCCTAGGAATCGTTGGACTTCGTTAAATGTTTGAGGTCTTCTCCAACCTCGAACCTTCTCCATTTTATCTGCATCGGCATGTATGCCCTTGTCATCTATTCTGTGACCAAGGCACTCCATACGATGTGAATACAAATCGATCTTGGATCGATTTCCGCTGAGAAACAAATGTGCCTCACGTAAAATATCAAACACCTGTCGAAGGTGTTTTTCATGCTCTTCTATAGAGCTTGAATAGATAAATATATCGTCCAAGTATACGTGGGCTGGTCGACCAATTTGGTTATGAAAAATCAACATCATGAGACATTGAAATGTAGACGGTGCATTACAGTCGCCAATCTGCATAACCCGGCTTTTTGAATATACCAAATATAGTCACGAAGGCCGTCTTGTCAACATCCTCCTCGACTACGCATATTTGTTCGAACGCATTGGACATGTCAAGCTTGGATCGATACATAGCACGAGCTACGTCATGCCGAATCGTATCCTGGTCTGGGAAGGGCGTAATGTCCTTCACTGTGTTGTCATTGTGTAGACGTAAGTCTATCGCTGTTATGAGCTTTCCGTTTTTCTTCAGAATGCATAGTGCTGGCGCTGCAGAACGTACTGACGCTGCTACCCACCAACCAGCGGTGGTATACCGGTCGACTTTGTCAATCAGTTCATTTCGAAGTGCTTCCAGGCACTTCGGTAGTCAATAGTGAAACTGTTTGGTTTCATCCACGAACTTAATTTCATGGTTAATCTCCCTCCACAGAGGAAGTTCTAATGGCACACCTCCAAAGAGATCTGCATACTCTAGCTCCCATCTTTCCCTGAGTTTGGCAAAGTCCTCAGCCGTCAATAATGGTTGCTTGGAGCCAGTACCTCCTTTGGCAATCTTGTCAGTACATTGGTCGATTGGACCAACATCAATGTTTTTCTGGTTTTCCTTCCGTTTTCCTTTGTCTTGCCTCCCATCTGGCGAGCTCGTTGGTGGCTCCACATATAATGAAGAGCCACTTGCAAGTCACAGTTTGTGGCTTGCTAGGTTAGGCTTAAGACTCGCGATTTGAGTCTTATGTTCAGCTGGGTTTTTAATGTCCAGCTGTTCTTCCCAGGCATTCACATGGTTCGGAATTCCTTCCTTTCCCATGCGGATGCATCCCTCGCCTCTAAAGTCAAGGGATATCCCTAATTTATGTAGGAATGGTGTTCCTAGTATTGCATCGTAATAATCTACGTTTGCTATATCAAAGTATTCTTTGATATTATGCTCACCAAAATGAATGTTGGTGTGTGTTCCATAGTTGATGGTCGACTTACTGCCAACACATGCTAACTGTAGACCAATTGGACGTTTGAGTTCGAACATCTTAATGCCTACAGCTCATATAAAATCTGGAGAGAGCATAACTCCCTCGCACCCACTGTCTAATAGACAGTGGGCTCTGACTCCACCAATCTCTCAATACCCGGAGATTGTTTGGTTGTCTATACGCGCCCGTTTGGGGCATGTCTTATCATGTGGTCTGAACCAGTGATCATAGATGGGCTCAATGGTCCTGTCTATGACTCCTGTGTGTGTACGGAAGTCATTGTTTCAGCTTAAACCATCACTGATTGTGATAGTTGGTGTCTGCGCCGCATATATGTGCCACCTTTCTTCATACAATCCTTCTAGCGGACGTACTCCGTCCGCTCGATACGAGCTTTGCGTTCTCGTATCGTCATCATTATCCCATTGATAGGGCATAATTTCCGACTGGTAATCAGCGACTAGTTCACTGATTTTGCTCTCATGGTCGTCTTGGATGTCCATTCGCTCGTCTAGTTCGCCACTTGGTGGCTCCTCCTCCCTTTCTTGAGCACTGCCTGAGTGTTCAACCACTTCTTCCAACCGTGCACCTGCTATGCGTGGTTTGTTCTTCCATTGCGGGCAATTCGGCTTGATATGCCCGACCTGTCCACACTCATAGCACATTATCTCTGTGCTACATCCCTGACCTCCTGAACCTCCAGAAGGTTTTTGTGAAGGACGTGAAGCGACGATAGCTTCAGCTCTTTGCGTAGCCTGTACCCCTGCTTGGGGTAGACTCAGCCTCGTTTCGGCTTGAGGTCAAGCATTAGGCAGACGATATATCGTCTGCTTCGCAGTAGGATAGCTTCCTGTGTTGGGAGCTCGGGACGAGCTTGGCCTAGCCTGATTTCGACTAATTGTCGATGTTGGCTTTGCCTGCGGCGCATGCGCACTGCTAGGTTCCGTTCTTCACAACCTGATGTCATATCGAGACGCATCCTCTACCACCTTTGCAGCTTCATATAATTCAGTTATTGCACTGAATTCTGTCGTATAGCCTAATTTTAAGACTTCATGACACAGTGCTTCTCTAAGCGCTGCTACGAACCGTTTGCAGATTGTATACTCATCTGGCGGATGTATCATCCACGCAGCGTACTTCATAATATCGTTCAGTAATTCCTGAACGGTTCTGGTCCCTTGCACAATTGTATTGAACTTATTTGACGCATGCCTGTGCATGAGTGCGTGAAGGAATCGCTGTTGTAACCCAGCAATTGCACTTTCCAGGGTCCAGCCGATCACAACTCGATCATGACGCTCGATATTTCGAGCGTACCACTCCAATGCTTCACCCTTGAAGCGTGTGCCTAAATAATTTAATTGGAGTTCCGTGCTGGACGGTCCCAATAGACTATTCATGCCTAACCATCTCAGGATCCCTGAGACAAAGTTCTCAAATTCTTCAAGATCCGCTTTCCCAGCATATTCTGCTGGGTGAGGGAGTTTTACTCCAGCTTTGGCAAGCACGGACTTGTCTGGCTCGCTGTCCTTGTGTTTCTCAAGGGCAGCTCACACCATCTTTGCAACTCCATCTACATATGCAGATGGATTTCCTCCTGCCTCCTGAATCCTTTGTTCAGGATCCATGACTGCCAGCGATACCGCACGCGGTATCGCTTGTATTTGCCTGTGTGGCCGGGGGACGTGAGTATTCACATCCTGCTGCACTGGTGGATCGACAATGTCTTCGTCGATCTGATACAACGGTCGACGTTTGTCAGCCGTTAGAAACACATCCCTCAGTCTATAGCTGCTACTGAGGGCAGATCGAGCTACTCTCATGGACTCAATCAATTTATCAAAGGCCTCACCTTCGATCCCCACAGTATATGCTTCTTTGACTAATTTATCCGCGTGTTTAGCACGGACCTCTAGCACACAGTGCTTCCATCACACTGCTTTTTGTTCGATCCTATCCCAGTGATCAAACTCGCATTCAAGACTAACGTGAATGCTAGTCATGGTACCGACGCTATTGGCGTCAGACTTCATCATCTCCCACAGTGACTGTTGGGTCACTGCTTTGAGCACTTCTTGCTCATTATAAGTTTTTTTTGATCTGCGAATTCCTTTGCAGATATTTTCTCTATTGCGAGCCTCTAGCTCACGATCTGTCTCTTCCTCAGTATGCCGGCGCGTACTGATGCTGTCTTGCTCTATCGTGACACTAGGTTCTCGAGGACCAATCCTAGTGCTTGGCCCAGATGGAGGTGGCATCCTCTGTCTGTCTCGCTTCCTGTGAGCCTTTTCTGCCTCATGGTCTACTTCACGATCCCTATTGGGATTGTTGCCACGCTCGGGGGCCTTTCCTCGCAAAGGTCCCTGTACTTCCTCCTCCAAGGACTGTATTAACAGTTCCATACCATCTCCTAATGCTTGGAGTTGGTTCACGGCTTCATCCGCTGCACAAGCTGCCTCAGCCACTCGTTGGCTCACTTCCCGTGTAGTGCCTACATTTGTACGGCTCTCTCTGAGGGCCATAATCATCCGGGCAACATGTCCGGTTGTACATTCGTATCGCCAGGTTTCTTCATCCTGGCGTGCCAACACCTGCTCTATCGTCCCTGTTTGGGACAGTGAACTTCGCGATCTGCAATGTTCTTGGACATGCGGGAGCTGTGACATTCGCAACCAAGGCGAGTTGTCCGTGTCGCTCGTTGGCGGCTCTCTTGACTCATCGAGAGACAATTGTAACTTTGACCTAGTCAAAGTTCTCTTCTTTCTCTTAACAGACAATCTCTCGTCCATTTCTGATTCCTCTGGTGCAGATCTTCTTGGATCCACCGCTACTCGCTTTCGACTCCTAGAGTCGGAAACTACGGGTGTCATAGTATTACGAGGACTAGTTACCCTCATCGGTGTTCCCGTTCGCCTGTCCACATTGTGGGCAGACTCAGTTCTCCTGTCTGGGCCCTTGATTGTGGCTCCAGACGTATCTGGATCCTCTCCGGATCTAGACATTTGACTTTGATTCCTTATCGATGCCATAGATCTACGATCTATCAGCCACACTGTGGCATTCTTCTATTGAATTTAGAAGAATAACCAGTAAACGTCTGTTTACTGTTTCCAAAGATTCCGGCGAGTGTTAAACTCATCGGTTTCTGGGTAACAAAAGATCAGTTGATCTTTTCTTTATCGCAGTGCTGCCAATAGTATTGGCAGTCAAAAAAGTGTAAGACCTTACTGTTTCACACAAACAGACTGAGCCAATAAATGTATTGGTGTCTGCGACGGTGTGGTTTACAAGTAAAAAGTTATTCTTATGTAATCTACTTGTGGACAACTGTATAGTTGTCCACTATCTACAGGCGCCCCTTGTGGGTGGCTTATATAATACAAACCCCATAAGTCACTCTGGTGACTTATATGTCCTAAATAGTAGCATATATGCTACTGTAAGAATCTACATTCTTACAATATGGGAACAGCTGGCTCTTTGAGAGATGTGTGATGAGCAATTATTACCCATCACGTGAACTCACGACCCTACCATTGTGCAGCATTGGTTTGCTGTCAGATGCGCCGAAGGTTCAAAAGCCTCGGTGGGACATAGGGATTTCCCTGGGCATTCAGCACTTTTGTTGGTGCAGGTGGAATAGCATACGGTTGCCCTGGAGGTGGACGTGATGAGCCACAGCTCATCACTGATCAGGAATACCCAAAGACAGACCAGTCATATATGTCATAGGCTGCAGACACACACATGTGTAGCAGGACCCACAGTACCAGTGAACCTTGCCATTTGGATTCGTCACTGGGTGTCGTTTGGATCCTGGAGCAAGCTCATGTGTAGGACAGGAAGTATGCTCACATACTAACTGCTCTGGCCTATCATCTGTGAAGTCTGAAATTGTGTGAGCAACATTAGACCCCTGGGATGTCTCTGCCATCTGGCAGGACAATG
This sequence comes from Ramaria rubella, assembly GCA_015039355.1. Taxonomy (NCBI): domain Eukaryota; kingdom Fungi; phylum Basidiomycota; class Agaricomycetes; order Gomphales; family Gomphaceae; genus Ramaria; species Ramaria rubella. The sequence goes on from MU134341.1 coordinate 122,987, forward strand.
CATGTGCATGTGTTGCGATGACAAGCTTGCTGGAATAACCAGCAATGTGCGATTGCTTGGGGTTTCGATGCCATTGGATATTAAAAATTTAAAACTGTACAGCTGAGCTCAGTCATCCCACAACTGGCACCCCCCAAACAGGCCAACTAGTACAAACCATGTCATGAGTACCCCAAGCTGCAGACAAAGCAACACACTGACCTCCCAGTTCAATAATAGCACCTTTGGATATGGTCGCCCCATGGATCAAGAGATACTATGTACTATGATATGGGAATGAATGATAAAGAAATCCTTACCCAATTGCATGACCGACATCTGGACCTCAGTGAATATGGCCTTGCATGTGTCATCTTGCATGTTACAATAATTGATGTGAATGTTGAATCCCAGAGCAGAATCTGTACCCTGAGGAAAATGTGTCATCAGCTTGGTCTCCAGAGCATACGAAAACAAGCTCATACCATTGAGAGTGAAACTGCAGGCATTTGAAGAGTGCAAGCCCAATACCCAAAGGCTGGAATGCATGATATGAGGTTGCATACCTTCTGTGAGGAGGGCCTCAAAATCTCACGGTGTGTTCTTTTATCATGGCCTTGCACTGAGCCATATTTTCATACTGTGCATCCAGGAGGGTCATGGAGGAGTATTTCAGGACATATGAGCCTAATGGAATCAAGGAACGCAGGGCATGGCGCCTCAAGTGTAAATGCTTCTGGGCTGCTGGGGTCATCTGGGTGATTGACCAACACGATAAATTCAAATGATTCTTGCTGTGGATGCACACAGGTGTGGAACCTTACAGTGGGATGATACTGTGGCTTCGAGTCTGGTGGACTAATAAAAATCCTCGTCTTATTCTTCATTACTACCTAAATGCAGTTCAAGAGTATGGTGGTAGGCCCCATACTATGCAAATTGCCAATGGAATTAACTCACATTAGTATCACTCCAGGGATGCCTCTGGTCACTCAAAGCGACCCAGGAACTGAGAATTATGGAGTTGCAAATGGACATACCACAGGGCGCCATATGGTTGATCCATCACTTGAAGGAACTCAGCAACATCGCTGGATGCGTGATCACAACAATGTCAAACCTGAGATCACCTGGTCTCAATTACACCACCACTTTACTCCAGGGGTCGAAGATCTGCTTGACAATGGCCTGAACAAAGGATGGTATGACCCCAGTGATCCTCTTGACATGTGAGTTGGGTTTTCATGAGGGCTGCACTGTCATATGAACAGATACACCTCCAGTTTGCTCTTCTGCTGGCTTTTCATCCCTTGGCTCCAAGGCGAACTGGAGGCCTGGAAAGACTCACATAATATGACACCTAAATGTGCTGACAAGAACAAGATTCTCCCACACAGCCACCCTCAATTAATTTTTGAGGCCCTGACAATGTTTGACAGCTTGGATTTCAAGGTTTTCCTTCTCTCACAACTTATGGCTTGAACAATAAACAATTGCCCTACTGTGTTAGGTTCCACTGCCCCAGGCCACAATTGAGGACATTCGGTATCAATATGCTCCTGCTGGTGACCCTGTCTTCCGCCTTGTCCCAACCGCTTTTGACAATCTAGCTCACTGCATCTACAATAATATTGGCCGTCCCACCATTGTTCGTGATACCATTTGGGGTATATACGCACAGATGTTGCTTCAAGTCCGTGATGTTTATGCCACTGACCCTTCCCCTGCACTTCGAGCCGCCTGTGAGCCGTCATCAGTAAATGATGGTTTAGATCAGGACCAACAGCCTCTCATCCCACTCACCGAGGGACTGCGTGAGCTACGCAATGGATTCTATTGTGGGTACAAGCAGGTTCTACTATATGGGAGGTGTTGATCAAGGATTCGTGCACCCTGATCAAACAATGGAAAACATCATGACCGGTGGCGGCTTAGACTGTGAGGCAGGAGAGGGTGGTGGTGTGCAGACGGTTGATGATTACCCTGCATCCTTTGACTTACGGGGCGCTTGAGGCTGATGATACAGCGATGGTGTGTGTCCAGTTTTCCGATGATGAATTGAATCCTACAGAGGAGGAATGGTAGCTACTTTAATATACGCAACAGTTTCCTTCAGTACTTGAGGATTGGGCCGACGAACGTCTGGCAACCACGTACTCTGTGGGACAATGAGTTGACATTCAGATTGCTGTATACCGGTGGGAACGAGAATAAGTACGCAGAATACAGCTACGTACATTTCAGTATCCCCCACACGCAGGCTTTTGTCGTTTATCGCGGCTTGACCATTACGGCTGCCATTGGGAGGAACATATGTAAATCCTGCGAGGCAAACGCACCTCGACTTTCGACCTAGCTGTTTCCAAAAACCCACGGAAATGTCTCTGGGGTCCCAGAGACGCTGCTGTTCCGTCCGCTGACGAATGAATCCCACGAACGCAGCGCCGAGGCCGGAAACGAAGCTTGCCACTCCTGCTTTCCATACTCTCGATTGTACCACTCTGCCGCAGCGACTCCTCCTCCGTCCCCAAAGACTTCCAAAATCGCGTCATTGTACATCCAGAAGCCCAGGGGCGCGTGTTAGTCCCGTGAAAATGACGGGACCGCGGCGCCCTGTCAGGATGCCAAGTCTTTGGCAAGCTCGCAGGGCCTTATCCGGGAACTCAGGTTTTTTTCAACAGAGATTTAACTTCCAGTCGCATCTCGCTTGACTGGAGATGCGGATATGACTTCGAACATTAAGTGCATTAGGACAAAAAATAGGTGCATAGCTTAGCTATTACCAACAGATCAAAGGACATTCTGAGTTGCGCCTATTTCTCAACTCATTCGAGACTTCGGGCACTGGGCAGGTCACTCCAAGTTGGTGGAATACGTGCTAATACTGGTGCCCTTCGTAATTAATGGCGCCTCTGGTTTCTATTTAGAGTGGGTGCCCGACCACTTTCATTGTCTCACTCTATTCCAGGATGTCGACTCTCGGTGTAACTCTTGGTGCTCTAGAGGTTTCGATCCTCATTTCTACAATTCTTTATGGGGTCACAATTCTGCAAACTTTTCTTTATACCGCAAAAAGCTTCAAAGACCCAAGATGGCTTCACATAATGGTCTGCAGGTTGATTCTTATTCAATATATCCGTTGGCTCATGTGTTATTCGTAGGTTGGATTAATCTGGTCAGCCATATGCTTGAATATCGTATACCACTTGTCGATTACCCCTGCATAGGCTCTTAGAGACAGGCCATACAGCCTTCACATGGATTCTTCTCTACTCATACACCGTCACCAACTACGGAAACCCTGGCACCATCATCAGTACACCTTGGTTTCTTGCTTATTCTTTTGTATTCACGTCATTCATAGGATCTATCGTTCAGGTGAATATTTGACATGAATGATTTATTGCAACTAATAGGTGTTGTAGACATTTTTTGCCTACCGGATTCGTGTATTGTCAGGCAGTCTCGTGGTTCCTATCATCGCTTGGTGTGCAGCGGCCTCACGAGTTGGAACAGGGATAACCCTTGGAGTCCTGATATCCTCCTTTGACACCCTCACAGCTTACGTTGCTCGTTACTCATGGCTAGAGACTACACATCTGACCGTGGATGCCGCTGTCGATGTAACGATTACAGCGTCGCTGTGTTACTACCTCTTACTCCGGAAAACTACGTTTAAACCGTTTGCCACATTTTGTTTCGAACCTGGGATTACGCTAAGTGGTACTTTAGAACGCAACGTATGGTGCACAGGCTTGTGGTATATACTGTCGGTAAGAGTACCATTTTATAGAAATGTACCTTGGTTTAAATAATATCAATTCAGAGACTGGTTTAGCTACCAGGTGAGTGTCAAGTGTGTTCGAGGCATTGCGAAACCCACCATGAATGGATTCTAGCATGTGTGCTGTTGTCACAATTATATGTGTTCGTTCAATGCTCTTCATCATACATGTAACTTACCGAGCATGACCAGTTACAAGCCATGTCGCAGAATCGTCAGTACCCTTAGTACTCTGTGAACGTGAAGACTCACCTGCTTATTTCAGTTGTTAGCTATGGTTTCACCATGATCTATCCTAGGTGTAAGAATCTCCACGATTGACTTAATCCTCCAAACTGAGATGTATTACAGTATTCTCCAACTCTTTCCTGACGGCGTAAGTAGTTTCTTGCACATAGTTCGGAAAAAAAAATGACACCGATTCTAAGGCTCAATGCACGGCAAAGTCTCCGTCGGACTGGAGCAGATACTGGCCATGCTTGGAGCACGGGTGACATTTGCCACAATGAAGTCTCCATGATGCGGTTTGGACACGGGCCCAACCACCTGAAAGATGCATATTCTAAGTCAACACGCCAGGGAGAAATTCCAGGATATACTCTTCAACACGGTGTGACTGTGGAGTTGGAATCAACTCCGGATGATCATCTGGTTACTGTGAGTTCTCTTCCTTACCGTTTTGAGGTAGCTTTTCATTAATACCCCTCAGGGTTCCATCGAGGACTCGGATGCCACCACTTTCCCTTAAATCCATGGAAAAGGATTTTTCTTGAACTTGAAGTGACATAGGTGTATGTCCAACAGGCTCAGTCTCCTCACAAAATGTATTTATTTTTGGTCAAAATTTTGTCCTGAACTCATTTGAGTCACTCTTTTCTGAATGATAGTTTGTTTTTCAATAGCAGTTTCCACTAGCAGCAGGCTGTAGGTGTTGCAAAAGTACAAGTTGGTCATTCATGTATGATGGCGATTCGTTTACAATGTAACAGTCGACGTCGCACTTTGATGATGGGATCTTGATATCCCAAAGAAACCACAAAAGGTTTCCTAAATATCATAGGGAGAAGGTACGTCTCGCCAGTCGTCCGCATTCTTCGGTGCACCCAAACCGCTCATCTTTGCGAAGTTCTCTCTATCTTCCAGCGCCTGTATCCGGTAACTCTCCCACCACTCCGTGAACCTCTCTCGATTGTACCACTCTGCCGCAGTGACTCCTCCTCCGTCCCCAAAGACTTCCAAAATCGCGTCATTGTACATCCAGAAGCCCAGGGGTATGCTACTCCGATAGCACAAGTATTATTTTTAGGCGTGCACACAGTAGGATTCCGCAAAAGCGCGAACAAGTATATCAGATTGAATGCGCGAACAAGTATCACATTGAACGCGCGCGAACAAGTATCAAATTGAACGCGCGCGAACAGGTATCAAATTGAACGCGTGAACAAGTCTCGTCTCGAAGCAAAACTGCGCAAAGCAGACGAACACCATGAAATTTGAGGGATATAGGTAATTAATTCATCTAACTAGAATTATTCTTCTGAATCTCCAATAATTTTTGCACAGTACTTCTCACAATATTCTCCTCTTCGTTTAGTGCTGGATACTTGTTGACATTCGTGATCGTGATGTTGAAACAGTCACTGCAAAGTACGTTGCATTTGACAGCTGCTGCACGTATGTCTGATAAAGGAAGAGGGTGGATCTGATTGAGGACCCTAGGGCTAATCTTCACCCAGAACCAGGATATCCACTGGTTGCGACACTCATCTGGAGTTTCGCACTCTCCAGCAAGCCCATATGTTTGCGAAGCAGAATACGCAACTGCCATACGAAGTTCTTGTAAAACTTCTCTTGTTTTTGCCAGTGCTGCGGATGTTCGAGGCCCCAGATGGTATGTGTCTTCAATCGACAACAACGTTGTGAGTCTGTGTGAGAGAAGGATCCTAAAGGCAGGCTCTATCCACTCTTCAACATCGTATAGGTAGGCCAGCTGAATGCGAACTGCTGGATGGAGCATTTCCAAGGTAAGCCAGTGGATTGCCTATTCGCGTGCTGGCACCACTAAGTAGATGGATGACAACTTCAGCACGGCAACCAGTTGTTCAAAAGGGAACAGTGGCATTTTCCACTGGCTGAATTTATGTTTATTAACCCACAGAGACAGATCAAAGCTGCAGATAAGATACCAACCTGTTGTACATCAAATCAACCATGTACTCGAATTCCATGGTTGTAACCTGCGGAAGGCAAATGGGATTGAGGTCAGATTGTCCTTCTGTAAAAGGTGTTGGAGCACGTAAATTCAAGGCCAAATATGAAGCGCACCTGTGACATTTGCACCTTGTGCAACCTGGAGGGAAATCAAACTTGAAGGATCGGTAGTTTGGGTTTCATGGTTTTGCGGCATTGTGAACATATCAGCAAACACCTGAGAGTTACAAGAATATTTCGTGCCAACTTGAAAAGAGTCTTTTCAACCTGGGTGAGCAGTCAGGGTAACTTTCATAGTGAGGGGAAAATGAACCACCAAAAATATGTTGGTACCATCGTTTCTATACCATATTGGATGATGAAACTGATCCTTTGATACCGTGTCAACAGAATAGTCTTGCATGGAGCAGTATGAGTAGTAAATTGTGGGGGCATGTTTTGTCAACAAACAATGCTGAGTCTGCCTTTCGTTCTGCCCCGCAATGTCGTTTGCACCCTTTCCAGCTCTACCTCCACCCTCAGCTGATCAGGACCAATGGAGTGCAAACATGTCCCATGCACATGAAAGGATAGCCAATGCATGCATGCATGCTGATACATTACTTGAAAGGGATGACTCTGAGCCTTTGTGATTCAAAATAAGTATGGAAAAACTCACGAATGAATGCCTTCCTCTTCTTGAAGCAATGGAGACGTCAGAATATGACCTCCTTGGTAGAGACTGGATAGAAGAAGCTGTGGCTAGCTTAGGCCAGCGTGTCATGCAGCTTCACAGTGCGTGACTTGCAGCATCTGAAATTAATAGTAAGTCAATATTACATGGTTGCCTGATTGGATACTAACAAGATTTTGACTCATTCAGAGAAACACAGAAAGTGTTGGAAGTCAAGCCCATTACCATCATCCAAACTGGGAAACCAGGACAGCCCTGTAAAAGTGTAAACATTGCTTTCCTGAAGGAAGCTATGTCACCAAAGTGAAGCATCTCAGCGGCATCACTTGCGAAAATGCTTGGGATGCACAGAAACACATTGGTAGCATATATGAAATGCAATGGTGTGGTCCGGGAGATGAGCTGGATCTATTGGTAAAGGTGAATATCTGGAGATCACACATTGACCAATTCATACTAAGCATCATGAAGGTGTTTAAGGTTAAAAGGCCCGATTCTGGTATACAGTATCTTGTGGGATTCCTGTGAAGCCATGGGTTATGTGTGCAGCATAGACGGGTTATCCGGTCCCTTGAACGAACAGACAAACTGGGCCATGTTTTACGTGAAAAAACAACAATGAACCATTGTACTTACAAAGTGCCCCGGCCAAATAGTCTGTGGCATGTAGATGGACATCACAAATTGATCCTATGGGGTGTTGTCATCCATGGTTTTGTTGATGGCTATAGTCGAATGGTGTGTTTTGATGTACCTGGTGGTATTAACCTAACATTAATGTTAATGAAGGTCACTGGCTTAAGGGCCAGTAATAATAACCGAGCATCCACAGTTTTAGAACTGTTCTTACAGGTGATCAAGGACTATGGGACACCCTCACGTGTAAGAGGAGATCATGGTGGGGAGAACATGGAAGTGGCTGTTTGGATAATCATGAAAAAGGGGCCGAATAGGGCATCATTCATGTGGGGCTCGTGAGTTGAGTATTATTATCCCACAATAAATCCAGAATACTAATTGCATCCAGGTCAATGCACAATATGTGGATTGAATGACTATGGGTGGAAGTGGGCAGTCAATTTGCTCGAGCATGGTGTGCATTTTTCTTGAGACTCGAGCATTTACACTTGCTCGATCATTCAAACCCACATCACCTCTGGCTCCTTCATTTCCTATTCTTAGACTCCATAAACGAAGATTGTGCTGACTTCCAATGTCACTGGAATTCCAAACCGATCCATTCACGCCAAGCAGGGTATCGTAGCCCAGACGTAGGCTTACAAATCATGCCTCAGACTGTGTACTTTTGCTAAACAATAACTTTAGGATCTGTTTTTTCTTGGACAAGTCAAACACAGAATCTATAAGGATGAATATGAAGATGTACACCCAGATATTCTGAATCAATACTATGGCGTTCATGGACAAGAAAATCATAGAGAGGATCACCAACTTGGAGCAGGATATTGTAATGACAGCCAAGAAGACACCAAACTTTTGGAAGAATTAGTAGAGCACACAGCAAATGCTCAGGCTCACCATGTCTGACACAATCCTACCAGATGCACGTAGCCCTTTCACACACCCAGACGTGCTGAAAACATTTAAGACTGCACTGACCTATGTTCGCAATGCAGGTTTGGTCCCTGTTGATATGGGTTCACGTGAAAACGAGTGGGAAGACTCAACCTATCCCACGTTTGAGATCCTCAAGGTTGGTAGAACCAAAGATACTATAATCACACTGCCACGCACAATTTGTTGCCAAGAGCTATACAATTCAGACAGGGATTGGAATTAATGAATCGTGTAATAGCTACTGCAATGGAAAATGAGAACTGAAACTAAACAAAACACAAAATCGGGCTTATGTGTGAAAATTGAACCCATAACATGTGCTGGTTTCCAAGTCTGCCTTTGAGCGCCTAGAAACTGTTCCTTTTCTCCTTTGCCCTCCTTTGCATTCTTTTCCAATCTTTTCCAAAACTCTACAATGTCTGGTAGTGATGATGATAGAACCGCTGCAGGGAAGGGCTGGTGCAGTGGCTATGACAAGAACAATGGGGATGCCTGTGACTGTCAGGAATTTCAAGTCAATCTTGAAAAGCCAACACGTTGCGAGGAGTGTCAGCATGGCAAAAGCCTTCATGACATGAAAAGAAGTGCCTGCACTCCCACAAGTCAAGCAGCTCAGGCCATATTCGAACAGATGACAAAGAATACTGGAGTGGCATTCTCAAGAGATGGCGACACCACAACCTCTGTTTCACATGCAGTTGCCAAAAAGGAAGCCTTGGCCGGTCTTAAAAGCACTACAAAGAAGAAGGCAAGCCAATGGTTTATCATGAGAGGGAAAAAATCTAACCTTTTGATCTAGGCCAAGAAAGTGAAGCTTGAAGTCTCTAAGGAAAGGAAGCTGAAGATCGGTGGAGTCTTTCTGTGGACTGCGGGTCTAGATGTCCAGTGGCTAGCAAATAAGAAAAGACTAACCTGTGTTGAATCTGACAGGAGAACGATGAGCTGAACGAGAGGCACACTCCAGGTCCTGAAAGCTTACCCAACTACTGGAAGTGGGGATTAGTGAAGACCGGTCCAATGGAGATAGATCCTCAGTGGAGTTCCTTGTAGGTGTTGCAATGGATCCTCAATCTTTTGTCAGATGTATGGAAGCACCTAGAGACTGTAGCAGCAGTCAGAAAAGGTGCGAGTAGTCTGTATGTAGAAGATGAAGGGGAAATGGAACCAGAGTTGCCGCCTTGGGTACTCCTTCGCAAAGAGAACCGGAACTTTGCTATTGTGAAAACCAAAGAGGGTGGTCCAGAGGGATGGGACCTCATGCAAGTCAGAAGCAAAGGATGCTCAACCATGGATGATGTAATGCTCTATCTTGGTATGATGCAACTTCGGCTCTGCCATGTACTGACACTTGTTGTCTCTAATGATATTTATCACAGGGACTCGCATTCCTATTCCAGCTGAGGTTTATGAAGCTGATAAATGGTGGGAGTTGGAGAACACTCCATCACTATACAAGCCCCAAGGAAGAAAAGGAAGAAAACAGTCCAGGTGCTTCACTGACTCTGATGAAGAGGAGGTTCTAGAACAGACTAATCCATCAAAGAAGCCTAAAGGTAAGTGGATTGACTGAAAACATTGCAGTACTTAACAGCACATTTGGTGTCGAGCAAAGGCAAGCAGCCTGAGGTCCTAGGCTCATCTGATCATGAGGAAGAAGGTATGTTTGAGAGTAACAGCTAGAGCCTAGACCGGAGCAAGATTTTAATGGTTTGACAGATGACATAGTACTTGTGGAGACAGATACCGATGAACCACTTCCTGAACCAAAGCTCCTTCTTCAGTGCATTGGAGACATCTCTTTATGTCGGTCACCAAAAATCACTCCAACCCCCTTGTTTCTCGAGGATGAACACAGCTCTGAGCTCTGTCTACCCTCTCTCTGTCCACCCTCTACAGCCCTGGTGGCTAGCACATCCTTAACAAAGCTGTCGGATACCAATCGCACAAACAGGAAGCCTTATCAAGCATTGTTTGCCATGGATCATGACCTGTGGGATGAACCTGTGCCACTCAGAAACATTTCTTTTTAACTTGGACTCGCCACTTTCTGAAAACCAAACATCGCCTGCCACTGTCACAGTAAAATAACAGAGTATTACATCTTCACATCTCTATATCCCCATTCTGTCCCTTTCATCTCTATATCCCCACTCTTTTAATGCCTCTATGTTTCTCATCTATCACAATCATTAGCTTACACTCACTTTAAATCACCATGCCTCCAATTCTCCAAGCCATTCATTCTTATTCCTTACTCAGTTCAGTAGTAGCTAGTTTTGATCCTTTACAATACATCTAATTTTAATATGTGCGAGTTTGGTCTTGCTACAACACACACCTACGTATAGTTAGCTTATTTCATATGAGACGAGACTACGCAAGGTACAGGTGCTGGAGGGGGTGTGGGAAAGCCTCCCTGTACATCTGTCATTTACTTATTTATGGTTTAAGTGTGGTTATTTCCTAGCTCATGTGGCTTATCCTGGGTACTCATAGCAATATAATAGCGGTAACATATCCTGTACCAATGGTTGAGCCTCCCAGGCTGTTTAAAACTTGCGCGCGTTACTATTACATGTGTGCGCTCGCAGAATTAATACTTGTGCTATCGGAGTAGCATACAGGGGCGCGTGTGAGTCCCGTGAAAATCACGGGACCGCGGCGCCCTGTCAGGATGCCAAGTCTTCGGCAAGCAAGGAAGGCCTTATCCGGCAACTCAGGTTTTTTCGACAGAGATTCAACTTCCAGTCGCATATCGCTTGGCTGGAGATGTGGATATGACTTCGAACATTAAGTGCCTCAGGACAAAAAGAAATAGGTGTATAGCTTAGCTATTACCAACAGATGATCAAAGGACATTCCGAGTTGCGCCGATTTCTCAACTCATTCGAGACTTCGGGCACTGGGCAGGTCACTCCAAGTTGGTGGGATGCGTGCTAATACTGGCGCCCTTCGTAAATAGTAGCGCCTCTGGTCTCTATTTAGAGTGGGTGCCCGACCACTTTCATTGTCCCACTCTATTCCAGGATGTCGACTCTCGGTGTAACTCTCGGTGCTCTAGAGGTTTCGATCCTCATTTCTACAATTCTTTATGGGGTCACAAATCTGCAGACTTTTCTTTATACCGCAAGAAGCTTCAAAGACCCAAGATGGCTTCACATAATGGTCTGCAGGTTGATTTCTCATTCAATACATCCGTTGGCTCATGTGTCATTCGTAGGTTGGATTAATCTGGTCAGCCATATTCTTGGGCATCGTGTACCACTTGTTGATTACCCCTGCATAGGCTCTTGGAGACAGGCCATACAGCCTTCACATGGATTCTTCTCTACTCATACACCGTCACCAACTACGGAAACCCTGGCACCATCATCAGTACACCTTGGTGTCTTGCTTATTCTCTTCTATTCACGGCATTCATAGGATCTACCGTTCAGGTGAATATATTTGACATGAATGATTTATTGCAACTAATAGGTGTAGACATTTTTTGCCTACCGAATTCGTGTATTGTCAGGCAGTCTCGTGATTCCTATCATCGCTTGGTGTGCAGCGGCCTCACGAGTTGGAACAGGGATAACCCTTGCTGTCCTGATATCCTCCTTTGACACCCTCACGGCTTTCGCCGCTCGTTACTCATGGCTAGAGACTACACATTTGACCGTGGATGCTGCTGTCGATGTAATGATTACAGCGTCACTGTGTTACTACCTCTTACTCCGGAAAACTGCATTTAAACCGTTTGCCACATTTTGTTTCGAACCTGGGATTACGCTAAGTGGTACTTTAGAACGCGGCGTATGGTACACAGGCTTGTGGTATATACTGTCGGTAAGAGTACCATTTTATAGAAATGTACCTTGGTTTAAATATTATCAATTCAGAGACTGGTTTAGCTACCAGGTGAGTGTCAAGTGTGTTCGAGGCATTGCGAAACCCACCATGAATGGATTCTAGCACGTGTGCTGTTGTCATAATTATATGTGTTCGTTCAATGCTCTTCATCATCATATATGTAACTTACCGAGCATGACCAGTTACGAGCCATGTCGCAGAATCGTCAGTACCCTTAGTACTCTGTGAACGTGAAGACTCACCTTCTTATTTCAGTTGTTAGCTATGGTTTCGCCATGATATATCCCAGGTGTAAGAATCTCCATGATTGACTTAATCATCCAAACTGAGATGTATTACAGTATTCTCCAACTCTTTCCTGACGGCGTAAGTAGTTTCTCGCACATAGGTCGGAAAAAAATGACACCGATCATAAGGCTCAATGCACGGCAAAGTCTCTGTCAAACTGGAGCGGATCCTAGCCATGCTTGGAGCACGGGTGACATTTGCCACAATGAAGTCCCAATGATGCAATTTGGACACGGGTCCAACCACCTGAAAGGTGTATACTCTAAGTCGACACGCCAGGGAGAAATTCCAGGATATACTCTTCAACACGATGTGACTGTGGAGTTGGGATCGACTCCGGATGATCATCTGGTTACTGTGAGTTCTCTTCTTTACCATTTTGAGGCTTTTCATTAATACCCCTCAGGGTTCCATCGAGGACTCGGATGCCACCACTTTCCCGAACTTGAAGTGACATAGGTGTATGTCCACCAGGCTCAGTCTTTTCACAAAATATCTTTATTTTTTTTTGGTCAAAAATTTGTCCTGAACTCATTTGAGTCACTCTTTTATGAATGATAGTTTGTTTTTCAATAACAGTTTGCACTAGCAGCAGGCTGCAGGTGTTGCAAAAGTACAAGTTGGTCATTCATGTATGATGGCGATTCGTTTACAATGTAACAGTCGACGTCGCACTTTGATGACGGGATCTTGATAACCCAAAGAGATTTCCTAAATATCATAGGGAGAAGGGACGTCTCGCCAGTCGTCCGCATTCTTCGGTGCACCCAAACAGCTCGTCTTTGCGAAATTCTCTCTATCTTCCAGCGCCTGTATCCGGTAACTCTGCCACCACTCCGTGAACCTCTGTCGGTTGTACCACTCTGCCGCAGCGACTCCTCCTCCGTCCCCAAAGACTTCCAAAATCGCGTCATTGTACATCCAGAAGCCCTCCAGATGTTGACACAGCAGGGGTTTTTTATCCTGGCGCGCGATAATCACCGTTCCGACCTTTCGGCATGCAAATAAGTCAGTGATCAAATAATTATGGGGAAACGGTGGACGCATACCCCTGACTGTCACGCAGGCGGTGCAAATCCAGACTTAGTATCGATTGCTAAGTAGGTTGCTATCTGACAGTCCAAATCGGCACGGTTTGGGTACTTGGAGCCCTCTCTTTCCATCACGAGGGGGAGCTGGAGGGTCCTGGAAACAGGGAGAGGGGTCGTTTTGAAGACGGGGTGGTCTTTAGGGATGTATGTTTGCGCGAAGGTGCCTACGCCGGGCTGCCTTTTATCGCCGTCACAATATATGCGGACCGCAAGAATTTCATTTATATTATTTCGAGCATTACCGAGGTTGGTCTGTGCTGTAGGAGGACCGGTGTATTTCAAGGGTTTCTTTCTCCTTTCTTCAAGCCCTTTCATGAATGTTGAATAGTCGTATTCTAAGTAGTGAATTTATATAAATTAACTTTGTCAATATCGGTTAAAACTTGCATACCTTCCGACATGAATAAAACAGCTGAATGCGTCCAAGTTGTGGATAGGGTTCGAACTACATGTAAACTCGATCAATTGATTATGTCATAGAGGGGCGAGCGAACTCCTCTTCATGATCAACTTCCCAGCTTCAGCTTCAGTTGTGGCATATCCCAGCCTTGAAAACATAGAATGAGGAATATCATACTACCTCGACTTCCTTTGCCATCAGTGTCAACGAGTCTTTAGATGCTTTGGCCAAGTTCAACTCCTTGGCTACTACTCTGAAAGCCCACGTTAGATCATCTTCAGTCAGAGGAGCTGAGACAAGGGGCCATTGCTGTTTTGGTTTCATTGTGACGTCGATGGTTCAGAGTAAAATATTGATACGGCAATAGAAGTGAAACGGTTGTCTTATTGGAAGTGCATCATGTGGTAGGATTCCTTATCGTGCGAAGACGCCGAAGCAGAATTACAAATGCCCCGGACCATGCCTTTCTTCTTCATCTTCACGCCATGGCATCCGACACTCTCACAGAGGAGGTGAAACGTGAAGTCGGTCAGGTAATTTTACCATACCGTTAGGATTCTTGTTTATGCTCATTCCTCCTCTTACCGTGAACTTGAACATAGCATTTCATTCCCGGATTTGTTGGTCAGGAGGTCACCCCTGAGGTCGTTTCGCTCATTCGAAACTATCACGTCGGGTAAATATTTCGAATTAGTCCAGCTCCTGCCTTATTCTGACTTATTAGCTCGATTATCATAATGAAACGCAACGTCACGGGTGAGCTCACAGGAGATATGTTAATGCCGTGAAATTTCACATTGAGGATGATTAGATATCCCCCATTTGCGCAAGCTGATTGCCGACCTTCAAGCTGTGGCTAAAGATGCCGGACACGCTCAACCTCTAATGATCGGAATCGATCAGGAAAATGGTCTCAAACACTCAATGTTACATCCACGCAGATTTTTAATACTTACTATAACTTCTCAGGTCTCGTCTCTGCTTTCAGCACTGCAGCCCCCCTTGGTGGCACACAATTGTCCGCAGACCATTATGTCTCCGCTATACCCGCTGATTTCTTCACAGCCCGGGAGCAATGGCGCAGGCAGCTACTGGCCAACCTGAGATAACCGAGCTCGTGAATACCAGCACAGGTCGTGAAATGCAACTTGCGGGTATTAACTGGGCATTTTCCCCAGTATGCGATATTAACTCGGATCCACGTAATCCCGTCATTGGTATGCTCGACCACCTCTTCGCTGTCGTGGTATAGAGTTAAGATAACTTTCACAGGTGTGAGGTCGTTTGGAGATGGTAACATGCTGAAATCATGAGACAAAACACTCACCTGATTATGTCCATTCGTAGACCCGGCTAAAGTAGTCAAATTTACCGCTGCTGCCGCCAGAGGGCTCACATACTCCGGGATCGCTCCTTCCCCCAAGCATTTCCCAGGGCACGGGGACACGCACGTAGATTCCCACCTCGGACTACCTCGCATTTTAAAGACAAAGGAACAATTAGAAGCCACCGAACTCGTCCCTTTCAAAGAGCTCGTGACAGCCGACGTCGCAACAATAATGACAGGACACATGGCACTTCCCCTCATTGTGGGCGACGACACACCTTGCTCCCTCTCTCGCAAAATCACCACTAATCTTTTGCGCGATGATTTAGCCTATAAGGGTGTAATTGTTACGGATTGTCTCGAGATGGACGCCGTTGCTGCTGAGTATGGTGTGGAGCAAGGAGCTGTCATGGCCCTCCAAGCAGGCGCAGACGTGGTCATGATTTGCCACCGTATCGACCGACAGAGGGGTGCGATAGAGGCGACGTACAAGGCAATACAGTCTGGAGAATTGTCGCTCGGTGAACTGAAGGCGAGTGGCGGGCGTGTTCGGGCGCTGAAGGAACGGTTCTCAGGATCTTGGGAAAACGTCCTCAAGACCGAAGTGGACACGGACCTCCTGCAGGAGTTCAAACGCGTCAACGCTCTCGTTAGTGGCGAGGCGTACTCCAAGTCCACCGCCGTGCTGCGGGACAAGAAGCATGTGATCCCCTTAAAACTTTCTGAAGGATCTCTGGTTGTATTTACGCCGGAGATGGAGACACTCAACCGCGCAGTCGATGATGCCGAGAATGTCATTCGGACTGCTGACGGGAAGCTACGTAACACTGCAGGACCTTCCTATACGGTATTTGCGGCATCCATCGCGGAACGGGTGCCTCATCGTTCGACCCACGTCGTATACGGTGCCGGAAATCTGCCGCCCGACGACATCAAGGACGCTGCGGCAATCATATTCACCACACGCAATGCGGACCGTAGTACATGGCAGATTGCATACTTAAAGTCTCTCCTCACCAAGGTAGCGCCGAGTGCGCGTATCATTGTACTCGCGACTCTGACGCCCTATGAGGTCCTTGAGCCTGTAGCTGGTCCGGATGCAGCGTATATGTGCTCATTCGAATTCACTCCTCAGGCCTTGCATGCTGCCGCCGCCGTTATTTTTGGTGGGTCAAAGGCCCAGGGGGTTTCGCCAGTGCAGGGGGGAGATTGAATGTTTGGTTGGTTGATTGATACCAGACCCAGCTTGAAAGTAACTACGTATTTATCTTTGTATTTCTATTTGTTTAGACATCCAACGATATTGCGTCGAAATTGTTGAGTGATGTCCTGTTGGGTCATTCTTGTTCATATTAGGATCGTACGGCACTTAGGCTGATATCTTCTTACCGAGTGCAATAGCGTATATAATTTTAGCAGAGTAGTTAGAACTTCGGGACGAAATTACTCTAAGCGTAAGTGAATTTGGGTAGGAGGTGATCCATTGAGTCTTAAGAGCAGGAGATGCAGGTGCGGAGCTAGACCAAGCACTGGATCAGTTTCAATACGCAGAATAGAGAATATACGTTGCTAATACATGTACCATATACCCTTCCTCTGACATAGGGTCTGGCTCCAATAGACGATAATTCTGATTGTGTTTTTTTTTTTGAACAAAAAAAAAGAGCAGAGGATATATAAGCAGATTGTATGAGGAAAATCAATAAGAACTAGCTTAGAATATATGTTACACCTTCCGTCAAGTTTCAACCGGCGTCGAGCGTACTTCCTGGTCACGTGTGACATGTGACGTGCCTCTCCTGGGAGCTAAGAAGCCAACCAGTGAGTACGGACATAGCTTTTGCTCTAAACACACTCCAAGAAACTTATATGTTAGATATAAAATATGTCTACGATTCCATTGGGACCTCCAGGATTTCCTTCATTCATTCCACCTCCGCTGCCACCAGGTTGGACAGAGCACCAAGGTACGTTCAGCTGATCTGTCTTATAGCTCAGCAAATGATGTTTTCGGTCATACGTAGCTCCAGGTGGACAGACATACTATCACCATGCGGCTACCAACCAGTCAACTTACACACGGCCTCTTCCTGGCTTCCCTGTTCCAGGTGGAATTCCGTTTATGGGGCCAGGCGCTGCAGTCATCCCTGGCGCAGCTCCACCCAAAGAGAAAAAGAAGAAAGAGAGACCGCTGGTCAAAACACCTATCCCGGGGACGCCGTGGCTTCGAGTGAAGACCACTGAGGGAAATGTATTTTGGACACACAAGGAACGGAAAGAAAGTGTGTGGGTAGTTCCTGATGAGATAAAAGAAGCGGTGGAAAAGATGGAGCAGGAAGAGAAAGATAAAGAGGAGAGAGTTACTCTTGAGAAGGCACAAAAAGAGGAGGAAGATCGCCGGCAAGAGGAAGAAGAGACCAATCGGAAAGAGCGGGAGGAGGTGGTGCGAGTGATGGAGGAAGTGAAGAGTGCAGTGGCAGCGGGGAAAAGGAAAGCTTCTGAACCGGCTGAAGAGCCTGAGAAGGTTGAACATAAAAAGGCGCGCGTTGAGGATGAGGTAGAGGAGGAGAACGATGAAGAGTGGCAACGAGAGGTGGCAGAAAAAATGGCGGTTGAAGCTGAAGACAACGTGAGCGCTGTCGATGCGGAACACGATCTTCCTTCCAATGTAAAGGATACTGCTCAGGACTCACCTTCGCCAGGTCAAATGAACAGTGGCAAGGCATCGTTCAAGGTCCCTGATCGCGTCGATCTGTCTATTGAAGAAGCGAAGGCCCTTTTCAAGGTTTTTTTTTTTCGCTCTAACGGCACCAGAATCTCTGTTCATGTAGCACCCAGACTCTCTTGCAAGACAAGAACATTAACCCACTGCATCCATGGGACACCTCCCTCCCGCTCTTCATATCCGATCCGCGATACGTTCTCCTTCCCTCCGTATCTGCCCGTCGTGAGGCATTCGACGAGTATTGCCGCGACGCCGCACGTGCACAGCGCGCTGCCAAGGCTGCTGCGCTCAAAGAAGAAGCAGAGCGAACAGCGAGTTTGTTCGATGGAGAAAAAGACAAAGACAAAGAAGCGTATTCACGGCTTCTGCGCGAAGAGGTGACGAGTACCCGCGCGACATGGCACGACTTCCGCAGGAAGTGGAAAAAGGACCGTCGGTTCTTTGGCTGGGCGGGAGATAAGGAGCGAGAACGTGCTTTCCGAGACTGGCTGCGCACGGTGGCGGATAGTAAGCTTGATTCACAACGGAGTCAGAGCTTACTTTAACATGAGTATTTGTAGCGAAAAAGACGCAGGCCGAGAAGGCCGAACGCGAGTTTTTCCAGTTATTGAGGGAACATAAGGAGATCAAGCCGGGGGATGTTTGGAAGGATGTATGTACATCTTTGTGCTGCAATATCGTCCTGACACCGCATCAATCTCTGCAGGCAAAGCGCAAGATCGACCCTAAGGATCCGCGTTATGACGCAGTCGGGTCATCGTCACTACGAGAGGAGCTCTTTGCGACATACGTCAAAACTGTACGCGAGACCGTTGACTCTGGGAATATACCAACCCCACCCAAAGACGTAGACTCTACCCGTGACGACCACGCAGATGCAGACGCCGCACGACGAAAACAGCGCGCGGAGCGGGCTGAACGCGGTCTGCGCGAGCGAGAAGAGAAAGTGCGTCGTGACCGTGCAGGGCTCGAGCGTGAGCTCGGACGTACGCGTGGCGCTGTGGGACGCGAGGAGGGCGAACGAGAATTCATGTGTGTAGTCGTTTATTTTCTTCGCGTGGTTAGACTGATGGGGGTGCATGTGTACGCATGCAGGACGCTCTTGACGGATGCGATACGCGACCCACAGGTACGCGGGCCCCTAGCGTATGTGCAGTGACTGACCTATACTCTACCTGCACATGTATTCAGGCGACCTGGGACGCTGCCGTCGTCTCACTCTCGCGCGACCCACGTTTTGTGCTCTGTGCGCTACCGCTACCCGTGCAACGCGACCTTTTCTTCAAACATATCGCACGACTACGCGATAAGTATCTTACAGGACTGCACGCGCTTTTCGCTGCACATGCTCCTAGGCTTGCAACGCGATGGCAAGACCTCGACGAAAACGCTAGGAATGCCGTACAGAGCAGCGTCCCGGTCGGAAAACTCGGACTTTTAAACTCAGAATCGAATTCTGACGATGGGAGAGGAGGAAGTGATGCACTGGAGACAGAATTTGAGCGTTGGCAGCGCACACGCAATACGGAGGCGCGGCAGGCATTCGATATCATGCTTGGTGAGAATGCGTTCCTCGAGTTCTGGGGACGTATGGGCAAGGTGGGTGGTGAAGGGTTAGGTGATGGCGTACCGGATGAAGAGGAGGAAGAGGAAGGTGAGGAAGGTGGAGGGAGAGCTGATTTGAAAAAGCTGGCGAAGGCAATCGATAAGGGGGAAGTGGAGAAAGTGTTGAAGGCGCGTCAATGTTGAGTTCATGGTCAATATGTGAACATGCTAATTTGCTTTTGAAGGGTGATTCGCGATGGACAGCTTTTGATCATGTTCCACAGCAGAGAGAGCGGTGGTTGAGGGTAAGTAAAACTTGTTCATCGCTGTTTTTATACTGTCTAAGTAGATGTTACGTCGGTCAGGAATATATGGAGCGGTTAGCGGCTCCCAAGTTGAGTGTACATGTACCAGAGAAGGATAAGGCGTGACATGAGAACTCCCGGCTGTGCATAGTAAATGCAAACTTATTATACTTCTCAACGATTGTTATTGCAGCAGACTCCAGAGTAATGTGACAGGCCTGGATGAAATTACACTGAACTATCATTGAATCTCTCACAGTACATACATCAGGAAAATGAACCAAAGGCTAGGTCTCTAGACAGCATTGGCATGCATCGGCTACTTGCCATAGCGGTAGCCTTTGGTTTGTTTTCCTGATGTACTAAAGTTCTTCTATGGCAGTGAGCCATGCAATATTGCTTCAATAAGGCAATTTACTTATGGTCTGTGAACATGCAGGCTAACATCTGTGCTTGGTCTGGTTATAAAATTTTGCAGTTCCAAGTCAATGTCTAGGTGACCAGAACAAGCTCCCCATACTTGCATAGTGTGTCTCCAACACTGTAGGCTCTTAAGGAACTAGCTGAATAACAGCCAAGACAGTTCCACTGCAGGAAAAGGCCCCAGTTAAAATAACTGGGTCTATCCTGTTTTGGAATCACTGGTTGAGATCCCAGGGTCTCCCAGGGAGTAGGGCATCTCATGAGTACCACCATACCTGCAGATATACCTGTACTCTTGAAAAAATGGAGTACAGGTAGAGTACAGGTATACCTGTGAAAAATGGAGAGTACAGATATGGCTTTTGGTGACCAAAATACCCACAGATGCGATACTTGTGAGTACAGGTATGTACTTGTGAGATGCCCTATCAGGGAGGGAATAATGGATAGGCCATTATGTAAGGCCACAACTGGAGTACCTGGATAAAACAAATGGATAAACTTGACAGCCCTTTTCAATTTACCAGGTCAGCCAAATAAATCTGTACCAAAATATAATTGGAAATTTTAATCCAGTACTTGTATCTAGGGGTATACCAGGTTGGTAAACCCATAGCTATATAGATGTGACTCCCATTAAAAAGTACCTTAATCCCCATCATGTATATTAACAAGCTGGCCCAGTGAAAACTATTGCAAATCCCAGTAGTTTTGTAAGGGAAAGTCCTTCCAAAGTGATGATGGTATATCCAGTACTTTCTCATAGGTCAATAAAGTGAACTAAGGTACAAAACAAGTGCTATGATGTTACAACATTTAGGGGGTCCTCACACGACAATCACTGTACATGAGCTTGACTATTCAAATTAGATTTACAATTTTATTGGTCATTGAAACTACACTCAAAACTGTCAAGCTGTATGTACATTTGACATGAAATCTGCCTACATCTACAGTGGGTGGGAGATATTTGTAGCTGATTCTGCCATGTTCCACAATGGTCATGTCAATGGCCTTCTGTTAGCAAATAAGCTCAGATCTCAGATCTCCTAGTCAGTACTCAAGACAATGCCACAACATGATCCAAACTCAGACAAATGAACACACAACAGGTCACAAACTTATTATCATATATTTTTCTTCTTATTTCTTTTTACTTACAATTCCTCAATTATGGATGGACCTCACATATTCAAATCCCTCTCAACAATTGTATGTTCTGCATTCTTGAGTTCCATCTTGCTAATGTTCCATTCTGATATTTCTCTCCCCTATCCCCTATGTTTTCAGGTATATATGGACTACAATCTTGTAGCTTAGATGTATTGAATCCACACTTGTGTATTACAGTCAACTGCACAAATGTATGAATGAAATGAACAAACCTCTCAAATGAGTTTGGAACTCTAATCCTCTGAGTTCCATCAACTATTTACTTCTCTTATCCTTAACACTTTCAGATCCCAGAGAACAAGTACAATCAATGCCAGTGAATAGGCCAGGTTTTGAGTGGTGGAGCAACTACAGCTGTGGAAGGCCCAAAGGCAGGGGAAGATGGTGGTCAGATGTATGATAAGACATGTATGTGACATGTGTGACAGGAACAGGTAAGCCAAGGGGTGGACTGGTCCAGGTGCCCCTCTTCAAAATCATGTGCATCCTCATGCATGTCAAGAAGAAAGAAAAGAAAAAAGAAGGAACAATGGAAAACAAAGGGAAAGAAACGTGATGCAGGTATCCATGGATGCAAAGTGAGGGATGAATGGGTGTGGAAGCATCAGAAAGGTCAAGATGAGGGAGAAAGGTGGTGGAGATGCTGTGCCTGATCAATGTGCATGACACTCCACAGGAACTGTGTCCTCTCCCCCTTGAAATGTGCAAGTCAGGCACAAAGGAGAACCAGCCCTGGAAGGCATTTTGATGAAGATTCAGATAGCCTCTAGTATGCAGGAGCTGAGCAAAGCCCCAGCCCCACATCTTTGATCCAAGGAGGGCGGAGTGCTTACTCAGCAGACTTTCACTCTGACCTCCACAGTCTCAATTGTGTGAAGCTCTCTACTTTGCATTTGTCTTCACCTTCTTCCATTATCATCACTATTCAACAGTTCTATGGCTCCTCAGACCTGCAGTGGACCTTCTCCGAATGGAAACAGGAGGAGTACCCATCGAGCTGCTACAAACGTAGCAATTGCTCCTCAGGGTCCAATCCACCATTCTGGATGTATTCAATCCTGAGTTGAAGCTCAATCTGAACATTCTGATTCAGATGACTCGTCATACCATCCCATCCCATCAAATCGATCCACCCTTACTGAAGCCACCCCAGATCCATCCTCTGCCGAAGAGGATAACATTAGTGTCAACATTCCTTCACATAACCCCAACAATGCTCAACCATCAATCCCCAATGCACACCTCTCTGACCTTAAAAACCTTAACGAGGAAATCATCAATAGTCATAGTCGTCAATGTGAGGAATTTCAGGCTAATATACCTGCTGACCTCCTTGACAACCTTATGCATGGAAATGCAAATTGTCAACCCTCTAACCCCTCGATTCCACTAGTTGACAGTGAGTATTTACCTTCGGTGCAACATCATACACCTTCATCAATTTTATGCACATCATTGCTTACTACACTCAATCTCTGTTCACATCATTGATGAGACCTTTTTCTTTGATCAACTGCTCATTTCATCAAATCACACATTGTCATGACATAACAGTTAATCTCCATTTACATTATTGATGAGATCCCTATACCCTTCCTTATACACACACTCATTGCAAAATCATTATATGTGCACTATTTTAACATTAATACACTCACCAGGTAGCACACAACTCGCCACCAAACTTAGATGTCCAGATCACATCCCAGGCTCTAGTGTCTCTGGCATAATGTTATCTATCTTGGATGCTGTCTGCAAAAAGTTCACAGCTAATGGAGGCTGGGCTGAACATATTCCCCTCTCCTGTCTTACTGACTCTTAGTGCTGTCACCATCGATTACAGCACGGCGATGTCCAGCCACCACCATTGGTGCGTGCTGCACCAATGGCAGTGGCTGGCACTGCTCTGCAGCTCCAGCTTCAGCTAGTTGTGGCTCACGCCAGCTAGCCCCATTAGCTGCTAGCTGGTCTGAGCCGCAGCTAGCTGAAGCTTTGGCTACAGCTTGGGGTTTTGACCCCAGCTTTTCAAGCCGTAGCCGCAGCTTGGCTAGCCATTAAGCCTGCTAGCCAAGCCACGGCAACACTAGTAATAACACCCTTCTGAGTGGACCAGTGGGAACTCGCCCTACAATCTGCAAATATCCTGGACAAATACCAAGATCTTGTCCATGAATTCCAGGAGGGTTTTGACCTAGGGGTCAATCCAATATTGTCAATAAATATATGCCTCCAAACCACAACTCTTCCTCACTCTCACCTTCCTTCATCACTCAGTATATATTGTCTGAATGCTCTGCTGGCCGATACACAGGCCCCTTCTCATGCTCTCATCTAGAAGGTCTCATCGGCCCCTTCTAAACCAGTCCTGGTTCCAAAAGCTGGCACACTTCATACCTTTTGCCTAGGTCAAGACCTTTCATTCCCCAGGGACAACCCCAACATCACTTCTGTAAACTCTGAAATCAATTCTGACAACTACCCTTGTGAATGGGGTTCCTTTACTGAAGTTGCCCTTCTAGTCATGGACACTCCTTCAGGCACCCAAGCCGCAACCCTGGATGTTGACGCTGCTTTTGATGAGTACCTATTAAACCATCCCAACAACCACACTTCATTATTCATTGGGACAATCTTATTACATTGACCACACAGCTTGTTTTGGGGGCTCCAGCACCCCTTGCATTTTCAGTCACATCACTGATGCCATGGTTGCCTTATATACCTTCCATAATATCAGCCCACTCAAAAAATGGGTCGACGACTTTGTTTTCCTTTGCTATCTGACACAACCACATTCACAGGACAACCATCCATTTCCATATGATCTTAACAACATCTATCAACTTGCAGAACCCTTAGGATGGCTGTGGAAACATTCAAAAACACAACCCTTTTCTGAATCCTTCCATTACCTCTCAGCTTTATTTGGGATCTACCAAACAAAACCATCAAAATACCCCAGGATAAACATACCCATTTCCTGGAAAAACTTGCTCCATGGGTTGTTGGCTGCAAAATGAATAGAAAACAAACTGAGAGCATTCTCAAATCGCTAGTTCACTGCACCCTAGCCCTCCCTGAAGGGAGGTCTCACCTCCCTTCCTTATCAAGATTTGCCACTTCCTTTAACCCTCCCTGGTCCACCTTCTCCTTATATTGACCGCCCCATACCGTCCTAGATGATACCAACTGGAGACACACACTCCAATCTTCATCCTGCTGATCCACTCTCAAACAACCCCCCACTCTTCCTCAATTCTGTTTGCAGTTGATGCATCCACCTAAACTCATTGAGCCAAAGAAAAACAGCCTAGTCTTTCTTCAAAAACTCACAGAACTGTTCACAGTCTGTGGCCAGTGGGCCGATCTTGCTGGTACATGCTGGCAGGAAGATCTCCTGATGCTATTGTCTACTAGCATCAAGAAGGCGTTTGAATGGAAACGCCCCCATGCAGAGACATTGCTCAACGAGCTAGCCCAGTGGCTAGGTACCTACGTGGGGGTAGATCCTGCTAGGGCTCTAGTAAATATAGAGTCCTACTTCGTGTGCAAGCAGAGCAAGGTCTGCTACAACGAGACTGTGCAGAGGGTACACAACGCCCACGAAGGCCAGAAATATACTGGCCTTCATATACCTACCCCCATGTGTCCCCCAGGGTTTTGGGGATCACCTAGCATGTCCAACGATGATTCATTGCTAGATGGACAAGGCAGAGGGCCTCCCCACTCGCAGGCACGTACAGACGTGCCATTGACAGGACCCCCCGCTCCATCCGCTCCCCCACCCACTTCCACTCACATTGCAGAGGACAATCCTATGGAAGTCGACCCTGCTGACTCCCTCTACTACAACAAGTCTGTCGAAGTAGCCGTGCAGTCTTCCTCAACTGCGCCTGTACCCATATATGCTGATCCCCCATCAGCATAACATTGCCCAAACCTCCCTGAGGTTTGGTGTTTGGTCTGTGGGGAGGATGTAAGAATGTAGATTCTTACTGTAGCATATATGCTACTATTTAGAGAATATAAGTCACCAGAGTGACTTATGGCTCAGATTATGTAAAGCCACCCACTAGGGGCGCCTGTAGATAGTGGACAACTATACAGTTGTCCACAACTAATTAGATAAGCAACTTTAATCTTACTTGTAACCACACGCATCACAGACACCAATAAACTAGTGACTCAGTCTGTTTGTGTGAAAGCATTTAGATTCTTACAACATCCCTCAAGCTTTGGCATACGTGGAATGGTTCAGCAAGCCCTGAAGTGAATCCCCTCACCATCAGCTATACATGGTCTCTCAGAGCAAAACCAATGGCCAATCCGAGAACAGCATTATTCCTGTTGAGCAGATCATCTGCCAATGCCAGCTGTTTCCAAAGTTTGCAAGTGAGGTAAACCAGAATTGGAAGCCACACACTGTCTTAGAGGAATGTGAAGCATTTTTTCTTAATCCCTTTAGTGATCAGAGCATGTATCATATTGTCTCATAAACACCTCATACTTCTGTGTGCATCATTGTTTGTTACATTTTGCTCTTGAAGACCTTGGCATTGCAAGTTCAGGTTTGAACAGATATGCCTATCTAAACACTTGCTACAGAGCCTACCTTGGCCCTGTATTCTATCCAGCCACAGCACTTGGCTACCAGGGCTACAGCATTCTACATGGTCTGTAGGATAGCCACCAGGACTATTAAGAATAACATAGCACCCCATAGACAAGGGGTAATCCTCAGTAGCCTTACATAGATTAGCCTGAATCTACATAAATTTTAAATTTTCCTGAAGCAGCAGCTTCCACAACTCCCATTTTCCATTGAAGACCACACCTACACCCCAGGCCAAACCCATACGTCCACATCCTCCAATTGGAGGGTGTTATCCATAAGCCCATGAATAGCAGGCGATACTCCCTCTGGGGAGTATTCTATCGTGTGTAATGCATCCCTAAGGTTGGTCATGAGCAATCTCGAACACTGGCATTCGAGTAGCCAGGCATTGCTCGCAATCAGCACACTTAATGATAGCATGCTGCGCGACATGGCCAATGTTGTGTGTGCAAGCATGAGCTACTCAATGAACTTAGGGTTGTTGAGCTGGCAGGTGGCAAACCACTCTGTGAGTCGATGGCTTGTGTGCACTGCATTAGGTTGCAGTGCTTTGCCCAATGGGCGGGGTAAATATCCCGTCTGCATTGCAGGTGGGTTGCCTATGGCCAGGGAGATGCAGGCATTCAGTGATGCAGGGTATGGCACTGCTAACGCTCACTTCATGGATGCGGTCTGGTGACCAGATTGGGCTGGTCCTACCGGTGAAGCACCAGTAGTTGGCAGAGAGGGACTTGCTGAGTCCGTCATTGAGTCTGGCACCAATGTCAGATTGATTATAGTCGGTGCCAATTGTGTTGACTTCATGGCAGATAACTTATCTGCCATTTCGCGATTAAGCTGTCTCTCCTTATTGAGAGCAGCACAGAGTGTATCGAGATCTGACTGGAGCTCGTGTACCTCCTCCTTGTAGGAGGCTACTGCATCCTTAATAAAAGGACACACCATTTTGGCAAGTAACGGTGGCTGAGCCATGTTTAATGCACGTTCAATGTTGCACATTTGGGGGTCAATAAGCTGCAGTTTTGTGGCTTGCAGTAAGTGCTGCGTATATGCATTGCACCCCGGGCAGGAGTTGCAATGTATGATAGCGATGGCATCCTTGATGCCATGCACAGTCCAGCTCTGCTCCTTTTGGAGCATAGCAAATTGCTCAGAGGCACTAGGTAGTGCCTCTGCTGAGAGGTGTTGGTGGGACGCTTTGCTGTCCATGTGTACTGTCGCTGGTACATGTGCACTGGTGCAGGTGTGGAAGTGGGTGGCAAGAAGCCTTGAAGCGGTGATAAACTCGTTGCTTAAATTTAAGGTGAGCTCAACCACCGTGTCAGGTGACCGTTCATGTGACTGCATTGTGTCACACGAATCACCAACACGACGTATGTTCGTGTCGAGTCCTTTTATTAAAGGACTCACTTATTGCCACTATCGTGCCTATAGGGCATGATTAGGAAGCTCTCGCGGCTTCCTAACTCCCCTCAGCTCTAGATAAGCATCTAGCACTTCTAACTCTCTGCACACAGAGAGTGGCTCCCAGGTGACATCTCCCAATGTCCACCACACTTGCAACTCCAACTTGGAGTCTATAGTCCAGCGATGAGCCAGTATCTCATCTACAAACCATTTGGGTTCGTCTTCTTTCCCAAAGTCATAAATGTAATTTACGTCACGATGAGGAAATCACTCATCATCATTAGGTATATGTGGGCTGATTAGACTCACATGAAACTTTGGCAATATCCTCCAAGCTGTGAGCTCTGGAGGTAACTCAAGTTTCACATTGGAGGTAGTGTTGTCCACCTTGACAATTTGATATGGCCCAATATAATTAGGCACTAGTTTCTTTGCCTGTCCTTTAGGTAAGGACAGGTTCTTCGTAGACAGATATACTAGCTATCCAACCTCGTATGTAGTTCCCTGATGGCATCTGATATTCGCAGTATCTGTCTGCTGTACTCGACTCGCGATGATTGCATTGTGAGCATCAATTAGGTTCCACAACGCTTGTTGTGCAAACTGCCATACTCCTCTAAAAATAGTATCCACTGATAGTACTTGCCTGATACAGGGCAAGTATCCACCATTCAGTTCAAATGGTGCGTATCCTGTGCTCACACTGACTGAACTGTTCAGTGCAAATTCTACCATTGGGCATTTCTTGGCCCAATCCTTCTGATCACTCTGTACTACAGTGCGGAGTATTTGACCTACAAAAGAACTTGCTCATTCTGTTGCTCCATCCATCTGCAGGTGGAATGCTGTGGACATGACCATTTTTGTGCCCATTATATGCTGCAATTCCCTCCAAAATATGGAGGTGAATTTGGAGTTGCGATCTGAAATGATCGACTCAGGTACTCCATGCAGGCATACGACCTCTTTGAGGTATAACCACATGACTTGTCACACAGTAACTCTCATTGTAGTTGGCACTAAATGCACCATAGACGTGAGTCTATCAATCACGACTAATAAATAGTCGTGACCCTTGGATTCTGGCAATGGACCAATGAAGTCCATTCCGATAGACTGCCATGGTCTATCAGGTATTGGCAGGGTATGCAATAGCCCTGATGGTCGTCTATTGTCCTTCTTTGCAGCCTGACAGGCTCCACAGGATCCACAGAACGACTCTATGTTGGCTGCCATTCCTGACCACCAGTATGATCGCCTGATGTACTTGTCGGTTTTGAATTGTCCAAAATGGCCAACTACTCTATGTGCATGATTGATAATTATCTCGACCATTCACCTCCCCTTGGAAAAAACTTCCTGGGGAAGACACACAATGTCTTTATTGAACTGGGTCTTTGTCCAAACCAGTCCGTTCCTCACCCCGAATCTGGGGTGAGCCTCAGGATTTGCCAATACCTTCTTGAGTATTGGATCAGTACCATAGCCATTGGCTACAGCCTTTTTTAGGTCAAACTCATGTTCTATGCATGAACATAGACTCTCTGAGTCTGCACCTGATGCTGTAGCTAGTACATTGTCCTCCTCATTACCTTCCACCTGTGTGGGAGGTACTTCCCTTGCTTTCTTCATCTGCTGCGTGTCTGTGACCCGCTGCTCTGTCGCCTCTTGTAGTCGCTGCGACCGTCACGCTGCAGCCATTCGTATTTCTACAAATTGATCCGTTGGGAGAAATTCTCCTTTCGGGTCTAGCCATGCATCTGCATCGATGTATTCTTCTGCTGGGTGATGTTCACCCTGATTATCATTCTCGTAGTAGTGCAACAGACAGTCGGCTACCTTGTTCTCCAACCCCGGTACATGTACCATGGTATAATTGAATCTAGAGAGAAACTCCCACCAATGCACCTGTCTGTCGGACAGATGCTGTTGTGTCTTGAAGTATTCAAGGCCTTTGTTATCTGTCACCAGTGTGAACTGGTGACCTAGAAGCTTATCCTCCCACTTCATAAGTGCTTCGAGGATAGCAATCGTCTTGTGCTCATGTGTTTTGTAATGCTGTTGCATGGGACTGAATTTCTTTGAAAGAACTCCTGCTGGACGACAAGTCATCCAGTCTGGACCTTGTCCATAGACTGCTCTGACTCCAGACTTGGAGCCGTCTGTCACAACCCAAATGGGTTCTGAATTAGTGTGATTTATAGGCTTCAATATTGGAGCCTTACATGCTAGTGCTTTGATGGATTCAAAACACTTATCCATCAAGGGCGTCCATTGAAATGTCCTATTATTGCATGCACTTCCTGATAAGGGAGTTGTATATGCCGTCAAATCTGACATATATGGTGCCAGATACTGAACGAGTCCTAGAAATCATTGGACATCATTAATTGTTTGAGGTCTTCTCCAACCTCAAACCTTCTCCATTTTATCCATGTCGGCATGTATGCTCTTGTCATCTATTATGTGACCAAGACATTCCATGCGAGGCGAATACAAATTGATCTTGGATCAATTTCCACCAAGGAACAAATGTGCCTCATGTATTATTTCAAACACCTTTCTAAGGTGTTTTTCATGCTCTTCAATAAAGCTCAAATAGATGAATATATCGTCCAAGTATATGTGGACTGATCGACCAATTTGGGTATGAAAAATCAACATCATGAGACGTTGAAATGTAGATAGTGCATTACAATTGCCAATCTGCATAACCCGGCTTTTGAATGTGCTGAATATGGTCACGAAGGCTGTCTTATCAACGTCCTCCTTGACTACATGTATTTTTTTGTACGCATCAGACATGTCAAGCTTGGATCAGTATGCGGCATGAGCTACATCATGCCGGATCATATCCTGGTCTGGGAAGGGTGTAATATCCTTCACTGTGTTGTCATTGCGTAGACATAGGTCTATCACTGTTCTGAGCTTTCCGTTTTTCTTTGGAATGCATAGCGCTGGTGCTGCAGAACATACTGATCCTGCTACCCACCAACCAGTGGTGGTATGCCGGTCAACTTTGTCAATCAGTTTGTTTCAAAGTGCTTCTGGGCACTTCGGTAATTGATAATGAAACTGTTTAGTTTCATCCACAAACTTAATTTTGTGGTTGATCTCCCTCCAAGGAGGAAGTTCTAACGGCACACCTCTGAAGAGGTCTGTGAACTCTAGCTCCCATCTTTCCCTTAATGTGGGAAAGTCATCAGCCATTAATAACAGTTGATTGGTGCCAGTACTCCCATTGGTATTTCCGTCGGTATGTTGGTTGGGCAGACCAACGTTGATATTCTGTTGCTTTTCCTTTCATTTTCCCTTGTCTTGCCTCTCATCTGGTGAGCTCATCGATGGCTCCACTTGCAATGAGGAGCCATTTGCCAGTCATGGCTTGTGGCTTGCTGGTTTGGGTTTAAGGCTCGCAATTTGAGTCCTGCATTCAGCCAGGTCCTGGTAGTCCAGCTGCACTTCCCAGGCATTCACATGGTTTGGAATTACTTCCTTTCCCATACAGATGCATCCCTCACCTCTAAAGTCGAGGGATATCCTTAATTTACGTAGGAATGGTGTTCCTAGTATTGCGTTGTAGTAATCTACATTCGCTATATTGAAGTATTCCTTGATATTGTGCTCACCAAAGTGGATATTGGTGTGCGTTCCATAGTTGATGGTCGACTTACTGCTGACACATGCTAGCTGTAGACCAATGGGATGTTTGAGTTCAAACATTTTGATGCCTACGACACATATGAAGTCTGGAGAGAGCATGACTCCCTCACACCCACTGTCTAATAGACAGTGGGCTCTGACTCCACCAATCTCCCAATACCTATAGATTGTCTGGTTGTCTATACGTGCCCGTTTGTGGCATGTCTTATCATGTGGTCTGAACCGATGATCGTTGATAGGCTCAATGGTCCTATCTATGACTCCCACATGGATAGAAGTCGTTGCTTCGACTTAAACCACCACTAATTATGGTAGTTGGTTTCTGCACTGCATATATGCACCACCTTTCTTCATACAATCCTCCTAGCAGACATACTCCGTCTGCTTGATATGAGCTTTGCATTCTCATATCATCATCATCATCATCCCATTGATAGGGCATGAGTTCCAACTGGTAATCAGCAACTAGTTTGCTGATTTTGCTCTCATGGTTGTCCTGGATGTCCATTCACTCATCTAATTTGCTGCTTTGTGGCTTCTCCTCCCTTTCTTGAGCACTCCCTGAGTGCTCAACCACTTCCTCTAACCGTGCACCTGCTATGCGCGGTTTTTTCTTCCACTGTGGGCAATTGGGCTTGATATGCCCAACTTGTCCACACTCATAGCACGTTAGCTCTGTGCTACATCCTTGACCTCCTGAACCTCCAGGAGGTTTTTGTGGAGGGCAAGAAGCGGCAGGAGCTCCCACTCCAGCTCTTTGTGTAGCTTGTACCCCTGTTTGGGGTACACTCAGTCTCGTCTCTGCTTGAGGTTGAGCATTAGGTGGACAATATGTCATCTGCTTTGCTGTAGGACAGCTCCCTGTATTGGGAACTCGGGACGAGCTTTCAACAGCCTGACTTCGACTATTTGTCAAACTAGGCTTTGCTTGCAGCGCGTGAGCACTGCTAGACTCCGTCTTGTGTGATCTGATATCATATCAGGACACATCCTCTACAGCCTTTGCGGCCTCATACAACTCAGTTATTGAACTGAATTCTGTCGTGTAGCCCAGTTTTAGGACTTCATGACGCAGTGCTTCTCGATGCGCTGCTACAAACCGCTTGTGGAACGTATTTTCATCAGGCGGATGTATCATCCACGCTGCGTACTTCGTAATGTTGTTCAGTAACTCCTGAACCGTTTTAGTCCCTTGCACAATTGTGTTGAACTTGTTTGATGCATGTCTATGCGTGAGTGCGTGTAGGACTCGCTGTTGCAACCCAGCGATTGCACTCTCTAGAGTCCAATTGACTACAACTCGATCATGATGCTCAATATTTTGAGTGTACCACTCCAATGCCTCGCCTTTGAGGTGGGTGCCCAAATAGTTCAGCTGGAGTTCTGTGCTGGATGGCCCCAGTAAACTATTCATGCCTAGCCATCTCAGGATTCCTGAGACAAAGTTCTCGAATTCTTCGAGATCTGCTTTCCCAGCATATTCTGCGGGGTGAGGTAGTTTTACTCTCGCTTTAGCAAGCACAGATTTGTCTGGCTCACTGTCCTTATGTTTCTCAAGGGCAGCTCGCACCATCTTTGCGACTCCATCTACATATGTAGACAGATTTCCTCCTACCTCCTGAACCCTCCATTCAGGATCCATAACTGCTAGTGATACTGCACGCGGTATCGCTTGTATCTGCTTGTGCAGGCGAGGCGCATGATTACTCACATCCTGCTGCACTGGTGGATCAGCGATGTCTTCGTCGATCTGACACAGCGGTCGACATTTGTCAGCCATTAAGAATGCATCCCTCAGTCTATAACTGCTACTAAGGGCGGATCAAGCCACTCTTGCTGACTTGATCAGTTTGTCGAAGGTGTCGCCTTCGATCCAGGCAATATATGCCTCCTTGACTAGATTATCCGTGTGTTTAGCACAGAGTTCTAGTGCACAATGCTTCCATTGCACTGCCTTCTGTTCAATCCTATCCCTCACATTCAAGACTAACATGAGTGCTAGTCCTGGTACTGATGCTATCGGCATCAGACTTCATCATCTCCCACAGTGACTGTTGGGTCACTGCTTTGAGCACTTCTTGCTCATTGCACGTCCTTTTCAATCTGCAAATTCCTTCGTGGATATTTTCTCTATTGCGAGCCTCTAGCTCACGATCCGTCTCTTCCTCAGTATGCTGGTGCATACTGATGCTATCCTGCTCTAGGGTAGCACTCGCTTCACAAGGACCATTCCTCTTGCTTGGTCCAGATGGAGGTGGCATTCTCTGTCTATCTCGTTTCTTGCAATCCTTCTCAGCCTCGCAGTCGACTTCACGATCCCTATTGGGATTGTTTCCATGTTTGGGGGCCTTTCCTTGTAAAGGTCCCTGTACTTCCTCCTCCAGGGACTGTATTAACAGTTCCATACCATCTCCCAGGGTTTGAAGTTGGTTCTTAGTGTCATCCGCTGCACAAGCTGCCTCAGCTGCTTGTTGGCTCACTTCACACGTAGTACCTATGTGTTTACGGCTCTCTTTGAGGGCCGTAATCATCTAGGCAATATGTCCAGTTGTACACTCATATCGCCAGGTTTCGTCTTCTTGGCATATCAACCCATGCTCTTCCGTCCCTGTTTGGGATAGTGAACTTTGCGATCTGTGATGTTCTTGAACATATGGCAGCTGGGACATTCGCACTCCTGGCGACTTGTCAGTGTCGCTCATTGGCACTTCTCTCAACTCATTGAGAGGTGATCGTAACTTCGACCTGGTCAAAGTTCTTCTTGTTTTTTTAATGGGCAATATTTCGTCTATTTCTGATTCCTCCAGTGCAGATCTTCTTAGATCCGCTGATACTTGCTTTTGACTCATGGAGTCAGAAGCTACAGGCGTCATAGTTCTATGGGGACTAGCTATCCTCGTCAGTGGTCCTGTTCACCTGTCCACATCGTGGGCAGTCTCAGCTCTCCTGTCTGGGCCTTTGGCTGTGGCTCCAGATGTATCTTGATCCTCTCCAGATCTAGATGTTTGGCTTTGAGTTCTTATTGAAGTCATAGATCTATCTATCAGCCACACTGTGGTGTTCTTCTATTTATTTAGAAAAATCAACAGTAAAACAGTAAACGTCTGTTTACTGTTTCCAAGACTTCTGGCAAGTGTTAAACTCGTCGGCTTGGGTAAAAGATCGGTTTGATCTTTTATTGATTTATTGATTTATCACAATACTGCCAATAACTTGGCAGTCAAAAAAGTGTAAGAATCTAAATGCTTTCACACAAACAGACTGAGCCAATAGTTTATTGGTGTCTGCGATGTGTGTGGTTACAAGTAAGATTAAAGTTGCTTATCTAATTAGTTGTGGACAACTGTATAGTTGTCCACTATCTACAGGCGCCCCTAGTGGGTGGCTTTACATAATCTGAGCCATAAGTCACTCTGGTGACTTATATTCTAAATAGTAGCATATATGCTACAGTAAGAATCTACATTCTTACATGCAGGCAGTGATCACAACAATGATGAACCTGGGGAAGAGCAGGGCACAGAGCTAGGACAACCAGAAGTTTTGCCTGCGGATGATCAGCAAAACCAAGATGGCAATATTAGACATGCAAGTCGGGTGAGCGAACTGCATAATGTACCACTCCAAAGGTCAAACAGGTGTTGGGAACCTACAAGAAATAAGGCTGAAGCAGAAGGAATACCCTATATTTCACATCTTGAACGAGCAGTACAGAAATCCCGAGATGCATCAGAATGAAGATTGGAGGAGAGAGAGAAAAAGAAGGCAAGTACAGATCAGACAAATCTCATTGAAGATGAGATCTGGATACCGTTACTCACCAGTGAAGATGACGAAAGAGTAATGATGAATTTTGAAGACAATCCCCAGAGTTGGAAAGAGGCATTGGATGCAAAGGATTCAGAAGACTGGAAGAAAGGATATGAGGACCAAATGGCATCTCTCAGGGTGCATAACGTATGAGAACTCATACTGCAGTCATTGGTTCCGAAAGACCATAAAGTCATCCCCTCCAAACCTCACTTTAACCAAAAACGAAACGAAAAAGGGGAAATAATCTGGCGAAAGGTCCAAGTGGTGGCAAAAGGATATATTCAAGTCCTGGGAGTTGATTCCCGCAATATGTTTGCACCGTAAGGCTGTCCACAAGTCCAAATCAACCCACGGGTACCCATGGGTTGTCCATGTGAAAACTCAGGGGTAAGGATCCCATGGGTATTGGGTACCCAATAGGCAATACCCACACGGATCTGGGTATGGATTATGGGATTCTGCCTAAAACCCACGGGTATTTGGGATCTGTGGCTTACGATTTCAGTGGGCATAGCTAGCTATGTATTAACCTTAATTTCTAAAATTTATTTTATATTTTTATCTAATTTATTGGGGCCTGTAGAGGCCCCACAATTTTTGATGCACCAGCAGCTGGAGCTTATATAGCTCCGCTGTTTGTTGTGTTTTGTAGGTCACGTGACTTACAAAACCTTGTTTGAAATAAAATAAGGTTCGTTTTCGAACAAGGTTTTGTGAGTCACATGACCTACAAAGCACAACAAACAGCGGAGCTATATAAGCTCCAGCTGCTGGTGCATCAAAAATTGTGGGGCCTCTACAGGCCCTAATAAATTAGATAAAAACACGAAATAAATTGTAAAAATTAGGGTTAATACATAGATAACGACGTCTGCTGAAAAAGAATAATATATACCCACGGATCAACCCACAAGTAGTCTGAAACTCATGGGTTCGGATCCATGGGTTTGGATCACCCGGATGCAATACCCATGCGGATCCGAGTATAGGGTTTGAAAATGAAAATACCCATGGATCCAAGTCCAGGTGATCAATGGGTAGACTCGTGGACAGCCCTATTGCGCCAGTCACAAGAATGGAATCAGTCAGGACTATCTTTCATATCAGAGCCACTAACGACTGGGAGATAGATCAACTGGACGTAAAAACTGTGTTTCTACATGGAGATCTTGAGGAGGAGATCTATATGGAGCAACCTGAAGGAATGGAAGAATCGGGAAAGAAGAATCGGGTCTGCAGACTGAACAAAAGCCTTTACGGCCTCAGATAGGCCAGCCGACAGTGGAGTATCAAACTACACAAGAGCATGGCAGCTGAGGGTTGGGAACGTGTGTTGGTCGAACATAGTGCTTATGTGCACAAGACCAAACTTGGAATTTGCATCATGGCAATTCATGTGGACGACATGCTAATGACAGGCAGCTCAAAAGAGGTCATGCAAGAAGCAAAAGAAGGTATTAAAACATACTTTGAATTGCAAGACCTTGGACCTGTAAAATGGCTACTGGGAGTTCATGTAGAACGTGATAGGGGAGCAAGAACGATACAACTGTCACAAACTGCATATATTGAAGAGATTTCAAAGAGGTTCAGCATACAAGATATGTTCAAAGTCAACACACCAATGGACGCAATCACAGTCCTGTCGAAACTAATGAGCCCCTCAACAGAAGAAGAAAAAGAATCAATGAAGGAGATCCCTTACCATTCTGCCATAGGATCACTGATGTACGCATCTGTCGCTACCCAGCTGGATATCACATTTGCAGTCCATAGGTTAAGTCAGTTCCTTGAGAACCCCGGTGGACCGCACTGGACAGCAGCACTACAAGTATTGAGATATCTCAATACAACAAAGAATTTGAAGCTCACCCTGGGTGGAAAAGAACCCATAGTACTACAGGGATGGACAGATGTGGACTGGGCATTGAATGTTGATGACCGGAAATCGGTCTCGGGATATATTTTTGCATTGGGCAGTGGTCCCGTTTCATGGAATTCCAAGAAACAGGTCTCTGTAGCAAGCTCCTCCTGTGAGGCTGAATATGTCACTGCAGACCAGGCTGAAAAAGAAGCAATCTGGCTTCGAGTGTTGTTAGGTCTTCTTGGCTACCCTCAAAAGGTTCCTACAAACATCAAATGCGATAACACAGGTGCGATATTGTTATCAAAGGAGGGATCGTCACATACATATGCAAAGCATATAGATATCAAATACCACTACATCCAGGAGCGGGTAGAGGCATGTGACATACACCTCGAATATCTCCCAACAATCGACATGCCTGCTGATATCCTGACAAAAGGATTGGCAAGTCCAAAACATTGGAAGTTTGTGGGAATATTGGGTCTCACACAGGA
This sequence comes from Ramaria rubella, assembly GCA_015039355.1. Lineage (NCBI taxonomy): Eukaryota > Fungi > Basidiomycota > Agaricomycetes > Gomphales > Gomphaceae > Ramaria > Ramaria rubella. The sequence goes on from MU134341.1 coordinate 160,203, forward strand.
CAATAAAAAATGAGGATAAGAAAACCTTTTTTTCTTGAGGGGGAGTGTTCAACCATAGCAGTGTACATTGGCGCTAATGCACCAATGACTCAGGAACAGTAAGCCTCTGTCCTTAGCCGTTTAAACCACGACTAAGACAGAGGTATGATACATTACCACTATGCAATTTATTATACTGATTATATATACTTAGACTAATATTAGTGCTAGGTAATATAATAGCTGTTTAAACCACGACTAAGACAGAGACTAATATTAGTGCTAGATTTTAATAATATGCAGACAGGCTATCATCTTCATAAGCTACACTAGAGGTATAAAAAAGTTTTCCAGTCAGGAGAAATTTAGGAAAAACTCAGAAAAAAACTTTAATAAGGGTGCTTTCTACAAATCTGACCACTATCTATGATTTTCTTAGGAGTTTCCGGGTAGGAAAGTCTTACTATGCCTGCAGTGTTAAGTTCTGCTTACATTTCTCTTAGCATAACATATGACACCTCATTTAGAATTGTTTGGGACCTTTGGGAATGGGATATTTGGATCAGGTGCACAGTCACAGTGTGATCACTGTCACTCAGTACAGGGAATATCAGTGATCAGTTTTGCTGTGGTTTCACAGTCTGGTTTCAAAAACCACAAAACTGTCCAAAATTCAAAATGACTCCAGAGGCATTTCAAATCTTGGACTGTTCAAACACTTGTTTCAACACTAGTTTCAATTTTCATGATTTTCCAGCATCACAGTACCTGGGCTCTAAATATATATAACTAAGATCAAATTTGATAAATCACTGGGGGCATGAGCATATTTTTAGTGTAAAAAATGTGGTGGAAATGCTTTTTCCTTACAGATTATTCATTCACTGTTCTGGTTGAAAAATCTCCCAAAAATCCTGCTTTTTTATCAAGTTTTAGGACCTGAAAATCTGGTACATACTTCACATTTCTAGGCATGGGAAATGGATGTAAAATGTGAGAAATAATGAATTTACTCATTGATTTCATGCCACAAAAATGCAAGGACAATCTTGGTTTTCATTGACATTTTCAACAGAAAAGAACCAAAATTTATCCAAGATTTCATAGTAGAAAAAAGGTGAGAAAATTAGTAAAATATATGAGATTTTCATGAGATTTTTCAAAACTATTAGCCAATGAATAATCCAACATTTTTCTTTAGTTTTTGCAAGGAAAAACCTGATGGATAAATGTTTATCCAATGGATAATCATTCACCCATAGGCAATATATAACAAGTTTTTTGAACCGAAAAGGCAATGAAAAAGTCAATGGATAAGAGTTTATCCCTTGGATAATCATTCACCCATAGGCAATATATAACAAGTTTTTTGAACCGAAAAGGCAATGAAAAAGTCAATGGATAAGAGTTTATCCCTTGGATAATCATTCACCCATAGGCAATATATAACAAGTGTTCTGAACCAAAAAGGCAATGAAAAAGTCAATGGATAAGAGTTTATCCCTTGGATAATCATTCTTCCAAATGGGGTAAATGTTCTGCCTATGGCAGAATGATTATCCAAGGGATAAACTCTTATCCATTGACTTTTTCATTACCTTTTCAGTTCAGAAAACTTGTTATATATTGCCTATGGGTGAATGATTATCCAAGGGATAAACTCTTATCCATTGACTTTTTCATTGCCTTTTCGGTTCAAAAAACTTGTTATATATTGCCTATGGGTGAATGATTATCCAAGGGATAAACTCTTATCCATTGACTTTTTCATTGCCTTTTCGGTTCAAAAAACTTGTTATATATTGCCTATGGGTGAATGATTATCCATTGGATAAACATTTATCCATCAGGTTTTTCCTTGCAAAAACTAAAGAAAAATGTTGGATTATTCATTGGCTAATAGTTTTGAAAAATCTCATGAAAATCTCATATATTTTACTAATTTTCTCACCTTTTTTCTACTATGAAATCTTGGATAAGTTTTGGTTCTTTTCTGTTGAAAATGTCAATGAAAACCAAGATTGTCCTTGCATTTTTGTGGCATGAAATCAATGAGTAAATTCATTATTTCTCACATTTTATATCCATTTCCCATGCCTAGAAATGTGAAGTATGTACCAGATTTTCAGGTCCTAAAACTTGATAAAAAAGCAGGATTTTTGGGAGATTTTTCAACCAGAACAGTGAATGAATAATCTGTAAGGAAAAAGCATTTTTATCACATTTTTTACACTAAAAATATGCTCATGCCCCCAGTGAATATACCAGTATATGACCTAGTCAGACTGACTCAAACAGCTGTACAGTTATAGGAAAAAATGACATATAATGTCCTCACTGGGGACATAGATAAATAATTCACATGAAAAATGTGAAGAAAATGTTTTCTCCCACCCACACTTTCTTGAAACAACAAAAATGTTAGCTTTTCAAATATTTTTGAGTTTGAAAAACAATCACAAAACCTAACTTTTGGTTGATTTTTTGGAGACAAAAATAGATAGAAAAGGCAGGATATTTCTGCAACTTAGACCTTCAAAAATGCATGAAAAATGGAAGATTTTTCATGATCAAAATATGATGAGATTCCATCATTTTCATTGGATTTTCATTGACAGAAAGCAGGCTAAAAAGCTTATTTTTAAAATTTAAAAAGTGCACAAAAAACATTGTGGATGGTTGATTATCGTATGGATAATCATTCTTCCATAAGGAGGATATTTGCAAGATTTTGGATTATAAAAATCCAATGTTTTTATTGGATTTTTATCTACATAAATGCAGCCAAAAGGGTCATTTTTCATTTTGAAAAATGGATGAAAAAAGCTGGGGATAAATGCTTATCCAATGGATAATCATTCTTCCATAGGCTGAATATTTACCCCATTTGGGAAGAATGATTATCCATTGGATAAGCATTTATCCCCTGCTTTTTTGATCAATTTTTCACTTGAAAAAATGACCCATTTACCTCATTTGGAAGAATGATTATCCATTGGATAAGCATTTATCCCCAGCTTTTTTCATCCATTTTTCAAAATGAAAAATGAACCTTTTGGCTGCATTTCTCTAGATAAAAATCCAATAAAAACATTGAATTTTTATAATCCAAAATCTTGCAAATATTCTCCTTATGGAAGAATGATTATCCATAGGATAATCAATCATCCAAAATGTTTTTTGTGCACTTTTTAAGTTTTAAAAATAAGCTTTTTAGCCTGCTTTCTGTCAATGAAAATCCAATTAAAATGGTGGAATCTCATCATATTTTGATCATGAAAAATCTCACATTTTTCATGCATTTTTGAAGGTCTAAGTTGCAGAAATATCCTGCCTTTTCTATCTATTTTTGTCTCCAAAAAATCAACCAAGAGTTAGGTTTTTGTGACTGTTTTTCAAACTCAGAAATGTTTGAAAAGCTAATATTTTTGTTGTTTTTTCTTTTCCAAAAATTGCAAGAAAGTGTGGGTGGGAGAAAACATTTTCTTCACATTTTACATGTGAATTATTTATCTATGTCCCCAGTGTGAGATCCAGGCCAGAGCCATGGCTTCAAAACTATTTATATCTATTCAGAGAGAAACAAGAAAGTTAAACTACCTTGAAACCATGCAGAAACAGGGCAGTTCAAATGGTTTTGCAAGTTTTTCCAAAATTTCCCACACTTCAAAACCACCATCCTTCAAAACCACCACAAAACATCTACTGTGATATCCCCTATTCAGTGAACCAGCTTCACTACCAAAGGATCCATTTTGGTGTCACAAAGGGAAATTACCAGTCTATCATATAACTTCAAGCAGTGAGGCCAGTGGACCCTTGAGGTGGAATTGGCTGGAAACCTGATATAGAATCCTGAGGGTCAGCAGGGGTCTTGGGATGGAAAACAAGAGACTTGTGAAAAATAGAGAGAAGCAAAATTCTCTATAAAACCTCTTTGGTCTATTTGGGTAGCTTGTAAACATTTTTCAAAGTTCTGGTTTTGAACAAGTGAACAACCTCCATTAGTAGCCCTTAGCCCACTATGAGTTAGTGAGTTATAGGGTTATAGAGCCAAACGGCTACATCATACATGATATTTGTATGCTGAAAAATCATCAAGTGACATTGTATTAGCTGTGAAACCCTCTACTGATGACAGCACCATGAGACAACAAGGTTGGATAAAATAATTTTGTTTGTAGTGCCTTCCCCAGCGACACTTATTGCGCCTACTGCCAGCATTGTAGATGCACATAATATGAGAAATTACATATTTAACTGTGGGCAGTTTGCGGTTCGTGACCTGCTTCCACTCTAGGAGTATACTGGAGTCAGTTCTTAGTATATTCTAGTCACTAACCCATCTTCCATTCCTCAAAGCTCAACCGACAAATGTAAACGAGGCAGGAACGAGAAAGCCACGGGTTCGTTGAGGGTTACAAGGGTAATCTTCCTGAATGCAGTTCTTGCGATAACGGGGCGACGAAATGAATCTAGTGACTGAAGGCAGTCACGCTAAATTGCCGATGTCACGTCCGACTGGCAAAGTTGTCAATACCAATCTAAGCAGTCTCAGTTAGAAGATGTACCCAGATCCCTAAGTAAGGTCATTTCCTGAATGTCAATGTGAGCAGGGTAGCGGTGGAGTCATGACATCACCGAGATGTGATATGAGGGTCCCCGTGCATTGCTCCTGACCCTGGTTATCTTAAGACGCAGTGGGACGCTGCGAATGGCCGTGCAAGTTTGAAAGCCGGGCGAAGGCAAATTTATTCTTGGGTACTCCGGGTTTATTATCGAAGAACGAGAATCAGTGAGATGCCCTGCGATTGAAGTCTAATCGTCACAAGAGAGCGTGAAACGGGATTCAGAAGGTGTGAGTGTTCCTGAATCCTGGTGCTGCGTGGGAAATAATAACGAAGGACCTTGTAGGTCATCTTCGCGAGTTCGTCCTATGCGAGCGACCTTGATGGGGCCTAAATTGCGCCTTGAAGGATAAAAGTTGAAGGTTAGCCTCGTTGTAGAATATTCTTGCGAAAAATGGGCGAGGAGGGGCAGCTTTCGTGCCAGCGCTAAACTCCCTCAGCGTGTGACGGGCAACAAGAAGCGCGAAAATTATATGAGAGTCGAGGCTGTAGATCCATGTTCACGCCCACGTCCACGTCCACGTCGAAGATGTCCGACCACCTCATATCTATGTAGCGCCTTTTTCTTGGCAGGTACCCAGTACGTGAGCATGACCTTGATACCTGAACGACATTTGGACCCGCATAAAGTTAGATGGAACCATTTCTCAAATAAATCAGTCAGACATTGCGCAGCGAGTGCAGTGAAGAATCGACTAGACATGAACATACTTTGGATTTGGCCTCAGAAGGGTGCTAAGCATGTAGCCCGCGTGGATCCTGGAGGCTCCGACTGCCAGCACGTTGGTACGGTAGCCTCGTAATTGAGGACAGAAGGCGTACACTGTAGATGCTTGCACATGCAGCACTATTCAACGGTACTCACCAGACGTCATAAATTAGGGTGGGAGTGAAATGGAAGGAATTGTTTAGGATCAAGAATTGAAACTGCCACCGTGACAGATAGTGGAGCTTTGAAGTCATCGGGCAACATGAGGGTCATGCAATTTTATTAAAATAATAGAACGTGAATTCTCCCGAGAATGCGGTCGGGGCATAATAATGATTTTTTCTTTTTTCAAACAATTGCGCAAGCATAGACGCTTGGATCCGAGCTGTCAGCGCTTCAGCCCTCACGGGGGACTTGCTGAGCGTTGAAGGTAATCCGTGCCCCCTATGTTCCAGGCGCTCTAAACCAAAATGCCGGTAGATAAACCGTAACATAGAAACAAACGAACCCCATTTGCACTCGGAGAACCACGGCCGAAACCCTGGAATTAGCAGGGATCGATGTGAGTCGTGTCACGTGATACGATGATAGACCTTGGAACTTTTGAAGACGACTCTAATGAAAAAATGGGAGTTATATAAGAAGCGGATCAGTTGCCACGGTGGAGGTATAGGTGAAGAATTTACATAATGCCAACATGTGCAGGAGTGGTGCTCACGTGTGATCTTACGGGCATGAATGCTTACATAATTGCGGAGTCGAAAAGATCGCCTTATTTCCTATTGTAGAAAACACTGTCTAGTTTCAACGGTCATGTCGTGTTTGGGATTCGTGTAGAGATTTTAGAGATTAGAGGACTTTGTTTAAAGAGGCGTTTGGCACCTTGTGAGTTTATCGCTACCGCCCGTCGCTGCATTCCTCACTTGCGCTTGTCAATGGAACTCCTCGCACCCATTCCTCGTCTATTATCTGGGAATGATGACCTAGGATCATACTTTCCTGTGTCTCTCCACCATTCAGACTCTCTTGCTGCCTCGTCTTCCCCTGGCCCGGACTTCGACGATTCACCTTTTGCATCGACAACGTCCGACGCCACACCATCCTCCTCGCATTCTCCTCATCCCAGGGCCGAAGCTGACTTGATGGTACCAGTCAACAAAGTCACCCTATCCTTAGGAAACATGCCTTCTCGAACAGAGCTTGTACCTACATGCCCTCGCACTCCTTCACGTGTCGATCCGAATAACCCGCCATGGCCGGCCTACCGCGGCTATCACGAATTTTCGTTTGCTTATGCGACAATGGGCGTGCGCTTACCGACTATACTTGGTAAGGCAATTGAAGACGTCATCAAGACTTTGAATAGCGAGTGGGAGGTCGACCGAATCGAGGATTTGGTCAAGTGTGTGGAAAGGATGGAGAAACTTATGGAGAACCTGAGCGGGAACCAGTATGTGACTCTATTAATGATGCGTGAGTTGAACTGATCAAGCTTGTATAGCAAACTACGCCCTATCATTGATGATGGCGAAGGCGACGTCGCACTCTGGAATAAAGAAATAGCAAAATTTTTCCAGGGTGAGTCTTCATGAATCTTTGCACGGTTGGAGTAGTTAGCTCTAGTTCTTTATTTATTTATTTTATCCTTCATTTTATCTCCGTGTACTTTGATATTCGTGATCTCCGTTCTCACATACCCTCTAGGCAAAGATTTCATGAACGCCCCTTGGCTCTTTGCCGAAGCTTACAAATACCGTCGTCTTCACGAATGCTTCAGTATCAGCCGCTATTGGAAGGTGTTTTTTCTTTCCTAGCCTACCTATGTTCTGAAACTGAATACTATTCCACTGCAGGATTATGACGTCTTCTTCCGCCAGAAATGTGACACGTTCTCCCGCTCCTCAGAAGCCGTCTTCGAGCTCTCCACTCGTTTCGTGGAGCCATTTGTGCATACGGACTCGGTAGCAGGAAGGGAAAAGGAGCGGTTGATGTTTTTGGAACTGGCGCAAGGTCGGTAGTCATTCCACAAACCCGTCTCCAGCGTTCATTGACATCATTTTCCAGTGTGCTTGTGGGGAAATTCTACGGATCTCAGTCTCCTTATCAACATGACTGAGGAGCAGATAAAGAGCCTACAAAGTACGGGCGGAGAACATCTTGCTGCTACTGAGAAAAAGTACCTTCATTTTTTTGTCTCGGATGTAACTTAACTGATCCTTTATACCAGCATCCTTGGAAACAATCTCCCTGAACTATGGGAAGCGGTATCTAATCCTGCAGTCAAGGGTGGCCGTATCGATTTCGTGCTCGACAATGCTGGGTTCGAGCTTTACTGCGACTGTGTCTTTGGTATGTGCTTCGTGGTATTTGTCTTCCCCCCTCTGACTCTGCTGGCCTCAATTCAACAGCGGATTATCTCATTCAGTCAGGTCTTGCATCGCAGATCCGTTTCCACGGCAAGCGATTCGCATGGTTCGTGAGCGATGTCACACGCAAGGACTGGAATTGGCTCCTCAACACTATGGTGTATGGGCAGCTTTTCCCTGATGCGACAGAGGTGCGTGGATCGTGCGAGTAACCCATTCTGATGTCTTGCTAACACAACCATTCCAATAGGCTGAACTAGAAACACTGCACCGCTTGGGACTGCGCTGGAAGCAGTACGAGAAGGAAGGAAAATGGGTGTACGAACAACACCCCTTCTGGTGTACGGGGTATACATTCGTGAGCCCCGCCCTTCACCGCTCACCACCGAGGGAATCCTAATTCAATATAGTGGGATCTCCCCTCTGAAGCACCCGATCTTTTCCTCCATCTCTCACGCTCAACCCTCGTCTTCTTCAAGGGTGACTTAAATCACCGCAAGCTTACGTACGACTGCGCCGCTCCGAGTACGACGCCCTTCGAGGAGGCTATTGGCCCTATGGCTGGTAATGCTGGTGCGCCGCGGGTCTGTTCAATGCGGACTATTAAGGTATGTTTTATGTGTGATTATGAATTATTTACTTGTTCCTCACTGTTTCATGTGAAAGTCGGACGTTGTTGTGGGTCTTCCGAACAGTTCGATCGCAGAACGTTTGGATAGGGATGAGCCTGGTTGGAAAATCAGCGGGAAATACGTGCGTCTCTGTCTTATTCTTCCCTATACAATCATTTATCTCTGACTGCGTTGGGTATTTTTCAAATAGGCCGTCGTGCTCCTTTCTGAAGGTCGACCAGGCGAGAAGGTTCGTTTCGCATAACTAGACCATTTGGCTCTAGACTCTTTAATGCCACCATGCTGCTTTTACCTTTCTGAAACCTCATATCACCTATGCCCTGCACCTACTAGTATGCCCTACTTTATGTTGCCTTCCATCGTTTCCTATCTAACTTCTTTTATATGATTATGTATTAAAATGCTCATGTGTGTTGCCATCGATTTCTTCACCTGTATTATCTTGCTTAAGTGAACTATGGATTTTTGCTCTCCATTAGTTCGTGACATTAAGAAATTAAACCGCATCAATCGAATGTGTCACGTTTAGCTTGACCAAGTTAACTGACCATCGAAATTCACTGGATAACTTATACGTACCGTTAAGGTAGGGTCTGAGGTGCACAACCAACCTTTAACTGACCCAAACGGCCCATCCGCTCAGGCCTTAGAATTCCTCTCCTTTGTCATCGGAATTGTCAGATAGATAAGCAATGCTGGTAGTCATAAAAATCAAGGCATGAAGTCGTCGTACAAAGATACTATTGTCACGTATCTATCCACAAAATATGCTATAACACCAACAAAAATCCAAACCTCCGACAAAGACACGATACTCGTCATAACGCAATCTGCTTCTTCAGACTCCCCGACAGAGATTCCTCGAGGGCCTCGCCCATGTTGTCCGTCGATACGCCATTCGCCTCGAGATATTTCCGCCATGCCTCGTCTTCATTTTCGAGTTCGCGTGTCATCTATGAAATCCGCATCGCGATTAGTTAACATCAACTGCCCAAATTGAGGGTGAAACATACGTCTGGGATAAGGAAGTAGGTAGCAAGTGCGCCCACCAAGCTCACTGCGGAGCCAATCAAAAACACCGCTTGCTGACCCCTGAATTCGTCTGAGAAGGCGTCCTGGATAGGGGTGAATACTTGTGTGCCGATTGCAGCACTGGAAGAGCAATCCCAACAAAAGCAAGTGAGTGGTTTTAATACGCTGTGGTGAACGTAACTTAGAAATTAGCACGTACCCGGCTTTACCCCATGCGGCAGCGAAGCCAAGCATAGTACCACGAACGGGTGTCCTACATTTCCCATGAGTTCACAGTGTATCAAACGAGAAAGTGTACACGCACGGGAATACTTCTCCAGAGATAAGAATAGTAGCCACACCAGGCCCCGCTTCAGCTGCACTCAAAAATATCCCTGACGCAGATCTCAATCAACGCCCCTCACGAAAAATAAATACCAAAATTGTAACGCACCATAAACGACGATGAACGCCGCCAATTTTGTCTGAATTTTCGCCAGTGCCCCACCGAGTATCATGCCAATGATACCTTGGGTGAAGAAGCCCGCCATTTGCGTGTTACGCCTGCCGATCTTGTCCAGAAGGTATCCACCAAGGATGCAGCCCGGGAGATAAAACCTAGGGAAATTTTCAGGTCTAAGGATTAATACAGAATCATCCGAAGGCGTACGCGTTGATGCAGGTACCCCATCCAATCTGATTGCGCGGGAGGCGTCAGTGTGTTGTTTTAACAAGATGGAAAGAAGAACGCCATACGCACATTCTGAATGATCGTATTCGCAGGATTCAATTGCCCAATGATCGTCGAACTAAACAGTCCAAACGGATACGAACAGAAGTCGTACAAAAACCAACATAGGCATGTCCCGATAATACGCCTCCAGTATCGCCGGAACACAAGGCCGTAAACCTTGAGGGTGAGCTGCCCATTCTTCATTGCGTGGTTGCGGAATGCCGTGCTGTTAAACATTTTGAGGCGGAAATATAGCACCGAGAGAGGGGGGACGATGCCAAGTGCAAAGCAGATGCGCCAAATGCCGTTGAAGCCGTGCGTGGAAGTGGAGTGGGTAGTGTAACCGTAGGCCGCGAGGACGATGAGGGGAATGATACCTGCGACGACGAAGCCCAAGTCGATGGCAAAGTCACCAATGCTGTAGGAAGGAGGGTGGATATTTGAGCCTATAGATGAACAAGGGAAGACAGGATGTGCCTACGTTGCGATGAGGAATCCTCGATTTTTGCGCACGAATTGGGTCTCATCTGCAGCTTCGATGGAGCTAGTGCCACATCTGATTCGCAGTTTCAGATGAAGTGATGGGAATGATATATCTGAATCTAGACGTACACAGGGTATTCACCTACAGAAATAGATCAGACTGCCTTCGGTGAGATTTTGGAATGACACTTACCTCCTGCGCCGACTGAAAATTGGGAAGACCGAGTTAATATGTGTAAGTGTAATGGCACATAAATCGAAATCACCTCCGGCAAGACCTGATGACATAGAGCCAATTCAATGCGACAAATATAATAGATTAAACGATGCTTACCTCTGGCGATGATGAGCATCCATAACAATCCAAGGTCCGACTTTCCATGTGCAGCGGCGGACAGGATGACACCCTAAGTCGAGCATAAATACAACCCTCAATTAATTATCAGAGCAATGACACACGAGGATAAGAAAACCGGTTGTCATTAGTACACCTGTTTTGCGGCCGATACGGTCGATGAATAAACCGAAGAAGAGTTGACCGACAATTTCGCCTGCCAAACGAACAGTTGTCAATTGAGAGTAATCCAAAGGTTATTAATACGCACCGATGAAGAAGCTGTTACTTAGTCGTGTTTTGATAGTTGCCGTGAATACATGTTTGGGGAAGACTGTTCCCGAATGCTCAGCACGCTCAGCCACCCAAACACTAGAAAACACCCACTCTCCGCGAAAAGAAGGTTGAGGTTGCCAATGACGCCGGCTTGGTAGCCGTCAGAGCATAGTGCCTATAGCGGTAAATAGACTCGGATATCCATACACAAAATATATCAAGGCGTACAATTCCGGAAAAAATGACGGTAAACACTGCGCTGAGTTTTGTCTTGTACGTGAACACATGTCCTAGATGAACAGAGCCATTTTTGTGAACTTGCGAGATACGGGAGTGAATGGGGCTCACGTTGAGGGACCTTCACCACTCCCGCCGGTTCATACTTCTCGTCAGCAAGTGACGAGCCGTCAGCGTTTAAGTTCTTGATCTCGTCCCTTGAGGCCATTGCAGGTTCAAGAGTGAAAATTGAGGTGGGTGACGGAAGCTGGAAGGGGGAGCAGCTCGGTCTACAGCCACTATATCAGAACTCATGCGCTACTGTTATATAGTGTTTGAAGCAGACAGCTGTGGGAATAGATCTCGGCAGAAATTAGACTTCAACTCTGCACGTATCTCGTACGTTTCGGGCAACGCACGTTCACAGGCCAATCGCTACGTATGGAAGGGTACCTTTTATCTTTACGATGCTTCTTCCTTAAGGTACAGACGGGCATCGAGCCAGCTATACGGAGATCCGGGCCATTTCATCCGGCGGACGTTCCACATCTATCTCGCTGCTACAAACCGAGAAAGGCGGCCAAAATTCAATGCTCCAAATGGTAATTGAGGCAGCAGCGCAACATTGCGCATTTCGAATTTCCATTGCAACTTAAATGCATAATTTATTTCAGAATTTTTGAAAGTTGAAGATGGCGCCTTTGCCACTGCTCAACACAAGGTGTCGAAAGCCTAGACCAGCATGACATTGAGTTCATCAGATGATTTTTTGAAAATATGTAATAGGTACATGGAACTATCAAGGCATTGCAATTGCAAAACGCTGTTCGGCTCCCAAGTTTAAATTTTAATTCCATTCCCGATGGGTCTGGAAACCTCGGCACGGCCTGTCGGGGCGAAAGATCTTTCCTGGGAACGGCTAAAGGGCTGAAGGCCCCGAGCGCGGACGTGCCCGACGCCCCGCACATATGCATACAGAACCCCATGAACATGTTCTTTCGGTCGTCGAAGGTAGCGTGGGAAAGTGGAACGAAGCAAATCAACAATAACATGTATTGGCTACATAGTCATATACTACTTGCCAGTGTTCGCTCCCGATTTTCTTATTTTGATTCTTTATTAGTATCGAATACAGCTATCGTTTGAGCCCAGGCACCTGCGGCTGCGCTAGCCCGTCATATTTATACGGCTGTACTGTACCCTCATGCCCACGTTCGTAGGTATAATCTATAAAGTCTTACTCACACTGCTTTTACTTTATTTTAGACACCACGTGCCGATCACTCACTTTTCCAAGCAAATTTCATTACAGAGCTGTTGAAATATTCATCGGCACAACATCACACGACAACTTAAGGATGATTCTAAAATGCGAATGCCATACTCGGGAGAAAAGACTGGATTCTTAAAGTGTATCATGATCTCGCAGAGTACTTCAAGTTGGTCGCGGCGACTTTGCCTAAACCATGCGTGCGGGTGGGGCCAGCATGAGGCCATCATCATCTGCATCCGAGTCGGGCTGTCATCACCATGATTCGTGTAATCGAGTCGTCGGTCCGGCTGGCATTCAAGTCATTCAGGGACAGCGAAAGTACGTTATTGTCGACGAGTCAGACAGCTGATTCAGACACGTTAGTAGGGGGTGGATTATTCGACGATAGGTCGCTCGCAGCGTGCATCGACGACGTTGCGTGAGTGCAATTTCTTAGCTTTCAAAAAACCATCACATACATACAACAGAGACAAAACGCTAAGGGAGATACAACCATGCCAATTAGTCCCATGGTCACCAGAAACTCCCCAAATTCGATCTTGGTTACGAGTTGCTCAAGCAAAAAGTGTTATTCCGCTGCCATATTCTTGCTCGGTTACGTTGTGCTACCTCACTCCTGGTCGCTAAATGGACTAAATCTTTGAGCTTAATGGCGCCGCAGAAACTATCCAACGTGACTAGTCTCAATGCAATTTTCCTATTCTCCATGGCAATCTCATCCAGTCAAACGTGGGCCTTTCTATCACCTCCACTGTTATCTGTGTCTGTCTCGCTACTCCCTGTCTCATCAAGGGAAATGCTGATGCTGACGATCGTGTGTATTCATCTACTACTTCGCTAAAATGTTTGATCAATCACCCTGCGTCTACGAGACTTCAGACAGCTGCACTGGCTCCTCTCCGAGTCTCCAACGGCATCACCCTGCCTACTTGGCAGACTTGTCAGAATGGTCGCGGACTAGTTTTATTAAGCTCAACGAATGTATTAGGAGCTTTGGTGAAGAGCTCGAGCGCCAGGCATTGTGAGTGTTTAGATATTCGTGACCTCCGGAGCTATTGATAATGGGCTCAATAATGGGGTGGTCTGACTTGTCGCGAATGCGAGTTGATTAACGAGCGGCGTTGAGCTGCGATTACAGCAATAGTGACACGCTCAAGGATCTCACTGAGTGACTTCGATCCAGACTCTCGTATAGCGCACTCTCACTAAATTTTTTCTTTATCTTCAACCAGATGCTTGCAACACGGAAGACTGACAAGCTCGTGAAAACTTTGAGTTGTAATCGTGTGCAATACCGCTATCCATTTTTCTTGACATTCGGGATGGGTACAGCCAATACCCGCAACACATGTACCGTACGCGGGACAATGCCAGAACTACTTAGGTTTTATTTAGCTCTTGAGGTTGTTTTACCTACGCTCGCCGCGCATATTGATTATCTGTACTGTCGCAGGAGCTCTCACTCGCGGTAAGATAAGTCGCACTATTCGCAGGCCTTAGACGTAAAAAGCGATTGAAGAGGCAACATTTTATGAAATCCGAGTCATATGTCCGTCGCAAGGCTCGATCTTTTCTTGAACAATTTTGCTCAGTTTTGCACTGTCAAGTTAGAAAGCTGGGGTTATCGGGTCTGCTGATACAGAAGCCCCGCCAAATCGGCGGTAGTCCTTAAAATGAAATACTTGGTGAAATACTTGATTATTTGAAATCGATAAGACACGTTGTGGCTCCATAAATCCCGGCCCTCCTTTTAAAAACGTCGTGGCTAGATCGAGGGAAATCTTGAGGGCACAAGAGGAGCCCTACTTATCGTAGATGTTGGGGTACCTACATCCTACCATTTACGGAATTTCCGCAAGTGGGATGCAAATGAGCAGATTCTTCTCCCCTATCCCGTAGTAGATATATCAAGTTCCTTTTTTAAATTTAGTCACGGATTTACAAACTCTGAGCATCTGCGTGGAGTTTGCGTGAGGGTACTTATCGATTATCACCAAGTCTTGCTCACTTCTTAGCTGGAGCATCAAAAAGTTGGGATTTCAATTTATACCTATATGTAGGTAGTTTACTAGTAAAGTAATTATGTAACACAAGCTATCGTCACGGTCACAAACTCAAGTGACATGTCACAGTGCCCTTCATGATATACTACACAAACACTCTGTAACTCTTAGAGCGGCAGAGTGAGAGTAAGATTCTCAACCGAAACAAGACTTACCTCAGCAGTGGAACACATTGTGCCAAAACATGGTTTACAAGGCCGAGTGTCTCGGATGCTCCATGTACTTGCTCAGTATATAATCTTGGTCTCAAAGGGTAATGCGTCTACAAGGTCTTCCTTCTTCCCATCATCCCCTCACATTGAATTATCACATCCCTTTCAAAAATGCCCTTCAAATACACTATTAAGCAGGTTCTGGGATCCATCCGTACTTCCAAGCGCTCCCGTCCCGCACAGACACCCCGCACCCGTGTGCATGGAATGCGAATCCCTGCATCATGGCCCTGTGCCGGTCGCCAAGAGAACGTCGACATGGTCATCACCGTCGTCCCACCTACCCAGCGCGCCCCTTCCAGCAGTGCTTCCTCCTCATCCAACGACTCCGCCTGCGGATCCCCACTCTGGGCCCTCCCGGAGCAGATATCGTCCTGCAGCAGGGTCGTGAGTGGCCGATGTTTCAATCCATTTGATACTATCATGCTGACGAGTGACATTCGCTCTAGACTGACGACGAGTCGAGTTACAGTTCGGCAAGTTCGCTGTCAATGCCTGAACAAGAGATTTGTAGTGGCCGTGTACGTAGCCTTCTCACCATCCAAACATGCTTTCTTGTTATTGATCATGATCACAGGGCGACTACGGTTTCGACGTATGGGTGGCTGGGGAATCAGACGACGAACTCACCCTCATCCCCTTTCTCACCTATGTTTCCTGGAATGCCCTAGTCGCACGTGTAGCTTCAAAGACACAGCGCTCCCTGGAAGACATCGTCTTCTCGAACAAGAAGTACGTCGGGCTCGTCAGCAACGAGGAGGAATACAAGGAGTGGCTCGAGTGCGCGACATGTGAAGCCCAAAATTGGAACCCCGACTTGTACTTGCTCTGAAAACGGGAGGCAAGATGTAGCATGGTGTGTGATTTTCGTATGTTTATTATGGTTTCTTTTATCTGAAGCTCGTACATAGGCTCGACCTTCATTGCTATATTCGAAGTGCCTGCCTCTGGAATGTTGTGCAGAAGGCTGTGGTTGGACAGGATTGCGGACGGTGAGACTGTGGCACAGGTGAACGCACTTGACAGCTTCCTGCATTCTTTCTCGAATTCTCTCCTGCCGGCGCCCGCTCTTCTTCCCGCTTTCTCTTTGGGATACTGCATGTGCTCTTGGTTGTCATTGGGTGTGTTATTAGCTTCGTGGCAGGGGCTCCCAGATATCTTGCGCCGGCGGGATGTTTGGGTAGTCTTCCTGTTATGGGTGAAAGCGCACTTGGTGCGATTTGGGGTGTTTGTGGCCCTAGGGAGGAAGCGGTAGGTGAGCGGTGGAGAGTGTAAGAGGGAGTCTGGAGGGAGCGACGACGGTGCGGGTGCGAGTCTCGTTGGTGGGTCTTGCTCCCGTATATTCTGCTTCTTCCGCTTCTGGATGCCACATTTTAGACCTGCACACCTCCCCCACAGGCTGAATCATACCGTATCGATGGAATAGCGACGGACGGCAAATAGGCCTCCAAAAACCCCAAACCCAAAAGTATTGCAGTTTTTCTTCTGTTTCAGACTCCCTTTCGCTTCACCTCACGGGAAAAATTAATGCAGAAACATCAAAAACATCGAATAACTTCATAACGGGCTAGATAAGCTTGAAAAAAACTTTATAACCCATAAAAATAACTTTGTGTTGCCTCGACCTTTCTCTTCTTTCACAGATCATGATATCTAACGCCAATAATACGTGAACACTCAGACCTACAAACTCCGCGTTCTTCGCCTCATAAGCTATTCCGAACCATTTTATGTCACCGTTGCTTATTTACCTCAGTCTTCAGACTTATCCCTAGATCAAAATACTATTCTTTCCTCGGAGCACAAAAACACTACAAAATCCTCAAAATCACAAAAATCACTGCTTTCTCGGATCTGTTTCCTTTGTGCTTCTTCTGCACGGACATCTTCTATTGTTTTGGATATTTCCTCTGCTCGGACCTCTTTGCTTCGTTTCCTCTCTCTGCTCCTACCTTTTTTTCATCGTTGCGCATATTCTGTGTTGTCACGCGCGGATGGGAGTTGTTGCGGGACGGGGACGAAGCGGGGGCACACTGTTCATCAAGGGTCTCGCGCGACGGCGTGAAATCTGGTTGTCTTCTCATGTGACGACATGAGAGGCAATACCTGTCTTTCTGGGTGACGATCCAGAGAGATGGGTGATGATTTGGAGGGTATCCCTGGCCAGGATGCTCTTCCAGTGTGTGGCGGACGCTTCCCGTATCTTCGTTGTCCTCGAATATTTCTTCGGGGCTGAAAAGGGACGGGAAGATATCTCCGCCTGCTTGTGACCTCTGATGTACCGCAACCACTTCACTCCGGTTTGCGAACGTCAAATGTTGCATAATTGAAGAATTTATGTACAGTTTTTGCGGACCGTAGATGTCATTGTTGCATGCTTCATGGCTCAGCTGGGGAGACGGGCTCGCTTCACAATTGACCTTTCGTTTTCATTCGTATGCCATGTGCTTCACGCATCATTTCCCTTTCTTTGCTCTTACTGTATGGCTGGATTCCCCTTTATCAAGTCTGTTGAGGTTCCCTGTTTGCGGTAATCGTAGTGCACGTGTGCTTGCAGTGTATAAATAAAGGTGTGCTATGCCACAAGCCACGAACCACGAACCTTTTTCTTTGTACATTGGTAAGTCTTATTTCTCTCCAACTTAACTGTACTCCTGCTACACATATGCAGCGAAAGAAACGCGACTGGGTAGGGGTCTAGTATTAGCCTGGAGAGAAAAGGGGTAAGGTGAACAGATGAGCCTAGCCATCAGGAGGCGACAGGAGTATGCCACAATTTGAAGGAGTTTTCATCCCTGGTCGACCCTACGGCTTGATTGGGGATATCAGTTCGCGAGTTCAGTCTCCAAAGAAAGTCTGAGGATTCCGCTGCATCTTAATTTGTAAGTTACGTTTTGCAATGGGCTGTAAAACCAAAACACGCACCCATTCAGTATTGCGCAGCGTAACACAAGATAGAAGCGAAGACTCGGCGAAGAAAAGCTTTCTCGATTTTCCTGTGCATGGCTATGTTCGTGCCTCCTTTTCCGGTGCTGCAGTCATCGACGTCACGGTGCTTGATCAACTTCCGAATCTACATGATGCATCCTGTGAGGACTTCTTTTTCACTGCCGGTGAATTCGGGACATAGTTACAAATGAGAAGTGTCGTTTTAAAATATCGGCTAAAAGTCTTCGATCGTGCACGACGACACAGAGGCTCTAGGTTTTTGAATAAAATGGCGCAGCTCCATTCTGGCTCCCGCGTGGCCTGGGTAAAAAGTGAGTCCATGCAAAGTTACTATATACTAATCTGTATTAATATACTAGGGGTTCTCCAATATCACCGACTGTACTTGGGGCTCAGGCTCGCGAAAGTTTTGATGCATTTTCAAGTTGTGTCTCCAGGGGTCCCGGTCTATACCTACTGAAAGACGTGGTATTCCCATTTATTGTAGGTAACACAAATAGGATAAGGTTTGAATATTTGAATGTTCAGAGTCTGACCCCTGAGAAAAAATCACTTTGCGACCTTCGGGTGATAATTTCAAAAACATCGACAGGTCCATGACTTGCTGAAAGAGTTGTAAATATAAGTGAACACAAGAGAGATAAAAAAATGTGCTTTCTGAATATACCTTTTCGAATGATATCCGCTCAAGTTTATGCGATGTCACACTGTTATGTAATCGCTTATGTTCTGCCAAGTTGCTCTTCACCATCGTCGTTGTCCAGTACAATGATGGAGGCCCCAAAGAGAAAGGTATGTCGTTCTCAACGACAAAATGAGTACTCACATCTACCAGGTAACCGCGAAACTCTCGTCCCATGCTATCAACGGTCATGATACAAGCACGACGTCTCCATCGATATCACCACCACCTCAACTCGTCGTGCGTGCAAAAATCAGCAGTACTGCTCGTGCACGCACAGGATCTAGTGCCTCTGCTGTCAGCGCACCCAATTCCAACACCAATGGAGCTTTACGGCCGCAAGTTCACGCGCTAGCTCGTCGTTCGCCATCACCCGCAAAGATGATGCGTGCCCCATCACCCGCAAAGGTGTTGCGGGCACCATCGCCCACGAAGTTTCAGTCGCAGCCGAGAGTGGCAACTGTGCGCATGCCGACAGCAAAGGTGGCCGGATTGAAACCACATGTGGAGCGCACGCGGCAAGATAGCATCTCTTCTATGCTTTCCCTCGCGCCAACAGCATCATATTCTGCGCCGACCTCACCATTAACACGCAACGACAGCAACATCTACACGAGTCCTGACTCTACTACGAGCGATACGCTTATCTCAGGTTCTGGATCCTTTCGCGTCAAGGCGAAGCTTTCCGGCGCTGCGAGGCCTACACCGCCGTCTTTGTCCACAATCCTGTCACCACCCTCACCCGCATCCTCATCCCCGCATCTACCGTCGCCTTCTGCAAGTCGCGGCTCGCGGTCGCGAGCCACAACATTCACGACCCGCCGCCCCTCCGTCACATTCATTCAATTGCCCGCTGCCCCCCCGCTGGAACAAGCCCAGTATATTCCGCTCCCAACATCTCCTCCTGCCTCCACACTTTCATTCTCTTCGCGTTCCTCGGCCTCCGCTTCCGTGTCTACATCCAGCGCCCAATCATACTCCACAAACTCAGGCTTGACACCCCCCCTCCCACACACGAACCATGCACGATCAGTTTCAATGGACCTACACCCGCTACCCACCTCGCCGCACGACCGCCCCACCAGCCCCTCTCCGAAGCGTACACTGGTGGCACGCGTGCGTCCTGGCACCAATGTCTCAGGGGGACGAGCACATGGCTGGAGATCCGGTCCAATTGAACCAGGCATAGGCTCACGACGAACCTCGCTCGAGAAGCATAGCGCGGATGAAAGCGAGAGCAGTGCAGACGAGGCGACGCGGCACCCGCCGGAATCGGGAGTACACCTCGACACGGAAGATCATCCTGAGGATGACGTACGTGCGGAGGCGAAGTCGAATCGCAAGGTTAGTGTTTATCGCTTAATCCCATTGTGCTCTCGCTCGCTCGCACGCTCGACACTCACTGGCCGTTCTTTTGTTCCAGATCGCGGACCTCGAGATCACGACGCGCTCGTTGCTCACTATCAACGCTGCTCTTGAAGCTTCTAAATTGCGCCAAGCCCGTGAGATCCGCGAGCTACGTCGTAAGCTGCGCGAGGCGCGGTTAGCGATGCCCCCTGGGCGATTCAGACTGCTGAGTGAGGAGGATAGAGGCACAGGCGTGGGTATGGACGCAGATGCTGACGGAGAGACGGATGAAGATGAGGGCGACGGCGGAGAAGGCGACGAAGGCGATGCGAGCTTCAAGCGCGTAAAGAAGCTTATGGAAGACCTTCTAGGAGCAGGTCGCAGCGCCCTAGCCATCCCCGCATCGTCCATCTTGAGTGCAAATCTACAGCTGGCGCCTGGTCTGCCATCTCCGTCTGTGATGTCTTCATCCCAGGATACAGTAGGTCTTGGCCTCGGCCTGGGGCTTGGAAGTCCTAGGACAGGGGAAGTGCTTGGGTGGGATTTGGGGTCGAGTTTAGGCGGGGAGGCGGGGAGTGGGGAGGGGAAGGATGTGGGACGGGGGTGGAAGCATGGTGTGGCGATTGGGAGCAGGGTGTTGAGTGCGGAGGAGGCGAGGTTGTGGGTGGGAGATGGAGAGGGAAAGGAGGGGGAGAGAGATGAGGAGGGTCGAAAGGATTGCGCAAGCGGGGAAGAGACCAAGGGTAGGCAGGTGGAAGAGACGGAGAGTGTTGCCACGGACGACGATGACGGCTCACACGACGTGGACGGCATTGACGACGCATTACCCTGAAATTCGGTTTTTATCCTCTCACGCTCACGCATCGCCCCCGCCCGCCTGACTGCACACTTCAGCACCTTTCTTGTCGTTTCATGATCATGTTTAAGCCTTACACATCATAGGGACCACCCACATACCACTCGCATACTCACGTTTCTATATCCGTCGCATGCATGTTATTGCTTTTTTCGTTACTTGTTTTGCGTTTCCTCCTTTCGAAACCCCTCATCATCACTGGTTTTTTTTTTGTATGCCAATTGCATTACTAGACGGTTCAGTTTTGGAACGAACACCAATGGATTAGATCTCTGGATATTTACTTGGTCCAGTGATGAGAACCAGTGTTGCAAAAGTGACCGCTATGTATGATCATATTTGTGTGAGAATGAGATGCTTAATTATTATCATCGCAGCCTGAGGTCTACATGTAACATCTAAGATAAGATATCATATTCTCTGGGAGGACGTCTACTAGAAGCAAACACAGGAATTTTGGAATGAGTGGGGAGGAGATTAATTAGATTGTTTGGCATTACGTCCTCGCTGCGGTCGATTGTTCCGAAGATTTTCATGCCTAGGCCTAGGCCCTTTTAGATAAGCTCCCCATCGACAGCGCAGTCAGGCAGCTGAGAAACGTAATGACGAAAGGCGAGATCATGATAAGAAGTGACGTAAAAATTCAGAATTCCGAGACATCGCATATTCCAAGAGATGTGTACGGCCGTATTGAACGAAAATAAAATCCATAAACTGAATTAAAGCCTTGTAAAACAGGAACGTAGAAAATAGGGTATGGAACTGTTCTTCCAGTCCCTCCTCAGTCCCGATGAAGAAACCGGGTACGAGAACGAGACTGGAAGCGTCCGCCACACACTGAAAGAGCATCCTGGCCAGGGATACCCTCCAAATCCATTCCCTATCTTTCTGAATCGTCACCCAGAAAGACAGGGATTGCCTCTCATGTCGTCACATGAGAAGACAACCAGATGCCACACCGTCGCGTGAGATCAGTGTGCCCCCGCTTCGTCCCCGTTCCGCAACAACTCCCATCCACATGTGACAACATAGAAATATGCACGAGGAGAAGAGGAGTAGAGCGTGAAAAGAGAAAAAAAGCAAAGAAATGCAGATGTCCGGATAAAGAAAGCAAAAGGAGTAGAGATAGAGTTTTTTGTATTTTTAAATTGTAGGGACCTTGGTGTTTCCAGAGAGAGGAAATGTTCCGGCCAGGATCTGAAGAGCAGGGATAAGTGAGCAATGATGTGAAATGAAAAAGTCAGGAAAAGCTTATGGAGAATTCTGGAGCTTGTAGACAGTCGAGATTGGCATGATCTGTGAAAGAAAGGATAGTCTATGCGCTAAACATTCAGCTTTTGGAGGTTATTGAGTTTTGGTGAAATTTATCCCAGTGGCAGGGAACTCTTCGAATCTCGATTTTGATTGCCAATGCTTGTGACCACCGCCTGCACTGGCAGAATATAAGGCCTAAGACGTGAGAAAGAATATGAAGCGGGTATAATTTGAAACCGAACCAGTTCCTGAAAGAATAACCTGAGAAAAAAAAAAGATGAAAAAAAAGATTCCAAATCAGGCGAGAGTGAGAGTGCGTTTGCAGACCCAAATAAACAGAGGATAATCAAGAGAAACATCCGCCACACACTGGAAGAGCACCCTGGCCAGGGATACTCTCCAAATCATCACCCATCTCTCTGGATCGTCACCCAGAAAGACAGGTATTGCCTCTCATGTCGTCACATGAGAAGACAACCAGATCCTACGCCGTCGCGCGAGACCCTTGATGAACAGTGTGCCCCCGCTTCGTCCCCGTCCCGCAACAACTCCCATCCGCGCGTGACAACACAGAATATGCGTAACGATGAAAAAAAGGTAGGAGCAGAGAGAGGAAACGAAGCAAAGAGGTCCGAGCAGAGGAAATATCCAAAACAATAGAAGATGTCCGTGCAGAAGAAGCACAAAGGAAACAGATGCGAGAAAGCAGTAATTTTTGTGATTTTGAGGATTTTGTAGTGTTTTTGTGCTCCGAGGAAAGAATAGTATTTTGATCTAGGGATAAGTCTGAAGACTGAGGTAAATAAGCAACGGTGACATAAAATGGTTTGGAATGGCTTATGAAGCGCAGAACGCTGAAGTTTGTAGGTCTGGGAGTTCAGGTATTCTTGGCATTCGATTCATGAGCTGTGAAAGGTCTAGGCAACAAACAGTTAGTTTTTTTATGGGTTATCAAGTTTTTTCAAGCTTATTCAGCCTGTTATAAAGCTATCCGATGTTTTTGATGTTTCTGCATTAGTTTTCCCCGTGAGGTGAAGTGAAAGGGAGTCTGAAACAGAAGAAAAACTGCAATATTTTTGGGTTTGGGGTTTTTGAGGGGCCTATTTGCCATCTGACGCTATTCCGTCGATACGGTATGATTCAGCTTGTGGGAGAGGTGTGCAAGTCTAGAATGTGGCATCCAGAAGCGGAAGAAGCAGAATATACGGGAGTAAGACCCACCAACGAGACTGGCACCCGCACCGTCGTCGCTCCCTCCAGACTCCCTCCTACCCTCTCCTCCGCTCACCTATCGCTTCCTCCCCAGGGCCACAAACACCCAAAATCACACCGAGTGCGTTTTCACCCATGACAGGAAGACTACCCAAACATCCCGCCGGCGCAGAATATCTGGAAGCCCCTGCCACGTAGCTAATAACACACCCAATGTGACCAAGAGCACCCGCAGTATCCCAAGGAGAAAGCGGGAAGAAGAGCGGGCGCCGGCAGGAGAATTCGAGAAAGAATGCAGGAAGCTGTCAAGTGCGCTCACCTGTGCCACAGCCTCACCGTCCGCAATCCTGTCCAACCGCAACCTTCGGCACATCTTTCCAGAGGCAAGCACGTCGAATGCAGCAATGAAGAAGTCTATGCACAATGCATAAGCAAAATAAAGAACTAACGTTGCCGGATCACTTACCATGCTATATCCTGCCTCCCACTGATCAGAGCAGGTACAAGTCCGGCTTCCAGGCTTTGGCGTCATGTGCGGTCTCGAGCCACTTCTTGTACTCCTCCTCATTGCTGACATGCCCAACGTACTTCTTGTTCAAAAAGAATGCAATGTCTTTGGGAGAGCGATGTGTCTTGAAGGCAACACATGTAATGGGCTCACTCCAGGAAACATATGTAGGGAAGGAGATGAGGGTGGGTTTGGCCTTTGGTATTTCACACAACCAAACATAGAAGCCGTAGTAGTATTCCTGCAGAAATAATATACGCATGAGAGGATAGTTTGGGTGCCAAGATAAATATATTCACACAGCCATTACGAAGCTCAGGCTGGGTGACTTCCCAGGGCCAGCTCGTAGAGATGCTACTCGACTCGTCGCTGTCAGTCTAAGATGGATATAAGATGTCAGTAAAGAGATATTAACGCATGAAAAATAGTAGGGCACTCACGACTCATCTGCAGGAAGACCTCTGCTCTGGGAGAGCCCAGAGCGGGTGGCAGGATCCGCAGGTGGAGGAGGAGGAACCACTCTCAGAATTGAGTGAAGGAACACGCTGGGTTGCATGGGAGACTGCAGTGTTGACCAAGTTAACATTGTCTTTGCGGACAATGCAAGGCTGCGATGCGGGGACTCGCATTTCTTGCACACAGGGCCGGCGAATTGGCCCGGAGTGGGAGCCTTTGGAGTTGCCGAAGCCAAAAAATTGTTTGATAGAGGAAGTGAAGGGCATTTTAGAAGAAAGTGTGGTAGGGTAAGGTCTAATAATGATGGGAAGAAGTAAGGACTTGAGGATGCTCTCCGCCTTGAGATGAAGATTAAATATGTTGAGCAACCAAGACTTTCGGCAATGTGAACCACAATTCGGTGCAGACATCCAGTCGAGACCATCTCTGCTAGCACTCAACATTCTAAACATCCCGAGATATCTCTGATGAAGATCAACACTCACGAGGTCTGTTGAACATTTTAGAGAATCATATTGCAGGGAAACAGTCATTTAATTCAATTATATTTCGCGTCCAAGACGACTGTCTGGAAATGATTCATCAATTGTCCACTGTGCTAGTGCTTGGCATTGTTTGTGGCCGAAAACATTTTGTTCTCCTATCACGTGATCAGAGTTACTTGTATATAATCGAGGACGTTCCGTCTCTTCACATATAATCTGTAAAAATCATTTTGACATCACCGAGCAAGGTCTGTCGCGGTGCTGTTTTAGTACACTTAGCTAGCGGCATCTGAATGTCGCCTACCTTATACTACGTTGTGAGCTCGAATTTCTTTATGTTACATCACTACATTTCAACGGAGGTTGATACGTCCCCGCCCTGAGTGGGCTCCGCGGCCGAGCTCGTTGGGAGACGACATATGTGTCCAGATACCTACCACCCCGCGACGAAGTACTGAAAGTACCGCCACTCCGATTACGCTAGCTATTTATGTAACTTCTGTCGCATCGTACAGATGTCATCACGTAACATCACGTAATATCTCCAATGATCCACTGCACGTCTCGACCGCTAAATATCGTCATTTAGTTATACCACCTACCTAACTTCCGCCTTGTATCATGGAACTACAGGATAAATTCTCTGGGCATATCATACTGCTTGGCCTACCAGCATGGGGTTAGAATGGATTCTACTCTATCTGAGTGTTGCTCTAGCTTATAGTGCATAGGGCACCTCCGACCTCTCTGTGCCCTAGCCACCAAGTTCGTGAAAGAATCTCCCGATGTTGTTGTAGCCCTTTTTATTGTAGGAGGCTTCGAACAACGCGTAGAAAGTGAGATAAACAGATATCTCTTAGGACCGGAAATACATCGCAAGGAGAACATCAGGTCACCGTGATTCAAATACCACTTCACATCGAAGATTTACATGAACCTGTTTCGTAGAATCATCAATCTTGGTGGTGAAGGAGCGGAAGTTTTCGAATTAATGCCCACCCTCGTCGAGAACTTTCCGGTTTTTTATGACAAACTGATGAACTGCGAAACAATCTCATCTGCGGCAGTTGGAAAGACTTTCGCGGTCATGCGTGACCCGACCGCTGCGATTATCGATGTACGCTTTTGGTATCTTTCCTCATCCACGATTATAAATTTCATGTCAGGTTTTCTTGCTGGATATATTACGAAGCATTCGCTCTCGGTCTGGAAAGAAGGTTCCCGTTTATGCTTGGCAAACGACATATTCTTCAGCTACTCTGCGTATCATGGGACCGGAGGAATATGGAGGTCTAGGGAATGTCGCTGCCAAGGCCGATGCAAAGGCCGAAGCGACAGATCAAGATCTCCAAGTAATATCCGATGAAGTTAGAGATCTCTAGTTGACTACAACTTCATGTTGCTGATGAAACCATAGCTATACCGCCCAGCAGGAGGGAAATTGATCACTGTACATGGGCTACCTCCCATGTACGACTACGAGTTCACACCTCAAGAGGCTAGTTAACGCTATGTCTGTAAAGTGACGTTCACTGATTTAATTTAACTAGCCTAGGAAAGACCTCCTTCGTAACTTTTTCTTTAATTCCGCATACAAGTTCGTGAAATGTCTGCATCTCGGTTTCACTCATGAATGTGGGTAAAATAGCTTTGCTCGGGAATGTGATGGATTTTTTGGAGTTTCAAGCCCTGTATATGAAAAAGAAAGCTTAGATGAAATGCGCGCATGGCTTGCAGAGACCAATCGCCCGGTCTATGCCGTTGGTCCCTTGGCACCCCCTGGCGTTGGAAGAGAAGGGCTCTCCGAGTCATCCCAGAGAGCAGAGATCAAATCACTGGAAAACGGAAGCGAATTTCAAATATTCCTTGACAAGACGCTTAAGAGTCATGGAAAAAACTCTACCGTTTACGCAAGCCGTGTCTCACTTTCATCTCTGTTTACTCCCTAATGATGCGCTTTCAGTTCTCTTTCGGAAGCACATTTTGGCCTCCAAAACATGAATACGTGTGGATTTTCGTCGATTCTTTCCTCGAACATGGAATTCCTTTTGTAAGCCTATCAGAAGTTGCCTGACTATTGCCTTGCTCAAATTAATACAGATAATGTCTTATGCTGCAGAAGAAGCGCTTGTACCAGAAGGAATGGCAACCAAAATTAAGGAGTCTGGCCTTGGGCTTCTTTCGAAGTGGGCTCCCCAACAGACCATCCTGAACCATGCAGTAAGCGAATCATGTCTATTAATAATGTGACGCTGACAAAATAAATATCTTAGGCAACCGGATGGATTCTTACGCACTGTGGTCAAAACAGTGTGACGGAGGCGTTAACACAGGGTATTCCTCTGTGAGTGAATAATCTCTGTGTGGATTTCATGTATAGACTTACAAGTTTTCCCCTTAGGATCGCCTGGCCTATTGACGCAGATCAACCAGAGAATGCCACTCATCTGACCCTCAACCTTGACGTAGCATTCGAGTTGATAGAAGTGAGGACAGGACCCGGGTTAAAGCCTCTTTACAGAGGAGTTACGCCTGCTGGAACAGTTGAAGCCGTCAAGAGAGAGGCAAACGATGTTGTCCGCCGATTACAAGGTCCTGAAGGAGCGAGAAAGCGCAAGAACGCAGAGGCGATGAAGGATAGGTTGGCAGGCGAGTGGGAAGAAGGGGGAAATGCCTTGACCGACCTCCGTAAGTTTTTGACTGATACTTCTGTTTAAAATGTCACAATAAGTATCACTGTCGACATGTTAGTCCAAGGGCATTTTTAAAGCGTCGTCTGCATACAAGCCATTTGGATCTCCGACATTTGTCAAGTGGAACAACGTTTTGACTTTTCTTGTTGAAGACGCCTTGTTCAAAAATTCTTTGCGCTTTGCACCTCCCTGGAGCTCATCCTACATCTTGACTATGTTTATTGTTCCGCGCCTATCGAGTACAGCGTCGCTATTTTCCACCAGTGTGGGCGAAGTGGTCGTGGTCACCGTAGTGTGGCAAGTAGATGTGGATGGCATCCTTCCACGCCTTGACTACTCTTGGTATATAATCTACTCATATGCCCCCCCTCATGTTACAACAAACATGTTCATTCCAAACCCCAGCCTCCTTATACCTCAGGACTGCAGCAATTTCGACGTATGGGAGGCCGTCAACGAGTTTAACCAAGAGCTCCGAAAGTTGAAAAAGGAAAACCGTGCAGCATTTGATCGGTACCGCCACAATGTTAAATTGTACAAGGCAGGCATGTGAGTGCACTAACCGCAAATCTTTTGCCAACTTATTATTTCCTAACCACCATTATTATTTACAGGATCCCTTTGGAAAAGGCTCTACAAAACTGCTGTGCATGCCTCCAACCATACACTTTCTTGCTAGATGCATTCATAGAAATCCCGCGGGATGGACTGAGCCTCCGAAAGATCGTGAACAAACAGCAGGGTACTACCTTGCTCGAAATTAAACTCGGCGACCAGCCACCAGAAACAAGACATATTTATTATGGCTGAGTGAGTAATTTCCTTCTTCGAAACCACAACCCAGGCTGAGAAATGTTTGAATAATGAAAGGTTCGATACCTCTGGAATTTTAATTGCAACGCAAGATATGGTGTGAGAGTTGTAACTATTATGCTTCAGGCTATCGCTTAGACAGATTCTTCTGATATATGAGTGCCACACTTGACTTTTTCGGGCACAATCTACATACTCCCGTCACGTGAACTTGAAGTGTTCCAAAACGATTCGCAGCATTCGATGAACTCGCCTGCGTTTTTGTAATTGAACCGTGCTCCTGTCAGTTTTTAGGGGGCCTGGTTCATCTGGATTAGTCGGATCATCCAAAGGTAATTATTTTGTTGTCAACAATCGGATTCAGTCCTGGCATTACTTGTTCGGATGCTAAGACTGTAGCGGCTCACGTTGGCTCAGGGTTCGAGTAAGCGAGACTGCGGAAAGACTCGAAGCTGGGAAACAGGACGTTTATATGTATGTAATGGAGATATTTTGATGTAGCAAACACCGCACATGATGGTGACCGGCGTGGCCTCTCGCGAAATCGATTTGGAGATCCATGTGGGAACACCTTCGTTTTGTAACGGTGGCGTGGTCTTGGAGTAAATGGTGGAAGAAGCCTTAGAGAGGACAGCGGTGTCGTCAGCTGTCAATTATAATGTGTTTTTCGGCCGTTTATAAAGCTGGCGTATTTTCATGTCCCTGGGGCTCTCAATGTTCTGGACCACGTGCTCACAAAAATTTCGCTGCACTATGGTTGGTCTAGAAATCGTGGAAGAGCCGGAAACAGCCGACGGCAACATGTTGACGCCCAGATCCAGATACCACTGGGGACGAGTAGAAATCCATCGCAACTTATTATTTGACGTGTTGCTGACCAACGGAGTATGCCAATTTGTCCCACATAGCATCACTGACGTGTCGCAGCGGGACTTCCCTGTTCGAACACCGGTGACAAACTTGTGGTTCTTCAAAAACGCCGAGCCTTCCGACTGACCTCTTGTCTGCATAGTTTAATTAAACGTTTATGTAGTACACAAACCCCGCAGATGGCCGCTTTCAAGCATCAACATATTTCTACGTTAACAAATCATGGCTGCAGGCACCGTGGTTACTCAATTTATTCAAGTTGTTGTATAACCGGTTTGGAGCTATAGAATTTTAGTACATTTCTTATAGGTCAGAGATTTCTCCCGGCGGTTGTGTTCTTAGTGATGTCGCTGACAGATCATTTCCGTCGTGGTATTTATAGGAACTTTTTATGGCTTAATGGCCACAGTTCAAGTTCTCTATGAATCCCATTTCACCACCCCAACTTTCATCGATGTGTGTGAACTTATCACATTCCTCACGGATTTAAACTTATACATGGTGACAGAGGGTTACAAGGAAGCACCATGATAGTATCAGTTGTGAGTATGCTTTACGACCATGGTCCGTACCGCAGACGATACTTGTTGTTATTTCACTTACACAATCGTACCGCCAGCGCTTACTCTCGACGACGAGGTATTTAGAACCCAGGTTTTTTTCACTGTAGTACTTCGTCTAACAAGTCATGAGGTCAACGAAATATGGGCCTATCCCTCGAGCCCCGCTGGAATACTTGTCCTTCTTGTGCGATACTTTGGTTTATGCACCCGGTTATTCGGTCTCTTTGGTACGTTGACTTAGTCTTTTAGCAACGTGTTCCCTTTCACCCCCGCCAGTATTTTTCAATACCGAATGGACACCCGCAGTGCGTTTTAGTTCGGCGCGTGTACATGTCTGATGATAATCCCCTCAGAGGTAGCAGAACCAGTTGCACACGAATCCACGACTTGACCTTGCACCTAGTTGTTTATCATTGCGTAAAATCAAATTTCCTGGTATAACCACAGTGATTACCATTACCCGTACGTTTACCCATGACTCAGAGAAGTAAAATATTGAATATTGTGGTTGGCAGTGGTGCACAGTAAGGGTTACCGTACCTGTTTTCCACATGCCGAGTTCACGCAAGTTTGTATACTTATCAGTGGTCCTGGTTCTTCGAGTTGTTGCTCTGTACAGTGGGCGCACACTGATCCTCGTGTTCTTGGCGATTCTTCTTATGGGTGAAATCTCCCTCATGCCCATACCGATATACATTGAGATAGGTGCGCTCAATAAGCAAAATGACTGGCACACATTTAACCCCCTTGCATTGTAGGACCCCTTGGTCCACCGAGCCATGGCTGCCTGACAGGGCAGACATCTATCAGTAAACGAGCTAGTACGTACTTCGCAAGCCATGCCTCTATACCCGCCATGAAAAAGGTTTAGGTATCTTTTGGACGATTCCTCTTTTCGTGGACACCATTATCCTCATACTCACACTTAATAAGAGTAGACAATACGCCAAGCAAATGAACACTGCCACCCCGTGAGTGCCATGTTTTTCATTGCCATTCCTCCTCTTCACTGTATCCCTTCGAAGAATCTATTATCTCTTGAAAGTGTGTGTACGGGATGGAATATTATACTACGTGATATTGGGCATAATACATGGCCTCAATTCGATGCTCTTGCTCGTACGTATGCATCCCACGCTGCCCCTACCTCTCGCTTAATTATGAACCTAAAGCTAGCCCCTCTACAATTGAAAACCGCGGGAGCTACGTACGTAAATGTCTTAAAGCTTCTACTGTCCAATCCCACCAATTTGATCCATTCCAGCTTCATGCAGCCATTAGCAACTGTGCTCGCCTCCAGACTTGTGTTCAATCTTCGAAAGCAAGCAAGCTTGCAAGATCCCCGCAGCCTTCACAATGAAGATGACAGAACACGTTCACATTCCTTCAATCTTACATCGGTCTTTATACCATCCTTATACACGTTCTTCAATGTTCAACAAGATATACCCCCTCGGGCCGAAGAGCTTATGTCACAGATAGGGATGCAGAGTCCACATCACACTCTACCTAGTGTAAATGAAAGTACCAACGCAAGGATTAGCATTGAGAGTATAGGGAGGACTGATAGGAGAAGGTTGTTTGAAATTCAAATGAACGAACTCTACTCGAAGGAATAGAATAGTAACAGAGGGAAAATTTGAATCCCCACATCATTACCTCTCTCGATCCCGAGACCGGTGCTATTGTCGCATTTTAGTTATCTGTATATATAATGCAGCCATCCTGCATTCGGGACATTGACAATTGAATATCGCCTGACTCTTTCATGTCGATAAGTTGGTATTGAACCTGCCCATCCAAGTGAGAGGACTGATCGTAGCATATCACTCGATTTTCCCTGTTGACAACCATTCCTCGACCTTCAAGCTCACTGAATGTGTCATAGTATCACAACATTGGGTATTTTACAAAGCTCTCAACAACACCAACAATTGACGTCCATTCTATTTAAACAGTGGCTTAGACTCCACACCTTTGGTTTGCTGTTCTTCAGTGTCGTCCGAGTCGATCTCCAAGAAGTTAGTTTTGAAATAATGGTGGGGGCCAATGAAAAGACGGCAGCTGGCGTGTTCATTTCGTTTGAACCTGAGTGTAGGACATTCATTGGGACAGACACATCATGGGATGCTGGTGACGCGTATCTTGCTGCTGTGCAAAGGTTCAGAACAGTATTCCGAAGAAGAGTCCCATACCATTGGTTGTGGCATATGTCCATGATTCAAAAAGCAAGGTGAGTAAGCTGTGCTTTCCGATCTTGCAGAGTTTAAGGTGAACTCTATGGCAGGCATATGTATGGCACATACAGTTGACTTTCTCATAATGTATAAATCTCATAATGCATGACTTTGGCCCTGGAACCACATTGGGATGCAGGGAAATGCATGGCATAATGCATATCCAATAATGCATGGGTCCGGTGACCATATTATGCAATATGAGATAGGCTTCCGACAATATCCGATAGGCTGTGAGCAGTGGTGATGGCATCATTCACCCCTCAACTATTCTCAGTGTGGTATGGTTTTCTTTTAGAGCTTAAAAATGTGTATTATCAACATGAAATTTTTATCTGAGGCCACTGATGCCTTCTGAACCATCCCGCAAACCTTGTGAAAAACCTGCACCTTACAAACGGAAGCCCAAGACTCCTGTGGTCAAGGATGTGCCCAAAACAGCAGCAAAACAGGTTCAGATCAAGAAATGGGAAAACCTCACCCTGCAAGACTGGATGACAGTCTTTGCCTACATTGACAAACATCCAGGTGTCTCTCAGTCAGATATTGTCATGCACTTTGCCTCCAAAGTGGAAGGTGCTTTACACTTCAGTCAGGGAACACTGTCACGAAAGATGAAGTCATGGAGCAGTCTTGATGAACGTGTGACATTGAACATGAATGCTCTGTCATCAAAGCATCCACGTATTGTCACACAGCCAGATGTGGAGAGAGCACTTGTTCTTTGGGTAAAACATATGGAGGAGATTCATAGGGCTGTCCACAAGTCTACCCACGGATCACCTGGACTCAGATCTGTGGGTATTTTCATTTTCAAACCCTATACTCGGATCCACATGGGTATTGCATCCGGGTGATCTGAACCCATGGATCCAAACCCACGAGTTTCGGACTACTCATGGGTTGATCTGTGGGTATATATTTCAGCAGAAGTAGCTAGCTGTGTATTAACATTAATTTTTACAATTTATTTCGTGTTTTTATCTAATTTATTGGGGCATGTAGAGGCCCCACAATTTTTTATGCACCAGCAGCTGGAGCTTACATAGCTCCGCTGTTTGTTGTGCTTTGTAGGTCACGTGACTCACAAAACCTTGTTCAAAAATGAACCTTATTTTGGGGACTGGCAACAGCGCTTTGACTTTTGTGATGCTTATGTAAACCAAATGCCCACTATGCAGTGGCACATGGCTCTTGTCGACTCACACAGCCCGTTGTGGCCTCAGTTGCCTATGGAAACACTATGGAAACAGTTTATGTTATAATATAAAGCTACCAGGTACTTTATTACTCTTCGTCAGTGTACTCATCAAGTTCCAATTCAGCGGTCGCAATGTTCGTCATTCCCCTGCTACCGGACTCCATATGTTGGTGAGCCTGGAAGCTTGTAATGGCTTGCTGTAGAGCTTGGATCTTAAGCTTAAGTGGCTTGGTAAGCACTTCTTTCTTTCTCACGGTGGGCCACTGTTGCGCCTGTATTTAATTGACAAAGGTGATCTTTTTGTGCTTGTGACCACGTGTGAAATGTCCTAGACCATCTACTGCCTGGCAAGGTCCCCATTGGACGTGGCTGACATGTAAATGTGTCCAATTCGACACGCTTTGATGTTGGATCCTCAACATGGGACACATCCAATTTGCTTATGTAAACCATGTCGTTACACCAGGTTGTGTTGTCAGCATGCCAGCTGACACAACAGACATTTGTACCCAATCTGGGTCCAAGAATAATTATTCAATAATTTTGCATAATTCATTGGCAGCAGAAATCAAAAAATGTCATGGCAAGGACATGACCATTGAAACATTTATACCTTACTGTGGAAAAATCACAAATATTTTGCCAACAAAACCTTGCGGGGTCCTTACATTATAGCTTGCTCATATTGCCTTGTATGCAGACTGTGTGGTTGAGTCCCTATGTGGTACGCCATTCATGCAGGACAAATTTCCATGGTGGGAAATTATGGTTGGGGCTTAAATTTGGCAGGGATTGCCAGTCCCCACTTATTTTATTTTGAACAAGGTTTTGTAAGTCATGTGACCTACAAAGCACCACAAACAGCAGAGCTATATAAGCTCCAGCTGGTGGTGCATCAAAAATTGTGGGGCCTCTACAGGCCCCAATAAATTAGATAAAAATATAAAATAAATTTTCGAAATTAAGGTTAATACATAGCTAGCTACACCCACTGAAATCGTAAGCCACAGATCCCAAATACCCGTGGTTTTTCGGCAGAATCCCATAATCCATACCCAGATCCATGTGGGTATTGCCCATTGGGTACCCAATACCCATGGGATCACCCGTGGGTTGATTCGGACTTGTGGACAGCCTTAGAGGAGAAGAGGATTTTTGTAGTTGTGACCAGGTATGGTTGGAGAACTACTTCATACCTGTTAGAAAAGATTAGGATAGCTGCTAGCGCCTGCCTTACCGCAGAGTGGTCACAAATGTCACATAGTGTGACATATTTCATGTTGCATAAATCTCATAATGCATAGCCCAAAGGTCGGTCCCAATGCTATGCATTATGAGAAAGTCGACTGTATATTGTATAAAAAGTCTTGAGGGATTTTGCCTTAAATTCTTGTACATGCTGGCTGATTTGGCCTAAATTCAAATACAGGTAATAGCTAATCTTTGTTGCACCTTCTTTAAAACAGACAATGTGTTACAGAATGTAATTTAGGTTTTTATGTAAGTTCTAATCACACCAAAATTCACAACATGTTTCATAACTCATTGTGCTACAGACCACCTTGGATCTTCAAACAAGGGATCCTTATTTAATAATACTTAACTAGTGCCAGGTATGACTAACCCTAGATCCAAATAGCACGTATATTTACTTAATTAGTAGTTATAGGTAGTTATTGTCAGTCTCTTTACATCACATTGGCACCAGTGTTCCAGCTATCTCAATGTGTCAATGACAATGATGCATCAACATTTCTTGATAGCCCATCTCCTCACACCACCATATTCACCCCATGCTCACCTCCTGTGCTGCCTTTGGTGAGCTGCCCATCCCTGACATATCTGTCTCTGACTCCCAATAACTCCCCCACAGCTGGAATGTCTGCTAGGAATAATGGCATCAATCAGATGGGTTGTGTGAGTTGGTCTGGTCTGGTTGCTCTGCTATAATCGTGACATTAATCTCTGTACAGCCTCCCTGTAGATAGATTACTCAGTTGGTGTCTGGAGCTTATAAGTCCATGTCCTTGAGTAAGTCAGCTGCCGCTGCCAATTCTTCATCTGTTTTAATTGATGCCCCTCTGTGTGGCATGTCTTCTTGACAATCCAGCTCAATTGGATCATAAGCCAGCTCATCTGCAGGTGGCATTCATGCATCAGGATCTATCCCATAGTCAGAGCTATTGACATCTCTCTGACTGTCTCCAGGATCCATGTTCCAGTAGCCACTATTACAAGCTTTTGTCTTGCTTAGTTCAAAGAGAGCAGTGGGGGTTTTGTTCTTGGCTGTGCAAATCTTGTGTAAATTCCATGCATCACAAGTGTGGTCCAATGATGCCTGAATTCGGGGTTGATACACAAGATACAGGCATGCTTGGTGGATAGCATTTTTCACATCCAGGCTGCCATCCACTTCTAGATCTTGAAATATTTGCCAGAATACTTCAAGCATATCTTTATGGACATCTCTCCATATGCGCTCAATACAAACATTTTGTGTGGATCTATTGCAAATTTTAGCTTGAAATAAAATAGCATAGTCAACAATAGAAACTAACCTTCCATGAAGATTTGTGTTGTGTACTTTGCCCCAGTGCTTGATCATCTCCTTTTCGATACCAATATTCTCCTTCCCAAAAACTCCATGCATACAACTGGGCCAGCCAAACAGTTCAACCACCATAAACACTTCAGTAACTGTTGCCAACTGTTTGTTAGAAGTGCACACAAGATATGTAAGAAGGCATGAGTAGCCGTCTATGCAGCCATGCACAGAGAATCCCCATGGCTGTAATTTCTCATTCCCATCCTGGTGCCAAAGAGCATTGGATCCACAAACATGATATATATGTCTTTTAATTACACCACTCCATCTATTTTGGATTAGGAAACATGGCGTGTTGAAATACTATTACTTACCTTATCAATACACCAAGGGTATCCACTCAGTGCAAGCTTTCTTGTACTCTCTCACAGGAAACAAGGATCTCCCATGCCTTTAGGTGACCTAAGACAATGATCTGACCAACAAAGGGATGCTCAATGGATATTTTGGCAACCAAGTCATCCAGTTCATCATCATCAATGTCAGTATGTATAGGGCATGCAGTGGAGTGTTTGTTTTGGTTGAAGTGATTGTAGATAGTGCACTGTGTAACGCCCATTGCATCTGCAATGCTTTTCCAAAAGTTTCCCAGGCCATGGAGCTGTTCACACTCTTCAATGTCAAGGTTATACCTTGGTTGGCTGAAGGTGGCAAGTTGTACTGATGGTGGAGGGGCCCTCTGATTGGTGATGGTCTGTCCAGAATATTCAAGGTAATTTATTAGATTTGAGACATTGGTGACCATGATATCCACTGATTCAGGAGAGAGATATGGGTCACCTATAGATTGTAGTACCATTTGAATCCCATAGAGTTGACGGACTGCACATTCTATGGCAGGTATTTCGATGTTTGGCACAGCATCTGCTATACACTGAGCTTGTTTGGCTACATGCAAGGCTTCATGGTTTGAAGCTCATCGTTAGGGCTCGCCATGAGTGTTGGGAGCAGGCTTGTGCGAGAATTGATAAGGTCATGAGGTTGTGTCATGATTTTCATATATTGAGCTTCAGACATGTATAGAAAAGTCACACATCAGCACATATAATATTGATACTTCAAACTTGATTAGAGTCAGCACAAGATCACAACACATACCAAACTTTCTAGCATTCTAGTCTTAATTCAGGCTGATTTGTAGCTGTGAACATCATTGCCATGTCTCTCTGTGGATTGAGAGGGTGTGGAGGTGGTAGGGTGGTACAGATGGAATCGATTTGTTACTATTTCTAGACTACTATGATGAATACTGTGAAGACACAGTATTCATCATAGTAGTCTAGAAATAGTAACAAATCAGACCTTCCAGTCTACAATGAGTGTGACACTATGTACGACAACACCAAAACACCATGTAAAGATCCTCTTCTCTGATGGAGAAATCTAGTCCAAATACTCCAAGCATCAAGGAGGGTTGAGGGAGCTGCTAAATGTTAGGAGAAAGTGGTTGAAAATACTTGCTTTGCATACATGTGGACATTCTTGGGATTCTTGGATCATCAGCTGTGGCTCCTGGTAATGGCCCATAGGACCACTAGACTTGAGTGATGGTCCAGCAGAAAAATGCTAAGTATTGCAGTTGGATGATGGTTTGGATCTGGGGTGATGGTGATGGTGAACAATGGTGGGTGGAGGGTTAGATCAATGGAGGTCCTCCTGTTGAGGTATATACAGATGAGTATATAGGGGCTGACATGGATCATATGTATGGGTAGTAGGTATAGTGTCAACATCAATAGAGAGCCCTGTCTTAAGAAGTTGATTGGTGAAGCTGGGGTCAGAGAGAGGGATGAGAGCTTGAGCAACATGGAAGAACATGCTTGCAGGCAATGTTGGTTTACTTTCGGAAATGAATCCAAAAGACAGTGGGTAGCGGTGTCATCATTGCACAGCTACTAACACTGGTGTTTGGCTCAGTGCACTCTGCTATCAGCAGCAACAAAGGTAGAATGAAGACAAAGATGAAGACGTAGCAGTGATGAAGATGATGATGTAATATGCTGACGTAAGCATAGATGAGATACAACAGCAAATGTCACATGATTGACAAAGCTGGCCTTGACGTAGATGTAGAAGTAGTAGACGTAGCAGTAGACTTAGACTTAGACTTAGACTTAGACGAGTGAATCCAACTGAAAGAGGTGAATTGGGGTACACTAAGGCGAAACAGGCCTTATATACATGAGCAGAACAACAAACGATGCAAGTATGCCATACAACGATGTCGACGACAGCAGACAGGAGAAATGACTAAAGGCAAGAGGCAGAAAACCAAAATAGGAAGGGGGTTTGTAATAGAATGGAGAAATGAGTCAGGTGGTCGAAGAAATGAATAGAAATGTGACAGCAAATTGGAAATAGAAGCCAGAAATAGAATAGAAGTGAGTCACAGACAATAGACCATGTGGAACAATTGGAAATAGAAGTACAAGAAAGAAGCGAGTGAGTCAGGTGATGAAAATGAGTCATAGCTGTCCAATAGGATTCCAGTTGCTTGTCAAATATCTTCAAAGATGAGTAAGTGAGTTACTTGGCTTGAAGACGATTCAGAAACATTTGAACCAATCATGACACTTGGATATGAATTTCCTCCAGAGAGGGAACAAAGATGACTCCTGCTTGATGAAGTCCTTAGGCACATAACCGTAGCAAATCTCTGTTCCTGGACCAAAATCTTTGATATCCCAGTAGTTCCTGAGTACGATATGATGCCAACCATTCAATGGTTCATAGTTTGGTCAAAGCTGATGACATGGAAGGGAGCATGGAAGACAGGGTCGAATACCCAAATGCAATCGTGAACGTGATAAGGAGGATAGGAGGGGAATGTTCGGTATGGGCCTTCAGGAGATTCGACATATAGAGGATAGTACCGACGATGTGCAACATGTGGAGGAGGATTGGATAAATGAACATCAAGGGGAGAATGTCAACTAGGAAGTTCGATGTGTGGCCCAACGTGTATGTCTGGCTTGGCGGTCATCTGAAATGAATAATGGGATGTGGTGGCGGCAATGCTGGACGGCATATCAAAAATAGAATTGGTGAAGATGAAACAAGTGTGGAGATGATGTATCTGGCGGACTGGAGGTAGCACAGCAGATGATGGTCTGGCAAAAGCTGATGAAGATAGGCGCGTGTGCAGTGTGCATCTTTTGTAGTGTAGTAGGTGCTGTCAAGTATCATGCTTGTCA
>MU134341.1:224911-239412 GCA_015039355.1 Ramaria rubella
GTCGTAGCATGGGTACGCTGAGTCCCTCAAGTTGTTACTCCAGCTGTGACTGGTAGAGGGTTACGACGAGTCCTTGGAGGTCTCCCACATCAAGAGACTGTCCCTTAGTTGCGACTCGGAACCACGCGTCTGTATCCAGTGTACGGAAACACATCGATGGTTACATCGTTCTGTACACCCCCGGTGTTTACCAAGGTTCTCTGTTCAAGGTTCCAGAAGGTTACAGGTCGTACCGGTCGTTATACTCACAGTACTACAACCCTCTGTTAAGTTGCAGCATTCAGTACGACTAGTCCCTGTATATAGAAAGGTGTCTTGTCTTCACATGGTAGGGAGAGTGAGGTGAGACTACTGAAGTGTCTGAAGGGTCATCAGAACGTGTCAAGGAATCGTCGTACACGTTGGCTGCGGAGATCGAGAGGGAGGAACCACGGTAATGCTTACAGGGAGTCCTACAGTGCAAGAAGTGGACATTTGAGATCAGGAAGGTCACGTGTCTACTGTTTCTCAAGACCAACCTCTTCGTGGTTTAATAGTAACAGTAAACTCGGTCATGGTACTAGTCCAGTCGTACTCTCACGTAGACTGAAGGGGTAACAGAACGGTCCTACTACCATGTCCAACTTCAACTTGGTTCTGTCTATTTCTCTGGTCGTACGAACCGCTACCAACTCGAAAAATCGACACGTCTTTATAAGCTCTCAAAACACCAGACAGGTCTAGAACTGTACTACAGAGCGGGGAGTTCCTTCACAGTGGTAAGAAGTTCCCGTGCGGACTACCGTTCGTAAAGGAACAATACCTAGAGTATCAACGTGAGTTGGTCTGACTCTGAGAACCTCTTCTTCCGATACCCCACGGTAAACAATAACTGGAACCCTGACAACCCTTTCTTGTCGTGACCAACGTTTTAGTCTCGATAGACGAAGTTGTACTATACCCTCCAGCAGTAGACCCTTACGTTCCTACCCACGTCTACAATGGTTAGAGAAATATCACAGTTTCCGTCGGACGACACTCCCAGGGGTACAGGTTCCTCACAGAAACGTTTCTGATGGTTGTTGTGGATTCCTTATCCAAATGTTCTCACTTCATCCCCACCTTGACCACAATTACAGCATTGGGAGCCTCTCGTCTCTTTAGGGATCATGTTTGGAGACACCATGGCCTACCCCTCCATGTGGTTTCAGACCGAGGTACACAA
The DNA here is from genome assembly GCA_015039355.1 of Ramaria rubella. Classification (NCBI taxonomy): domain Eukaryota; kingdom Fungi; phylum Basidiomycota; class Agaricomycetes; order Gomphales; family Gomphaceae; genus Ramaria; species Ramaria rubella. The sequence goes on from MU134341.1 coordinate 226,116, forward strand.
TTTGTCAGTGAGTTCACTCGTGAGCTATACAGACTTCTGGGTATCAAAGTGGCTGCCTCCACTGCATACCACCCACAGACCGATGAACAGACAGAATGTGTCAACCAAGAGCTGGAGCAATACCTCCGTCTATTTGTGAACAAGTGACAGGAAGACTGGGATGACCTCCTACCCCTTGCAGAGTTCCAGTACAACAACCATGTTCACTCATCCACAAAAGAAACTCCCTTCATGCTTGACTCTGGTTGCCACCCACGCATGGGCTTCGAACCTCACCAGCAGCCATCTAGGAGAGAAGCTGTGAATGAGTTCAAACAACAAATGGCTGACTCCCTGTCTGAAGCCCGAGCTGCCCTTGTAAAGGCAAAAGAGGATATGGCTCAATACTATAATCGTTGTCATGAGCCAGCCCCTACCTTTGTTCCTGGTGACAAAGTCTTCCTAGATGCAAGCAACATTAGCACCACTCGCCCCTCTAAGAAATTGTCACATCGGAATCTAGGCCCATTCCTAGTGGAACATAGTGATCTGCACAGGTACAGGTAACCCGTGGGGGTTACAGGTAGGGGTCACATGGGTTTGGTTGGGTATGGGTTCAAACGTTCGAACCCAGGGCTAACCTGGGGGTATTCCCAGGTTAGCACTTAGCACTTAAGGAGATGAAGAGAGGTGCAGGGAAGGAGGGGAAGAGGGGATGAGGTGGCCCACCCACCCCCCTGCCCCACCACCCCGCCACCTCTCCTCTCACCCCACCACCCCTCCACGCCCCTACCCCACCCCACCTCCCTGGGCCCATGCCGCCTCCTTGCCCCACCCTCCTCCTGCCCCACTGCCTCTCCTCTCACCCTGCCACCCCTTCCCACCCCTACCCCACCTCCTCTCAGTGGGCCCAGCTTCGTGTGCATGGTCGTGTCCTGGTAGGGGCAGTGGTGGTGTGGATGGGGGCCATGGTGGCTACTGGTGGGCGTGGGAGGGGGCTGTGGATGGTGGTAGGGTGATGGACGTGGGTGCCGTGGGTGTGTGCCGTCCTCTGGCTGGCGGCCACGCAATGTGGCATGGAGGTGGGTGTGGAGGTGGGGTGGAGGTGGGGGTGGAGAGCAGTGGTGGAGAGCGGTGGTGGAGAGCAGTGATGGAGAGCGGTGGTGGAGGTGGGCGCCATGGTCGTGCATCGTGATGGCACATGTGGTCGCACACCTTCCTCTGGCTGGCGGCCACGCCACCTGGTGTGGAGGTGGGTCTGGAGGTGGAGATGGGGTGGAGGTGGGGGTGGAGAGCAGTGGTGGTGGCACTGGTGGGCTGGCGGAGTTTGCCAGCCCGTACCCACGGTGTACCCGTGCGTAACCCAGAAACACCCATACCCACATCACGGGTAAGGGTTGTGCCACAGGTTGGGTATGGGTTGGCATTTTCATACCCAGGGGTTACCCATGCAGAACCCTAGTGGAACACAAGGTTGGCTCCAATGCTTACCATCTTCGACTCCCCAAGTCTATGAGTCGCCTCCACCCTGTCTTGCCTGTGGTGAAGCTCCTCCCAGCCCCTCCAGACCCCATTCCTAGTTGGAAAGCTCAACCCCCACCTCCCCCAGTCCTTGTAGGGGAAGATGAGCATTATGAGGTTGAACAGGTTTGGACAGTCAATTCCACTGTGGGAAACTCCAATACAAGGTCAGGTGGAAGGGGTATGAGCATGATGAGCAGATTCTTGAGACAGATTTAGCAGCCCCAGACCTCATTGCCGACTTCCACCTCCTCCATCCTGGTGCCCCTCGTTGCATTCATGCTGCAGATTTTGACACCTTCTGTCAAAAAACACCTGTCCCTCCAGTAGGTCTCAGTCACCAGAGACCACAATGAATTTTTCACTACAAAATTTTTTGCAAAATCTTTTGAAAAGTGTGAATTTTCCCAGAAGTTTTGTAAGGTGGAAAATGTGAGGAATATTTGGAATTTTGTATGGGTTTTCCACCATGCAAAATTTAGGAAATATTTTGAATTTTTCATGGTATTTGCCCCATGAGAAAATGTATAGAATATTTAGTTTCTTCCACTAGCAAATTTCAAAATATTTCAAAACATTTTTAGAGCCAAAATGTATGCAATATGCAGACTATTTCACCTGCAAAATGTTCTGAAATTTTACAATATTAGAAGAGATCTCTCTGAAGGAAAATGTAGCCAATATTTAGTATTCTTCACCTTCAAAATATGAAAAAAAATCAAGATATTGTGGGAAATTGTTTCAAAGGAAAATAAATAAATTATAGAGCATATTCCACATGAAAAATAGATGCAAAAATCAAGATATTCCAATTCATTTTTCCTGTTGAATATTTGGCATCTTTTACTGGAAAAATATCCACAAAGTATAAGGTATTCAAGTTGGTGTTTGTGAGATAATGATGGAGGCAATATTTAGAATACTGCACATGCAGAATGTAAGTAAAAGTGGAAATATTGGTGTGCAGAAAAGATAGGAGATATTTGGAATATTCCATGTGCAAAAGGTGAAAAATTGCCAGAATTATCCAATATTTTTTGTTGGGGGAAACATAGTTAATATTTGAGATATTTCTAGTGAAAAAAACAGTGGCAAAATTCAAGGTTTTCCAGTAGGCTTTTTGCAAGAAAACATGGGGTTGATATTTTAGGTTTGCCACATGGAAAATGTATGCAAGTCTTAGGATTTTCTATAAAGAAAATGGGGGCATTGTTCAGGATTTTGGAATAATTTTGTCAATGGAAAATAAAAGGAAGATTTCAAATATATGTGGCAAATGTAGGAAAATTTTGATATGAGGAGTGCCAGTGCCTGATCATAAGAAGTCCCAGTTCCAGAGGAACATTTTGGAAAATATCAAATTTCTCCTACATAATATCCACCCCATGTTTTCTTGCAAAAAGCCTACTGGAAAACCTTGAATTTTGCCACTGTTTTTTTCACTAGAAATATCTCAAATATTAACTATGTTTCCCCCAACAAAAAATATTGGATAATTCTGGCAATTTTTCACCTTTTGCACATGGAATATCTCCTATTTCTTATGCACTCCAATATTTCCACTTTTACTTACATTCTGCATGTGCAGTATTCTAAATATTGCCTCCATCATTATCTCACAAACACCAACTTGAATACCTTATACTTTGTGGATATTTTTCCAGTAAAAGATGCCAAATATTCAACAGGAAAAATGAATTGGAATATCTTGATTTTTGCATCTATTTTTCATGTGGAATATGCTCTATAATTTATCTATTTTCCTTTGAAACAATTTCCCACAATATCTTGAATTTTGTTCACATTTTGAAGGTGAAGAATACTAAATATTGGCTACATTTTCCTTCAGAGAGATCACTTCTAATATTGTAAAATTTCAGAACATTTTGCAGGTGAAATAGTCTACATATTGCATACATTTTGGCTCTAAAAATGTTTTGAAATATTTTGAAATTTGCTAGTGGAAGAAACTAAATATTCTATACATTTTCTCATGGGGCAAATACCATGAAAAATTCAAAATATTTCCTAAATTTTGCATGGTGGAAAACCCATACAAAATTCCAAATATTCCCCACATTTTCCACCTCACAAAACTTCTGGGAAAATTCACACTTTTCAAAAGATTTTGCAGGAAATTTTGCAGTGAAAAATTCATTGTGGTCTCTGGTGAGTGTGTCAGGATGTCACACTCTAGAAGGGGGGTGATGTAAGGGGAACCCCTCATATTCTTCTTTTTATTCTCCTTCTCCATATCCTCCTCTCTTATTCATGTTCACCTCTTCTGTCGCCATTTCCCTTTTATCTCTCTTTTCTCCCTGTTGTTTCTACCTAATATTACCATTTCCTTCCTCCCCTCCTCCTTCCTACTCACTTCTACAGCTCTCGCTTCTATTCGTGATTTAAATAAGCGCCTGCTTACATGTGCAAGTTGGAATCTACCTGGGCTACGTCATAGGTCACGTGACTTCCATTTTAAGCACTCAAAATGTTCAGTCAGTTTGGAGTCTTTCCTTAGTTAGTAGTCGCCTCGGCAGTGGGAGTCCTTAGGCTTTTCTCTTTGGATTCCCATCTGCCAGGTATGTATCCTTGCCTGTAGCCTCCCTTGAGCTTATATACTTTGGATTCCCATCTGCCAGTGTTCAGTGTGATATTCCACTTCCCCTGGAGGTTGCCCTTATAGCCCTCTTAAAGATTCTTGTCAGGATGATAGATCTAACCAGTCTGTTAAATTTGTCATGAGCAAAGCCATGAGCACTCACCTTCAATAGCATTAATCAGGCCTTTGGCACCAATAATGCCATGACAGATTCCCAGTAGATTTGGTGTTTGGGATGCGGCCATAAACAATGATAGAATGCATGATCGGCCAAGGCTTTTTGCAAGACAGGAGTTCTTCTAATGTCTTTGGATCACCAGGCTGGAGCTTCATGGTCATGTGAGCATTTGCATGGTTCTGGTGTGCTGTGCCTCAGACTGGTGCCAAGGCCAAAAACTTCCTGGGTGAGGCTTTCGAGGGACTCACTGGCTTTGTTTTGTTGTCTTTGGGCAATGGAACATAGGTGGCGTGAGAAACACTGGTCACTGACATCCTATCACTGAAATTCAAGATGGGGCTAGTACTCTAAGCAGGTGCCAACCAAGAGTGACGAGTTACAAAGTTTTATCTTTGCTTCAAGTGCCATAGATATGATTAACATTGTCGTTCTTTGGGACTGATACAGGCTGTCAGATAGGGTTGATGGTCAAGTTGACATTGGAAAGAATATAGTGATGTACTTACTTTCTCCTTCAGCTCCTTCACCTTATGGGCCAACTTCAGTACAGATGAAGTAGGTGTCACATTATGTGGCACAATCTAGCATATAGTGATAAGACAAGTGCCATCAACTCACCATTGTAAAAATAAATGCTTGGATGGTATTGTGAACCTGTTCACAAAACTCGCAAAATAGCATGCTGAGGTCGAAGTAGTTGAGGTGATCAAGCAGGAATTCATCAAAGAATGGATAAATATAGTTCTCTAGCAGCCCATGAAGCCCAAATGGCCCAGTGAAGAGTTTCATGGGATCAATGCATGCTTTGGTACCACCGTGCAGTTTGTAACCATAGCAAAGTGTGAGTACTTCACTGAAGTGGCTTGGTTGGCTTTCTTCTAAGTCTAGTTGCAGATCAAGGCCATGCTCTCTCGTTGCTTTCTATTCACATAAGAAAAGTAGTCAGTATGTGAATGTTAACAAAGAAAGGTGGGAAAAACCTTCGGTCTGTTACCATGCTCCTGCAAATCCAATCGAAGTTGTGCAAGCCCCCATATGTCATAATACACACAATCATAGTTGCAACAAAGGTGCACCATTATAAAGTGCAATGCTTGAGCATAAGGGTCAAGTACTGTGACCAGGAGGTCACGGTTAGCTATAGACATCACTGGTGGTTTTGCTGTTATTAGGGAATCAATGTATCAAAACCAAGAAATAATAGACTGTAATCCATGGCTCCCCAACCAAAAGCTTTTGGCAAATTGTCTTGACAAATCTCTATCAGTGTCTCCAGTTGACATAATGTTATGAAGTTTAAGAATAAACTGAAACTTCAGCACAATATATGTGTGAAAGAAATCCAGTAACCTTTCAAACAGCCAGTCTACATCATGTGCATGGTATTGGGAAATGGAATATGAAAAAAGTTGAGATGCTTGGACAAGGCCAGCATAAGGTGCCATTGTCTCGAAGAGCCACTAATTCCATAGTTAACAAAGTTAGATGATCTTCAATAGATGAGATACATACCAAAACCTCATTGTCAATATACGTGTTCAAAAACATGAAGCATCCTGCAGACAATCAAGAACTCTGCAGTGCAAGGAATTAAAGCAGAAATAGATTTACATAATAAAAGATTCACCTTCAATACCAGGAGACTTTGTTGTGCTCCAGCTGAATAGAGGGCTCATGCGCTGCAGTATTGATCAGTTGTTTGTTGGAAAAATTAGAAATTTGATGTGAAATTACTTACTGCTGAAGGTAATGATTCATCATCACTAACTACAGGCATTGTCATGTCCTCCAGTGGAACCATTTCAATGTCAGCAATAGGCTCAGAGCCTTCTGAGTTGGAGAGAGAGGGGCCAAAGGATATATCAACACCTCCCTGGGGTAGAGAGATGAAGATAGCATTGGACAATGGTTTGTAAGTGCACACTTGTATAGCAAGGCTATCAATAGCTTGGTTAGCATTGATAGCAGAAACAAGGGAAAACCTGGCATACAACATTAAGTCATGGTAGGAAACATTCTTGAGGGGCTTGTTGAAAACCATGAGCATGGACATTTGACCTTTTCTGTGAATGCTTTTGCTCAGGAGCCACCAAGGAGTTGGGTCACCAGCTTGCACAAGGGAGACAAACTCTGCAATCAGTTGGAACAGTGCAGAGATTTTTGTGAGCATGTCTTCATTAGATATATCCTCACAAAGGGGGAGTATATGTACTAGCCCACTTGTGAACAAAGAAATACACCTGGTAGAATTGCATCCCAGGTCTGATGAGCTATATTTGAACACAAAAGAATGGTCTTCACTGACATTTTCTCATTGGGCATGAAACACATGCCTGCATCCACCTTACTTATATGTGGTATGAGTACTATTTGAAACACAGTCATTTTGCATTCTTTGATTTTCATTTTGCTCATTTTTGATTTTTTGACACGGACAGAACTAATTCATCATCTGCTTGCCTCTTTTTACCCCAAGGCTTTTCACTCAGTTGTTTGAAAGCCTGCTGGTAAACCTCATCACAATCACACATATCAAAGTGAGTGTTACAGTAAAGAAGAAAGTATGAATATTAGAAAAGCATGAGGTTCACCTTTGCTGCCAGATCATAACCTTTGGGACCTGAACCATCCACCCTGTCAGCATTGATCTGTGCCTTACACTCCTTGGCAAAACCCTTGAGGCATTCATGTGCACCAGATGGGATTGGAGAAAATGGTTTGGTATTACTACCAGAAGAAGGGATAGGAGAGGGTTCTGCAGTTGAATCAGTTGGTGGGTCAGTGGCATTGGACTTTCTCAAATAGTCAGTAAAGTCTTTGGTCAGTATATTTTAAAGTCACAAAACTTATAATGTTGTACTCCAAGGCAACCACAAACGCAATGCTTACCCAGTAGAGGCACAAGGGGGTCTTCATTCACAGGGATGAACATCCCACAGGGTTTCACATTACAATCTGCATTGAGATAGGGGCCTGGTTTCATAGACATTTTGATTAACTAATTAAAATTGTTTAAGTAATACTAGACCACACAGTGAAGATGCAAATATTACTTACTTAGATGCATTGTAGTATGGGTGTTGGAGATTAGAAAATGTGTGAAAAGCAACTGAAGTCCACAATTTAAACCAGGTGCCACTCATGACAAAGTTAATACTTACTTGTGAACCATATTATGGGTATTAGAGATAGGTATTAGAAAGTTCGAAAGACTAGAATTTGATTGAAACAGGGCCACACTGCCTTGGAAACACCAACTCACATGATTGTTGGTAATGAGCACAGATTATGACAAATGATACTATGACGGTAGCATAAATGACAACGTTGTTGATAGGGAAGACAAAGTAGTGTGGAGAAAATCGGTTTGTATACTGCTTTTAGACTACAAATACAGAGTCAAGGGTGGTCCAGCTAAGCTGGGCCAGCTACTTATTTAACTAAGTTATTGGCTTTGTGTCAAAAACCACCTTTGACCTGTTATCTTTGACAAAACAAGGTTAGTAACAACAAATGTGGTTAAGGAACCCTTCCGACGAAGCCAAAAGTGTTATCGATGATGTATGCAAAGTATACAGATTAAGACAGTCAAGGGAATTGGTGCCATGATGGTGCCTACTTGTTGAAACTGGAATAGAGAAAGGATTTGAAAGAAGAAAGTAGAATTGACTTAGCGGATGAAGTTCTAGCAATGCTATCAATGTTGATTGTGTCAAGAATGGAGAAAGATAGAGATAAGAGGATAATGAGTTCAGAATAGTTGTTAGACTCGTCGTTTGACTTAGATGTGTAGATGACACCAAGTAAAGAGAGGGGGAAGACTTATGATAATATAACTAAAGAAATACATGTGTTCTACCCTACTGTTTTATACTGAACGTATTCACCGATGTTGGACAGATACCATGTGGACTACATACTAAATGGCGTTATAACTGTTGTGGTGATTGATGTTCCTATCTTCTGTTATTAGAGCCGCATATATTGTCGATCGGTTGTTAGGTTGGGTGATCCGATCTTGGACACCGATTGTCGCTAGTGTTGCTAGTGTCGGTAAGACGTGGAGGGGGGTAATGACAGTGATACGTGTCGTTAGGTGTCGGATCATGACAGTAGCCCCCTTTCTAGTTCGGAGCCCCAGTGACAAATACGGGGAGTCGTTGTGGTTTGTCGGATAGCTTTGTGGTCTGTGCACGACCTGATAGGCGTTGAGAGGCATACCACCGATAATGTGACTTGGTCTGTGCGCAGCACGCGTCGTTAACATAAAAGCGAGCGCAATCCTGAACGAGTCTTCATTCGGTTTCCAATGGCGCCTTCCTTCAACACCCTATTAAGACAGTTCCAGACCAAGGCATTGACTGAGCCTGAGCAACGCGAAAACCTCCTTGAAGAAATCGAGATGTGGGTGAAGGAAATGGAGGGGATTGATGTGAGTGGGACCACTTCCTGCTGATTTCTGTCGCTAATAGATGTCGGTAACAGGACAAGCTATCGGATGCGATGGAGGCTCGTCTATCCATACAGCCAAAGTTCAAGATTCCAGTTGACCTGACGAAGATCCAAAATGATATTGAGGCAGCGAAGTCTTGGGTATCGGTAATGAAGGTAAGCGTTCGGGTGTCCTTGTATCAATTGTCCCTAACTGTTGTTGATAGGGGGGCTTCATAGTGGCTGCACCCAATCCTCTGGCGATGGCTGCTGTAGGCCTAGCGAGTCCTCGGATCGATACCCCACCGCCGAAGGCGACTCCATCCGTTCCACCGTTGAAGGCGATTCCGTCCATCCCAGTTGTCCCGCTCTTCGGTAAAGGGGCGTTGACAGAGGATCTGACGGATGAGGCAGTCAATCAATTGGCCCACAATGATATCGCCATCGTTCCACGACGCGAGGCTAAGCTTCTTGGTGGTGTTGTGATCGCTGATACGCATTGAATAGGTATGCCAGCAGAGTATGGTGATCAACAGGTGTATCATATTGCTGGCGTTGTATATGTTGACGTGAGCAATTCCCTTATCGACCGTGTATTTCTTTGTTGACTTCTGATAGGGTGTCGTGGTTGAGAACGAAAATAAATGTGAGATGTGTGAATGCCGCGGTTATCGGTGCTACGGGTTGCCAGGATGTGCATGTGGGCAATGCTGTTGCGATGGAAAACAATGCAGTCTAAATCATAAGTCCATGGTTCGTTTTTGGTTGCCATTACTAATATCGTCTTGTATAGCCAAACACACCAAAGGGAAGGGTAAGGCCGTCGTCGCTTTGTCCAAGAGCATAGGACGCCTCAGATCCGCATCGCCTATTATCACTGGGCCTTCCTCCCTACCCCTTATCCCCTCTACCCGTTCACAACCCTCTCGTGATGTTAAATGCCCTCTTGACCTCGTGCCAAACTCGTCGCCAGGGGATTCGCCTATTCACCCTTTGAAGTGACTTCGTCTCGACGTCATCGGAAGCGGCGCCTTGCAAAGCTTGCAGGACTTGATGGTGGAAGGGGCTGATCAGATGGATAAGTTATCGCAACAGTGGATTATTGCTAATAATGCAGTAATGGGGGTTCAAAAGGAGATGTTGGAGGTTCAGGCACGGATGAGAGACACCAATAAGAAGTTAGAAAAGTTTTTATGAAGGAGTAATAAGGAGAGTGTGAATAAGAAAAGCTTCTCTTTGAAATTAAAAATAGTCACCTTAAGAAATATTATCTGAATGAAAAGCATTTTTCTTTTAATTAACAGAGAATGAAAGTCTTTTTGGAAGAAAGAGTGTGAAAAACAACTGCTCAGATGTCTTGTGCGATTGATGTTGCTTGGGAAAGAATTCCGATGCTGTCGCTAGGACTATCATCATGTAGTGTTTTTTGGATTAAATGAAGATTTTTAGTTAAAGTATAATTGAAAGAAGAGTGTTAAGGTCAGGGCTTTGTGAAATGCTTCAACAGGTTTTGGTGCATGTTGAAGGTTGTTGGAATATTCCCAACTTGTTGCATTGCTAGTGTGTTCATAGCCTTTCCATTCGACAAGATATTGTATGCGTTTTCGTCGTCATTGGGAATCCAGAATGCGACCAACTTCGTATTTGAGGGAGTCCTCAACCTCAACAGGTGGTGGAGGGTCCGGATTGCAGTTTTGTATTAGACTTGGGGTCGCAGGTTCTAATAGCAATATGTGGAAGATGGGATGAATCTTCTGTAATGCTAGTGGTAAGCCGAGTCGAAACACATGCAACGACACCTTTTCGACTATAGGATAAGGTCCCAGCCATCGGTGATCAAGTTTCTTGGACGGTCGCTTGGTTCGGATGTTTCAGCTATCCAACCACACTTTGTCACCAACTGTCAGCTTCGGAATTGCTGTGTTTCGGTTGTTGGTTGATGTTCGATACTGTGCCAAAGTTACCTTAATTTGTTTGCGGAGATACTGGTGTATGAAGGTTATTGTCTCTAAGACGAGTGAGTACCTGCCGAACATGTTTCCGATGGTCGTCAATGTTCTCGGAAAATACTAGAATGTCATCCAGGTAGACTACAACAAAGCGATCAGTCATATCTTGAAAGATATCGTTCATAAAATGCTGAAATGTCACCAGAGAGTTTGTGAGACCCATCGGCAGTACTAAAAACTTGAAGGCTCCATATCGGGTGCAAAAGGCTGTTTTCCATTCATCGCTGGGTTTAAGCCTAACATTATAATAACCAGCATGGAGATCAAATTTGGTGTAGATTTTTGCTGATTTGAGCTGGTCGATAAGGTTACCAATGAGGGGGATCAGATAGTGATTCTTGACCGTGATCTTGTTGAGAGCGCGATAGTCTACAACGAGTCGAAGGCCCCCATCTTTCTTCTTAGTGAATAGTACTGGTGCTCCACCAGGGGAAATCGATGGTCGGATGAAGCCCTTTCCAAGCATATCGTCTATAAATTTGCGTAGGGCTTCCAATTCTACTCCTGACATTGGGTATATTGGCCCATGGGGTAGCGGTTTGTTGTCTTCAATTTCGATCTTGTGGTCGTAAGACCTATGAGGTGGGATGGCCTTTGCTTCTTGTCTGGAAAAGACATCAACAAAATTGAGGTATTCATTGGGTACAACCTTGGCAAGCAGTTCTGCTTCATCTGTCGGTAAGACTTCGCCATGAAGTAGCGATGTCGGAGCGGGTTTGTGCAAACTAGCAAGTAAATGTTCAGCCTTGGATGTAGGTAGCAATGGAATAAAATGGAAAGAGTATATGGTTTCTCCTTGAGTCTCCTGAATGCAGCAGCACCAACAAGGGTGATTTTTGGAACTTCACGTGTTCTTATATCGGTGATGAATCCGTCGGGAAAAGGTAATGGGTCAGAAAAAGTAGTGGGCATATTTGTATCGATTGGTGACCAGAAGATAGAGGAGTCGGATTGAGAGAGATTGGGTTTCAAAAGGATACCCAATGGTGGCGATATAATTGCCAAAGAACCAGGGACTGTCGAAGGGGGTGACCCTGAAGAAGTGTGGAGCTCTGGGATGGTATTGAAAATCGAAGGTAGCGTCGATTGGACGTCCTGAGTGGTTGTGATACAAGACATGGCAGTGGTCATCGTCGGAAGCGTCGAGCCCATGCCGGATTGGAAATGAAGTGACATTGAAGCCCAGTCAATTGTCAGGTTTGTGGCTTTTAGCCAGGGGAGACCTAGGACAATCGGGGCTGATGGATGAAGTTGAGTAATGAGAAGTGATAGAGATTGAGATGACAAATTGGGAAAGGAGATAGTAGTTTTAATGTATTCGTGGATGAAACCGCTAGTGGTAGGTTTTCCATTGAATAGACATAGAGAGACTGGTTGCGAAAGAGATTGTCGAGCCGTTGGAAGTTGTGTCACTAATTGTACATCGATAAAATTTGATGTTGCCCTGGAGTCTATGAGAGTAGGTACAGGATCAGAATGATCAGAGAGAGTTAGATGAATGATGAATAAAACGTCAGATCAAGATACAAGTCCCGACCATAATTGTACAGAGGGAATTGTGTGCAGGTGTGCCATGCGACCCATTGTGCACACGTCGGATGGATCGCTAATTAGTTTTCCGCCGAGGATTGAGGTTCCTCGTTGATAACTTCTTCAATCGTTGCAGATTGAGGTTCTGCTGAAATGGTGAAGGTGGCTCATCCTGAAGCTTGTTGTGGGCGCTTCGTATAGATACAGTCACGACTGTGATGGCCAGGTTTTTCTCCACAATAAATACACAAGCCTTTGGCTTTACAGTGCTCCTTCTCAGTGTCAGTCAAATGACCGGTGTTTCGAGTACACTGATGAGGTCTTTTCGGTCTGTTGCTACTCCTTGCGACGGTTTTGATTTGTCGCTGGAGTAGTTGTTGCCTCTTTGTTCAAATGGCTTGCGCTCCGATTCCTTTGTATATGTCGAAGTGCTTCCACTCTGGCAAACTGATGTAGTATGAGTGGTTTTCTCATTTTGGTGAGCCCAGTAGTGATTGTCGCATTCCAGGGCTTGTTGCTTGAGGGTGTCGAGGGTTGTCGCTCGTGGTAGCGACAGAAGATGGTCCTTAATGCATTCGGCGAGACCTTCGTAGAACACATCGTAAAGGGCGGGGTCGTTCCAACCTGTATGAGGAGCATGCTCAGCGAATTTAATCATGTATTTATTCACGCAATGATTATCCTTCATTCTGAGCTGTCAGATTGATTGTTGGTCAGATTGAGCGAGGTCAGGTTGTCCAAACGATTGGGTCGAGAGCGATAATGAATTCATCCCAATTGGTTCGGATGCTTGTTTCGGGTGATGCAGTGAGGGGGGGGAGCCACCAATCGAGAGCGATCCCAGAGAGATAGGAGGCTGCATATGCAACGTGTTGGCAATCGGTTGAAAACTTTCGAGGTTTGTTATCAAAAGCCATAATGCGTTGAGCGATAAATGCTCGGATGGATTCTGGTTTAGTACCATCAAAGGGAGTCGGTTTACCAATTTCAGAATCGATTTCCTGTTGTGATTGTGTCATTACATAGTAAGGGACGCCATAAGGTTGGTAC
>MU134341.1:240919-298178 GCA_015039355.1 Ramaria rubella
ATGCTATCAACGTTGATTGTGTCGAGAATGGAGAAAGATAGAGATAAGAGGATAATGAGTTCAGAATAGTTGTTAGACTCGTCGTTTGACTTAGATGTGTAGATGACACCAAGTGAAGAGAGGGGGAAGACTTATGATAATAGAACTAAAGAAATATATGTGTTCTACCCTACTGTTTTATACTGAATGTATTCACCGATGTCGGACAGATACCATGTGGACTACATACTAAATGGCATTATAACTGTTGTGGTGATTGATGTTCCTATCTTCTGTTATTAGAGCTGCATATATTGTCGATCGTTAGGTGTCGGATCATGACACTTTGTCAGGTTGTGTGAATGTTTAAAGTCAGCAGGGTGAATGTGGGAGGTGGTGACGACCAGGGGAAACAGGTAGGCTACGGAGTGGGTCCATGGGCATGACATAACATAATGTGTATGGTAGAGAAAGAGAGAGAAAAGAAAAGTGAGTGAGTCAAAGATAGATGGAATACATAATGCCCCGGTCAAATGTGTGGGCGATACTGTGAGCAACTATCACTTGGGATCTCCTGGGTCCGGGGCCTCTAGGGCTGCATCTAGTGTCTGCTCGGTGTCTGTGTCTTTGTGCGGGCTTCCAGTTTTTGTGAAAGCACCAGAGACGGTGATGAAGCTGGCAAGGGCAGCAATCCCATTAGGAGTACCGAGGATGTCGGCTATGTGGCCGCTGGGTACTGCTTCATCTAGGATGTGTCTGTATTCACTGTGCCTTGGGCAGTTACATAGGATGTGTAGTCTTGTTTGTAGGGCTGCCCCGCAGGGACAGCCGGTTTCGTTTGATGGCACGTTCGTGGCATAGTATTCACCTGTGAAGGTGTGGCCCATTTGGGCTTGAATGACCAGGCCATAGGTGCGGCGGTCAAGAGCAAAGAAGTGTGGGGTGGGTTTCATGGAGGGTGGGCTGTGGTCAGCTGGGGCATAGCGTCCTGAGGGCGGCACTTGTAGCCAGTCGTTCTGCCAGTTTTCAATGGCCTTGGCTTTTGCTAGTTGCAGGGTGCGAGTCCCGGTTGCCCACTCCGGTCCTCTCAGCTGTGTAGCCGCTTTGGCTAGCTTGTCTGCCCTTTCATTCCCTCTTATTCCCTCATGTCCAGGAGACCATGCAATTTTGACTGTGTGAGTTGGATCGCAGTCTAGGAAGGCGATTATGGTTTTGCGGAACAGTTTTGACCGGTGCTGGCCTGCAGTGGGTGCAGCTTCAAATATGTTCTGTATGGCAGGGGTATTGTCAGCATAGAAATGTAAGTGTTTAATGGATACTTGGTGGTTCATAGCATAAGCCACTGCTTCTCGTGCTGCCTGTAACAGGCCCTCCATCTCAGCATCATATACTTCAGCTTTGGATCCTAGGCCAATGGTCCGTTCACATACTGCCACTGTCTGATGGTAGATTACTAGCGCAGCGCCAACCCGTGTGGTGCCGTCTGACTTGAGCTGTGAACCGTCGGAGTATGCAAAGAGATGTTTGGGATTGTGCTCCAGTGAGTGTACATACGTGGTGTGTTCTTTGGCTGTTGCAGTCTTGTCTATACCCTTATTTGCACCTTTGATGATGAGGCACCCTGTGAATTCATCTGTACTGCATCTCCAAGGTGGGGTGAGGTGGGGGTCAATCTTCTCCTGTGTTGGGTCTGCTCGAAGAGCTAGTGTATGTAGCTGAGTCAGTGGGGGTATTTGCGTTCTTCCTGGCCGGTTTGGAGGAAGTGGGGGTGTTGAGCTTGTGGGATTGTTTTGCCATGAAGGTGGGAGGTGTTGCACAACTTGACTATGCCTGCTAAGATGGCTGAACCTTAAAGCTGCCTGGGTGCTCAGGAGGTCCAGCTTGTGCCACATTGGTGGGCAGGCTGCTTCAATCTGCAGCACCCGGACTGGTGCTGTCTTGAAGGCAGCACAAATGCGCTGGAGCGCCTTGTTCTGTGTGGTGTCAGCCAGAGCCTGGTGTGACTTCTTACCAGTCCACCAAACAGGGCTACCATACGTGAGCTGTGGTATCATGCAGGATATATATAGGGCGTGAACATGGGTCTGGGATAGGCCACGAATGGTGTTTGTAAGCATGGTGAGACTGTTGATGGTCCTTTCAGCCTGGCCTACCATTCTTTTTAGGTGGTCATTGAATGTGAGCTTGCGATCGAAGTATATGCCAAGCCACTTGACCACCCATTCTGCTTTGACTTCGACTGGGGTGTTATCCTTCCCTGGTAACAAGATGGATGGTTCGTTGGTGAATGCATCTCTGTGGCATGAATAGTGGCCTAGTTCCCATTTCGTGAAGTCGGGGCTGAGACCAGCAGATGCCAGCCAAGTGCGTGTGATGTTCCAGGCTGCAGTGAGTTCCACGATGTTGGCAGTGAGGGTGCGGGAGGAGGTGTAGATTTTGCCATCATCTACATATAGGATGACATTTGCTGAGGTTCCATTTTCAGGCAGTGATCCATGTTGTTGGTTCGCACGGTCTTCAAAAATCTCCACAAGTTCACTGGAGTAGAGAGTGGCCAGGATGCAAGAGACAGGCGATCCTTGCGGGATGCCATTGACGACTGGCATGAGATCATCACAAATGCCATCTAGGCACACTGCTGCCTGCCGGTCTTCCAAGAATGAGGCCGTCCATTGGATGATCTTCAGAGGTATGCCCTTTTGCCGCATGACACTGAAGAGACGGGGGTGATTGACAAAATCAAAATAACCTTTGATGTCAAAGCAGAGTGCGGATGTGACTAGCCTGTGGTCTTTGGCTGCTTCAACATCATGTATGAAGGTCAGGGCAGCGTCAGTGGTTGAGCTACCAGGTCTTCCTCCGAATTGTGTTGTGGGGGCAAGGTTGTGTTTTGAAACTAAGAATCCCAGGCGTCGCAAGCACTTTAGCAATGTCTTCCAAGAGCTGTATGAGGCGGTAGGCACGTGGATTGGAGTAGTCTGGTTTGTTGGGCTTGCGTAATGCTGCTGCAACTGTGCATCGCCATATCCATGGGTGATAGCCTGCCTCCACACACTTGGATAGCAGGTTGTAGAGTGTGTCACTGTCGGCCTCCCAAGCCCAGCACAGAGCCATAGCAGGGACCTGGCTTGGGCCTGGTGCTTTGTTTGGGTCTGCACCATAGACCGCCTCTCAGACCTCAATTCGGGTGAGGGGTGACCAGGCAATGTCTCTATTGTGATGTTCTGTGAGGTCTGGCATAATGGTTTGAAACACAGGTGGTGGTTGGAACAGTTCATCACGCAGTGCATTGCATTTGTCCTTGTGTTGTATAGCTGGCGGCATTCCTTCCCCCTGTGAGATCACTGGAGCAGGATACGTGCATCTGCCTGATGCCCACATTCCAGCCCCCAGATATCCTTTGTTTAATGTCGTGTTTGCCCACTTCTGCTTTGCATTGCGTATCTGTCTTTTGAAGAAGTTAGCAGACTTCTTTGCTCTAGCAATGATGTGCTCATTTGCGTGGCCATAGTCTTTTATCTGCCGTGTGATGTCTCCTTCCTCCTCTGACATGTGTAGACGTGTTGCATTTAATTCATCGGACCACCATGGGTGAGCTTGGTGGGATACTTTGCGAACCGGTACTTTGGCCTCTGCAGCTGCTACCAAGCAATCGCGGTATGCAATTGCTGCTTGCTCTATTTGTTCATGACTTGGGTGTGCGAGGAGGAGAAGTGCCAGTCTGTGTTGCCGAGCATCAAGTGCTTCCTGGAAGGCAGTTTGCCAGTCCCCTACCACTGCCTTCTTGTAGTTATACTTGACGCCGTATATATTGTCGACCACCGTAGCTCTTGAATGTCAGTGCGTAGTGGTCAGATCCACACCTCAATGAGCAATTCACTGCCCAGTCCTTCACTAATCCTATCTCATCTGCACTTGCATTGATCCATGTGAGGTCAAGCACAGAAGCTGACCTGCTGTCATGTGCCCAGTAGGTCACCTCATTGCAGGTGTTCAGTAGTCGGTGTGGATTTTCATCTTGTTCCATCCATTCTGCGAGTCTGCGTGCATCAGGTGGGTTGTTGGCATTGTCTTCCCAGAGTGTGTGGTGTGCGTTCCAGTTGCCAGTGAGGATGTAGGGTATGTTCACAGGTAGGTGTAGGTGTAGGAACCTGTCAAGGGTCCATTCGGCGTTGTTTTTTCTAGCTCTCCCATTGTATATGTTTCCTATGATGAAGGGTGTATTAGTCCCTTGCCTTACTTCTAGGAACATCATGTCTAGGTCTCATGCGAGGTCAGACCTGAGGGTGACAGAGAAGTCACCCCAGTGGTGTATGTAGGCCATGACCCAGGGGCATTCATTGGCTGCAATTGGCTGGACTGGTAGGATTGGTTGCCAGACATGGTGCAATGGTGGGCCCCATTGGTCACCACCAATCTTGTCGTACCATGGTTCTGTAATTAGTAAGATGTCCGAGGTAGTGCTACTGACATTTAGAAGCACGTGCATAATGCTGTTCTGCCGGTTTGTATTAAGCTGGATTATGTTGATGGGGAGGGTCATGCAGGTTGTCTCATTCATGGGAAATGTCCGGTTGGTGGGATCTGGCCTGGTACGTGTGATCGCTTGTCCGAGGGTGGCAAGTGTCATTGCGAGGTCAAAGTTAGACTGCACAAGTGCACTCTCTATCTGGTTGTTAGTGGCACTTGGGACTCCTACCTTAGCCACATCACGCAGAGCAGACTTTCTTTGTTCTGTCAAAGTGCTGGTGGGAGTTGGTGTGATCCCGGCAGCAGCTACCATTGCCAGAGCTACACTGGTTGGTATTTGTGGTTTCCGCTTGTTCTTTGGTTTCCTTTGCTCTTTGGTATGGCAATCGCCTCACCCTTGTATGATTTCCGATAGGGGCATGCAAAGCTGTCTGCATAGTGCAGTGCATCACTGTCAAGGCAGTGTATGCACCTAGCGACTGTGTGTTCGCAAGCTGATCCAACAGAGTCGCAAAGGTTGCACTCATGACTTTCTTCAGAGTGTTCACCCGCGCATAGTCTGCACCTGGGTTTCTTTTGGCAGGATCTCGTGGGGTGATCTAGTAACCAGCAATTAGTGCAGTATCGGAGCGGGGGAATGTCTACATAAGCTCTGGTGGATGCTCGGTGGCCAAACATGAATACACCTCTGCGTTTCACAAGTTCGTCAGCATCCTCCTGTTTTGCAAAAGCAATGACAACAGATGACTTAGTATGTGTGTTGAGGGCCTCAGGTGGGGATATCCAACGAGGTTCACCTATTATCTTGCAGTTTCTGAGCCAGTTGTTGTACTGTAATAGCTCATCGAGTAGTTGTTGTGATGCTGGGATTTCGTGTGTTGAGTTGTCGAGGGAGTCGCTATATCCACTTCCACGGGTGGGTACACCGTTGAGGGTTACCTTATGCCAGGGGCAGTCTGTCTGAGTGGTGAAGGTGGCACCTAGTATGTGTGGGAGGAGTTCAAGGAAGAGCCTTGCATGGGGTTCGATCTCAGCAGCCGTTAGGCCATCAGCCGTGTTTATTATGGCGCTACCGATGTTGGACCAGGTGACTAAACCTATACCTATGAGCATGTGTTTAGTGTCTTCGTTTGTGCGTAGCCTTTCATTAATGGCATCCCATATCCTCATGCCACTATTCTGAGACTGGAGCTCCCATGATGGTACAGGGCTGATTTTGACAATGAGCTGGCTTTCGTGGTGGCGGGTGGAGAAACTGAGGACAGCCTACTTGGGTTTGGCAGTAGGTAATGGGGTTGGTCTGTGTAGGGAGGAGGCAATGTTAGCATATGATGTGGGCTGGGAAGTTGGGGGGGAGGGCTCAGCCGTGACAGGCATAGCCCGTCTCTGTAGGATTGCCTCTGTGAGTTTGTCGAATTTGCCGTGAAAGGCTGCCACTGCATTTTCCAGGATGGAGATGCGGTCATTGCCAGGAGGTTCGGTTTGGGCCATGCTCGCAGGAGCATGCATAGATGCGTTGATGCCCTCGAATGGGAGTTTCTGTTCGGTAATCTCTAGGAGAAGTCCTAGGGCATGGTACGATGACTTTATTGTGTCGCTGGGCTCATACATTTCATCGATGCTGGTTGAGTTCGCGACCTGGTAAGCAATTAGTTTGCATTGCTGCAGTGCATTTTCGAGGTCAGTTGTGGAAAAGACTGTGCTGTGCTCTACTTCGCCATCCGCATCTGTCTCCATGCTATCCTGACCCCAGTTCGGTGGGCGGCTTGGTGAGTATCATGAGATTTGTATCACAGAGTCTGTTCTGTTTGATGCTGTGCTTTCCTTTGCTACCTTTCTTTTCTGGTTAGCAGGGCTGCTTCCCGAAGGAGACCTACGATATTCACCACCTCTTGTTTTGGTAGGTGTTCAGGGTCCCATTGTGGTCACGGTGAAGACATCGCTGTCAACAGTGCTGTCACCGACGCTTTGGCTCTTCGATTCGCTTGGGCTATGGCTTAGGGTATGGGAGAGGGCGTTGTTGCCACCTCCATGGGAGCTTTGGGGCATACTCGTACATATGCTGTCTGTTTTCCGCTCTTTTTGGTGTTTTCGCTTATTTGTGGTGGTGGTTAACTGCAAGAAGCTTTTTACAAAGTAGTGTGGAATGAGATAGGAAAGTGATGGAAGGTGCAGGTAGAGCAGTGGCAACTAATAGAGGAAACTGCAAGGTCTATATAGTAATTTGTTGTGGGTGTCGATGGGTGGTAAGCTTGCAATGAGGCAATGTTTGATCACCGGTATATTAAAAAGGAAATATTTATCACAATGCTTAGTCAAACCCTACAACCAAATATTGTACTGAGCATGGATATTCATGTCTGTACTTCTCTGTGTCGCTGATGCAGTGATCTGCATAAGTTGCCAAATCATGGTCACTTATAAGTTAACAACATGAGCACAACATGTTGAAATATAAATAATCTAACCTGAAAATCTATTCAAATTCAATCCCACTCTGAGAACTAGCATGCTATGATACCACTTCAAGGAAACCTGTCCTCATCAAGGCAATTTATATCAACCTGAAATGAAAGACTTTTTACACAGTATATGTGCCATACATTTGATCAGTACCACCACAACGTTAAATTGTACAAGACAGGCACTGTGTGAGTGCACCGACTGCAAAATTTCTGCCAATTTATTTCTTAACCACCTTTATTTGCAGGATCCCTTTGGAAAAGGCTCTACAAAACTGCTGTGCATGCCTCCAACCATACACTTACTTGCTAGATGCATTCATAGACATTCCATGGGATGGACTCAGCCTCAGAAAGATCATGAACACAGCGTGGTACTACCTTGCTCGAAATTAAAGTCGGCGACCAGCCACCAGAAACAAGGCACATTTATTATGGCTGAGTGGGTAATTCCCTTCTTCGAAACCACAACTCAGGCTGAGAAAGGTTTGAATAATGAAAGCTTCAATACCTCTGGAATTTCTAATTGCAACGCAAGATATGGTATGAGAGTTGTAACTATTATGTTTAAAGCTATCGTTTATGTAGGCGGACTCTTGTGATATATGAGTCCCAGACTTGACTTGTCGGGCACAATCTACATACTCATACTCCCGTCATGTGAGCTTGAAGTGTTAACGACCGGTAGCATTCGCTGAACTCGCCTGCGGTTTGGTAATTTTCACCGTGCTCCTGTCAGCTTTTAGGCGGCCTGGCTCACCTGGATTAAGCGACTCCAAAGGTAATTATTTTTTTTGTGTTATAATCAATCGGATTCAGTCCTGCCATTACTTGCTGTGTGCTCTTGTACTAGTAGCACCCTGTCAAGATCGACTCTACTCAAGCCTTTTAATCATGACGTTATTACAGGGCTACCAAGAGCTCCCTCTTGACCGGCCTAAGTAGGTTGTCCAGTGCTTGGTTGCACAGCCTTGTCCTGCCAGTGATGCAAGGCTGTAGCGTACTGTAGCTCACCTTGACAGACCTTGGCTCAGGATTCGATGTAAGCGAGAGTGCGGAAGGAGCTGGAAAAAGGACGTTTATATGTATCTAATGGAGATATTTTGATGTAGCAAGCCACCGCCTGCCACCGGCGCACATCCAGAAAAACTCAACCGTTGGGAGCCGGTCCGCGGTACTGATCTGAATCACCTACGCTCCCACACATGCCACAAGGCATACCCCCCCCAACCCATTCACCGCCTTCTGCCGCATCCTACAACGTCGACGGTCTTTAGAAGCACAGGAACAGCGCACCCATAGTACGACTTCCTGTGATTTGGCCTATTCTAAAGGACGCTGGTTTACCGAGGAATGGCCCGGGAGCAGTGGGAGGTGTAGGGACCAATGAAGGCGAATAAGGGATCTGGTACTGATGTTGTGTACACATGCTGGTGAGATGGCTATCCTATGATCTGTAGCGTATGTCTTTAGGAAGTGTCTTATTAGATAGACAGAGTTCTTCGAGAGTTATGCTTACTGCTATTGCAACACTACGTGATATCGTTCTCGGCACTCCTATCCTACCTCCGTCCTCGCATGGCGACAACAGCCATAACATAGCATAAATGCACCTCCATCACTTCCTTAGTAAAGGTAGACATATATAGTTACTCACCACATGGGCAATATTTCACATTGTTCACCGCCAACATGGACTTCTCTTCATCTGAGTAGAGTTGATCTGAGACATATATATATACTTGTAAATTCGTAGGTGACGCAGGTCCCCGACGTAAGCACCCAGACGCAATCTCCGTACGCTAACTTTGCGTCTTCACTATTCAAAGTACAGTAACACTCACATCTTTGCCCCTGGGCCTGCTCGCGTTGATTTCCAATGGCACTCGCCATAGTTTCTGCCAGGGTAGTGTGGCTTATTAATACAACACGAGAACGTGTGGAATCTTAAGCAATCAGGCAAGTAAGGTGACGCGAAATTGAATCGGAGCTTCGGAGGTCCATGTGGGCACTGGCACATTCTTCTTAACGAATGGCATAGCCTTGGAGTAAGTGTTGGAAGATGCCAGAGGATAGCTCGTTGTCTCTCGAGAACAAATTATGAGAGCCACCCACAAGGATTCAGATCTCCCGGCGCCGGGTTGCTCTCATTCAATGTCAGACTTGACATACATGGCGACCTGGTAAGAGTTGCTGACCAACGGAGCAGCAGCATGCCAATTTGTCTTACGCAGCATCACTGACTTGTCACAGCGGGACTCCCCTGTTCGAACATCATCTCCGGTGACGAAGTGAATCTTCAAAAGCGCCGAGCTCTCTGATCAGAGGTCTACAGCAAGTAGTTCAAAAGTCCGCCGATCCCCGCGTTCAAGCTATGCATCAACGTCCACGCATATTTTTTTCCTATGGAACAAATCATAGCCGTAGGCACCGCCGCGGTTACTCAATTTATTGTCGTATAGCCGGTTTGGAGCTATAGAATCTTAACGGTGTATATTCCACATAGGTCAGAGATTTCTCCCAGCGGTTAAGTGTGTTTTTTTAGTGATATTGTAATTAACCAATGCCGCTGACAGATCACATCCGTCGTGGTATTTATATGAGCTTTTTATAAGTGGCTTAATGGCCACAGTTCAAGTTCTCCATGAATACCATTTCACCGCCCCAACTTTCATCGATGTGCGTGAACCTATCAGATTCATCACGGATTTAAACTTACACCTGATAACAGAGGGTTCCAAGGAAGCTCCTTGCTAGTATCAGTTATGAGTGTGCTTTATGACCATGGTCCGTACCACAGACGATACTTATTTCACTTAAATAATTGTACCTCCAGCGCTTACTCTAGATGACGAGGTATTTGGAACCCAGTCTTTTTTTTCCCCGTAGTACTGACAATTGAACTCATGAGGTCAACGAAATCTGGGCGTTTCCCTCGAGCCCCGCTGGAATACTTGTCCTTCTTGTGCGATACTTTGGTTTATGCTCCCGGTTGTTCAGTCTTTTTGGTACGTTGATCTAGTCTTTTAGTAACGTGAGACCCCATATTCCCTTTTCCTCCCACCAGTATTTTTCGACACCAAATGGACACCCGCAGTGCGTTTCAGTTTACGTGGCGCATGTACATGTCTGATGATAATTACCTCAGAGGTAACATTATGGGAACCAGTTGCTCATGAATTCACGACTTGATCTTGAATCTAGTTGTTTATCAATGCGAAAAGTCAAATTTTCTGGTATAACTACGGTGATTACCATTACTCGTACGTTTACCCATGAGCGTCTTCATAATAATAATTAATACTGTGGTTGGCAGTGGTGCACAGTAAGGATTGCTGTACCTATCTCCCGAGTTTACGCAGGTTTACATACCTAACAGTGGTCATGGTCATTCGAGTTGTCGCCCTGTACAGGGGGCGTACATTGATTCTCGTGTTCTTGGCGATACTTCTTATCGGTGAAATCGCTCTTATGCCTATACCGATATACATTGAAATAGGTGTGCACGGTATTAATCACAAATAACTGGTACGTATTTAACCCCTTTGATTTTTAAGGAACCCTTGGCCCGCCGATCCAGGGCTGCCTAACAGGGCAATCACCCATCAATAAAAGAGTTAGTACGTAGTTCGCAAGCCATGCCTTTATACCCGCCATTAAAAAGGTTTAGGTATCTATTGGACGATTCCTCTTTTTGTGGACACTATTATCCTCATACTCACACTCAATAAGAGTAGACAATACGCCAAGCAAATGAACACTGCTGCACCGTGAGTGCCTTATTTTCATTTCCATTCCTCTCTTTCACCGTATCCCTTTGAAGAATCTGTCATCTCTTGAAAGTGTGTGTACGGGACGGAATCTTATACTACGTGATATTGGGCATAATACATGGCCTGAATTCGATGCTTTTGCTCGTGCGTACGCACCCCACGCTGCCCTTACCTCTCGCTTAATTATGAACGAATTCAAAGCTAGCCCCCCTGGGGTCAAAAACCGTGGTAGCTACGTACGTAGAGGTCTTAAAGCTTCTACTCTCCAAGCCCACCAATTTGATCCATTCCAGCTTCATGCAGCCATTAGCAACGGTGCTCGCCTCCAGACTCGTGTTCAATCTTCGAAAGCAAGCAAGCGCGCAAGATCCCCGCAGCCTTCACAATGAAGATGACAGAACACGTGCACATTCCTTCAATCTCACATCGGTCTTTATACCATCTTTATACACGTTCTTCAATGTTCGACAAGATATACCCCCTCGGGCCGACGAGCTTATGTCACAAATAGGGATGCAGAGTCCACATCACACTCTACCTAGTGTAAATGAAAGTACCAACGCAAGGATTAGCATCGAGAGTATAGGGAGGACTGATAGGAGAGGGTTGTTTGAAATTCAAATGAATGAACTCTACTCAAATGAATAGAATAGTAACAGAAGGATATTTCATCATAACCTCTCTCGATCCTGAGACCGGTGTTATTATTGCATTTAATTATCTGTATATATAATGCAGCCATCCTGCATTCGGGACATTGACATTCGAAGATGATATCGCCTGGCTCTTTCATGTCGATAAGTTGGTATTGAACCCGTCTATTTAAGTGAGAGGACTGATCGTAACATATCACTCTATTTGCCCCGTTAACAGCCATTCCTTGACCTTCAAGTTCAGTGAACGTGCCATAGTATCACAACATTGTGCATTTTACAAAGCTCTCAACAACACCAACAATTGACGGTCATTCTATTTAAACAGTGCCCTAGACTTCCACACCATTGGTTTGTTGTTCTTCAGTGTCGTCCGAGTCGATCTCCAAAAAGTTGGTTTTGAAATAATGGTGAGGGCCAATGTGAAAAGACGGCGGCCTAGCATGATCCATTTCGTTTGAACCTGAGTGTAGGACGTTCATTGGGACAGACATGTCACGGGTTGCCAGCGATGCGTCTCTCGCCGCTGCGCGAAGGTTCAGAATCAGCCGTGAGCCCTACGGGAGACGTTTTCAGTTCCTATTTGAAGAAAAGGAAGAACCGGACTGACACAGAATCCTAGGCCAGTAAGAAGCCATCTTTATATACCAAGGATAAATGGGCCACTGGGCATATATAGGCAGTACACTTGAAACTTACGTGAGCGCGACTTCGCCCTTTTGTGGATTGAGTTCAAAAGCTAGTGTTGACCACAACAGCATAGCTACATACAAGTATGTGGGTTGGATCACCGACGCAAGATAATGGGTGACTTACCAAAAATAATCGCAAAAGCCCAAGCTCCGTCTCGAACAAATATGATTAGTAAGTGTGAACCGCCTGTGCCACTCCTTTTTTCAAGCACGAATTTTATCACGAGAAGGACAAACAATACGGTTTCGAAACCGAGACCGGGTATCCTTTATGCGCCGTAGTCATGATTTTAAAGAGAATGATGTCTATTTGTGAATACGTACCAATAGTTGGGGAAGAGGGCGGTGAGTTTTACAACGATACATGCTCCAACATGAATATTCGAAGGAAATGGAGACGGTGTTATGTCGAAGTTTGGTAGGCCGAGAACAAGAAGAGTGATGCAGGCAGCATGTTCAAGAGCCAATAGAATAAGCATAAACACCAGCACTCGTTTCCCTTTCCCATAAAATGCATATACTAAAACAACCGCGTTAGGGAACTTGAAGAAACAACCAAGCAGGAGGGATCTTACTGCGCATCACAAGAAGAATTTCAACGGCTAAAAACACAAGATAGCCTGCTATAGCCTCAAAATAGACCCAGGCTGTACAAATGCCAGTAGAGAGATGCAGAAGACCGGAAACGTTTGTGTAAATCAGCAGTTCAACACTAGTGTTATATATCACGTCAATTGAACTCAAAAGGATTCGAAAGAGAAAGCATACATTCTAATAGCCATGGTCATATATCGAAGGATATAGAATAGAACGTTGACTGCACTTATCTTCTTCCTAAAATGACCGAAGTAAGTACTATGCGTCCTTTGATTTTACGGCAGAGAGCAATTACTGCCAAATCAGTTCTTTCTGCGAATATCATTCGACATTTTGCGGTGCAAAGTAATACCAAAAACTTGCCTCCATTCCAAAAGTAATACATTGATCCCAAAAGTAAAACGAAGAAGCCGCGACTGCAGGTGCGTCATCAGTCCATGCTATGACCGAAGAGTTTATTGCTGGCTTACTGGTATTGTAGATGACTGAATCTTCAATAGCCAGGAAAGAAGGAATTTCCGTAGCTGGCAAGAACATTACAACTTAGAACATGGATGGAAATAGGACAGTGATCCAAGGGATTTGAAGGAGGAGGTTTGGGGAAACCACTCAAAAGTTTTATAGAAGTAAATGAAATGCTGGAACGGCTCTAGCCTATTTGTCCAGACGCTTCGGAACGGCTTGGATTCTTAATTGACCGGAATGCTGTTACCTAGACTTCAGTGCCGATATTCGAAGGCAAGATCATAATATCCCGGCAAATCGGGTCGTCACGTGCTACCGTTGTTTATTGAAAGTCTGCCGAACAGGAACAGTGACTTCTCTTATGTAGAAGGTTGCGGCGTGTGAGGGAATTCTTTGTCGAGAGGCCTTGCCCTTGTTCGCAGGAATTTGTAACTGTCGAAATCGAGGTATGTCAAATGGCCTTTCTTCGAACGCTGATTTTGCGTTGATTCTATATGCATTACCGTTGGAAGATATGCAGGGAAAAACACCGTGACGTTACATAATGTTGATTGTTGGGTATTTTTGCGGTAAGACTCGCCCCAGAATTTTTGAGAAATGATGTTAACAACGCACAGTAAAATTTGCTCTTACCTATTGCGTGAACAGTGATCGACCACATATTGAAGTTTGATTGACCGTTGATGGATAGGAGGGACGGACGCGAACGCCGTGGTGTTTGTGATCGGCACGAGTCTCTCCAGGGGTTCTCAGAGACTGTCTCCCGCAGCGGACGGAACGGCCTCCCTATTGCTATAAGTACCGATATTTCATATTTCGCAGTGATGTCCAAAAGGAGATTTTGCGTCGGACTTTGATTTGTGTTTTCTCCGCTACTATCTCTCCCGTATGTATGCATGTTAAGACCGATAATGTGAGGGATTTAGACCTAGGGAGGGTATCTCGGCCACTTCAAGTGTAGAACATACGCATTTAGCTGCCTTCTGGACGTACAGAACTTAGCTGGTCAATCTTTCCCGCCGTCCCACCATCACGCAAGCAAAAAGGAGTAAAAGGGACTGCTTTATATATGAGTTTAATGCGAATCGGCGGTCAGGAGATGACCGTGTCATTTTATCTGCAGATGTTGTTTACATTGGTCTCACGGTCAGAAGATTCAATTCAAAAGTTAAGGCACATGCACAAACTATACCAGGACCCCTGAAAATCCATATACATCCCTGGGCCAAGTCCGGACAAAAATTTGGATTTTTTGAGAAAAGGCCTGGGCCGATCCGGACAATTAAGGCCTTCGGGACGATTTAGGGCTGGGCTCAATCCGGACAATCCAGTTTGAATATTAGGGGTGATCACAGTTGGCCGATTTCATGGATTTGATGGGGGATTTGGTGTTGGATTTGAGCAACTGAGAGTAATGAAAATCATCCAA
The DNA here is from genome assembly GCA_015039355.1 of Ramaria rubella. NCBI lineage: Eukaryota > Fungi > Basidiomycota > Agaricomycetes > Gomphales > Gomphaceae > Ramaria > Ramaria rubella. The sequence continues at coordinate 255,440 of MU134341.1, forward strand.
ATCCGACCAGTCAACTCTGATACCCCGGATTGGGAACAGGATTTGGAGCCGATTTACTAATGCGCGTCTAGTAAATCATAATAGAATACTTGTGACATTTCTAATGAATGTCTCTTTACATTTGAAATACTTGCAAATACAGCATCAAATCGACGCCAAATCCGCCAAATTTTCCAAAGCAACTCCAGAGGTGCTTTCCAGGATTTGACGATTTCCCATCCCAAATCCACCATCAAATCCCCCATCAAATCTACCAAATCTCCTAACTCTGATCACCCCTATTGGTAGGTGTGGGCCACCATCCGGACAAGTTCTATGACAGTGTGGGATAGTGGTTTAGGTCATGTGGTTTGTGCCGTTTTTCACGGTCTTGGTGTCTATTTTCATGCAGACCATTTCTTTTGTCTCTTTTTTCTTTTGATGGGACTAAACAGAGTGTGACGCTAAGTCACCAAATGGTCAACCGGTCACTAATAGCAGTCACTAAACTACATACCGAGTGCCACATTTCTTTCCTGATTCCTCATTGTCATTCCAATTTTTGCAGGCAATGCAACAAGCATTGCATGTGGTCACAGTTGCTGTAAAGGCAATTACTGCATGCTCTGAGAATGTTGAGGGCAGGGATGAAAATTAGATTACCTTATATTGTGGTACTGAATACATGTCAGTATTGCCTACCTGGCCCTAAATGAACCCTATGCAAATATACATGAAAAATTTGACAATTTTGAAGCCAACATGCTCCTGTGGTAACATATCCAGACAAAATTTTGCAAATTTTGGGTATGGGCCTGCATCCAGACAATTTTTGAGCTCAGGGAGGCCTGGGCCGAAATCCGGACAATCTGGCAGCAGAAATCACCAATCCGGACAATTTTCCTGAAATTCATGAAAAACATGTCCGGACAAAATTTTGGGCTATCGGCCCAGGCATATTTAAGGATCTTCAGGGGTCCTACTATACCGGTAGGTGGATCCCGTCGGTTCTGATGGGAGTAGGAATCGTGGTCACCGTTGGTTGGCATGGGAATGAGGAACATCATATGACCACCTGATGCCGACTCTACCCATTCGTCTGAAATTTAAGATTATCTCGGGAAAGCCATTTCACTATCTAATCAACGGGGGGAATCGCATTTATTTCGTGGGCCTTGCCCACTTATCATCGCGGTGAGTATTTCCAAAATCAGACATCGTTGTAGTATAGACATAAGACAGTATAGTCACTCCGGAGAAGAGCAAGCGAGGAGGACATTCTTCACCAAGCGAGACCCTTCATAATCTCGGTGTTTCAACAGCCTCTGGGAATAAGGCGGCGAAGACCTTTATGGATATTAGTCAGAATGTCGGAAGCTCCAGAAAAATACACAGGCTTGCCTCATCAACAACAGTATATACAATATGCTGATTTAACCGTCGGTTCTGTAGAACAGCAAAGATCCTTCGAGCACCACGACGGGCATTCGACCGCCCAATCATATTAGCAGCCAGATCTATCAAAATTTCGTTAACTCTTGAACTGACATTTGAACAATCATACCTGGTATGAGGGCAGAAAGCTTTCGGTTCGCCTCGTCACGAGTGCGGGCTTTCTCTTCGGTGGTCCGAGGTACACTTGATGGTCTAAGTTGTCCTTTTGGCCATAAACTGCTGCGGAATACGTTCAGATATCGCATCAAATGGCTCTCATCCAGGTATGCCCGAACTGTGTCTCGCAGCTTTCTACCGTGACCGTGAGTGCTAGCACTACATCCCTAAACGATGCCAACTAACCGCTCTATTGTGCCGCCTAACACTTGTTGGAGAATGATGACTATGGCTTGCCGCCGCAACCAGTTGTTTTTCTTGTCTAACTCGAATACCGCCAAGATGAGATCGCAAATTGGTGCGGAAAAGCTCGATGCGCTCGTCTCCCCGTCGAGAGGCTTTAACACGCCAGGAAATCTCATCAGCGTCTCTTCTGGAAGCGATTTTCCAGATGATTTAAATGCCTGTGCCACAAGGTCTTCGTCGTTCATACCCACACCGACAATTCCGGCAAATTCAGCGGCCTGGCGGGTGAGTCGTTGTATCATCACTTCCAACATCGAAGGGCCAAATAGCATGTCGTCTATACTCTCCGCCACTGAGCGGTATACCGTGCTTACGATTGTTTGCCCCGGAAAGCTAAGCTCGGACTTGCCACCCGAACCCGTGTCAATTGGTATGACGGTAAGAGGAGCCTGTCGAGATAAGAAGGCGCGTAGCTCATCGCTCTCACATACCATGGGAACAGCAATGAGACTCTAAAAATGAATGGATACTACCGTTTTACAAGAGAAGATGTCACTCACTTGCAAATACCTCTCGAGTGACACCCTACGGGTATCGACAAAGCTGCTAGACAACGATGTAACCAATCGTTTTCCCGGAAATTCGAGGTTTCGTACGATGAGATACTTGTCTTTCAAACTCTGGTGCATATTGAAAAATTCGTTGTACCGTCTGGCGACAACCCATCCGGACGCAAAGGTGCCGTCAATCGCTAATTGTTGGACTTCCACGAGGTACCGCACAACGGGCCTGCCATCATCTTCGCTAACGGCAGAGTTGGAGATTGAAACACGGGTGCGTTCGGGCACAAGACGATTATCCGCTTCTTGTTGCTCGTACTGCATCTTTTGGAACGTAAGTTCACGCAGCTCACGTTCCATGGATGATTTGGATTTGTTCAGGAGCCGAAGTTCTTGTGCGTCACCTGTGAGTTCCGCCTTTCGAATAAGCGTGTCAAGCATGGCATCCTGGGATTGTAGCTTCGCAATCTTTTCGCCCAATCGATCGATATCGTAGGAGAGTTGCAGGTCTCCAGGTCCAGCAAGCTCGAAGTTGCCTGCCCTATCATCTCGGTCATCGCCATGTTCCGGGATAGCTTCTCGGTCATCTTCGTAGCCGTCGAAAATGCCCTGCCGACTACCATCCTCAGACCGCTTGCTAGCATCTTGTTCCTCACTTGGGTTCAAGGTTGATAGAAGCCCCCCGTCTGACGAGGCCGAGCTCCTTGGACGCTCAGTATGCCGCTGATCATCAGCGATAATATCTGTTAATGCAGCCTGTATCGCCTCCATGTGTTCAATGCTTGGCCCCACTTGACCTATCTGGGATTGAGATTGAATGGCGGGTTCCTGAGGGTCATCAAATAGCGGAAGTCGAGAAGTATCGTGATCATCTTCTGACGTTGGTGAAATTAAGAGGTCCAGCTTCGAAGGCCCAGGCCGGGAATGTGAAGTGTCGATATAGGGACTGCCTGACATTGATGAAGTAAAATCCCACGATTCATTTCTTAATAGATCGGGAGAGCTGGCGGTGCTTGGGGATGGTTCACTTCTTTGTGTGCCAGTCGTCGGCAACAGGAATTTTGGGCGAAGGCGGGCTCCCCCTTTTCCAGTACGGCTGCCAACACGCGAGTGAAGGGACGGTGCAGGGACTGTCTCCCGGTGAGCGAGCGATGGAGCAGGAGTCGCGTGTTGAGCGGCCCTCCGTGCAGAGGATCGTGGCTCTAGGTCGCCCACGGCACGGAACCACAGATCACTGCGTTCAAAGCCTTCGAAGTCATGCTCCAACTCCTCCTCTACCTCCTGTTGCGCGCGGAGCACGCTCTTACGTACCCGTCTCTCCTTGACAGTCGATGTAACAGAGGAACTGAGAACGAAAGAACGAATAGCATCGATATGTTTCTGGGAGACGGCGGAAAGAGTGGCGGAAGCTGACGCAGTCGAGAAGTATAGATCGTATATCATTGTCATGTCTTCCCTTACCGTGGCTGCGGATTGTTTACCACCTTTAAGGAGATCTTTCGAGAAATCATCATCTTCGGATCCTGAAGAGTCTACGGATTCAAGGGGATTCTTGAAACTTTCTACTGTGAGCCAGAATTGCACGAGTAGAGAGCGATTTCGACGGTCCATAAACTCCATGAAATATGACAATGAGCTTGGGTTAATCAAGACGTCTCGAAGAGTCAATCGTGAGGCTGCCCCTGAGCTAGGACTGGAATCGCGGTAAACAGAGTGGCGCTGAAATATAGGTTCAACACAATACCATAACTCTGAGAGAGCACGTCATACAGAATCATCTACCCCTCCTAGAACACCTATTCGTTTCTCCACATTGCGCTTCGCAGTATAAAGTCTGTCTAGGTAAGCGACGATGTCTTCAGTTTTCTCGCCATCAATCCAATCATCCTTCTCATGATTTGCTGCATACGTCACCGTCAATACAAAATATTACCGGGTAATGAGTGCTTGCTCACCTAATAGGGCCCGGGTCCGACGTACCTCGCCGACAATGTCATTTTTTAGTCGTCGTGCATCTAGTAGAGAATCACATCGACTTATGCTTCGTAAGAAGGATTCAAAGCGGCGAGGATCTGTCCGTAGGTTGATAGCCTCTGATTGAGATACCCCTGAAGCGCCTGAGGGCCGGATTCGAGATTCAGGGCCTTGCGTTTCTAATATCCGGCGCACCTTCGATATGAGTTTCCTGAAATAGTCTACTCTGAACGGGCTCTATGATACGTATTGAAATTACGATACTCACTGTTGTCGTATTGCTTCGCCAGCCTTTGAATCGCGGTAAGATTTATATGTTCTTCATATGAAACATGAAAAATTTACCAACTGGTCGACAGCCCTGTTCCAAAAGTCTGGATCGGCGAGCATATCCATGACAGGTCCCAGTACAGCACAAGCTACAATCTCCCTCACGACAATTCGCACAGCTTTACTTGCAATTGCATCCGGTGGTAGCACAAATGGCAGAGCTTTATCAATGAGACCACGAAGATGAGCCTCTTCAGTTTGTTTGGTCACAGCGGATGCTAGATTTTCCACTGCCGGGTGCAATTTCCCACGGGGTCCTGCGTATCTTCCTGCCAGTAACATGTCAAGTTCCACAGACTCCGTTAGATGTCGTTCTAGCCCTGCGCCACGAAGTGCCACTTCGGAATTCCGAAATTGTTCCACGTGGGTGGTGACTTTGGGAAGAATTCGGTGTACAACTAGGGAAGGAAGGTCGAGGGTGGATACACGGCCAAGGAAAGAATCCAGCGAGCTATGCAGGGTTGTAGAGACTGCTGCAGGGAAGGAGGGGGAAGACGATAGTTTTGTATACCATACTAAAACAAAGTCTCGTACGATCATGATGAGAATTTCGTTGAGCGATGAAGAGAGCATAGGATAGAAGGGTGTGAGAGGAGGGAGAGATTGTGGAGATTGTGTCGACCATTGTGAACGAGTGACGACGGCCTGCCAGGCTGCTGGGGTTGAAAAAGCCAACGGGCGTGCAGCAGGTCGCGACTGCTGCTCAATGGCGACAGACTTAGCATCTAATGCAAGACCAAGAAACACATGGATACATAGAAACGATAATGCGACTAGAATAATCAGCACAGGCGAGATGATTATCAGTGTAAGCGAAGATGTTGCAATCCGCAAGATGAGAGGGAGAGAAATCGTTACAAACGAAACAAGAGCGACTGTTTGAAGCCCGGGTCGCTTGATAGTGCGGTCCATACTATTAAGATATTCTTTTAGTCCTGTTAGAGGCGAATGTCCTGATCAATTCAATCGTACTCAGATACGTAGTCGATATACTGTCCGTGACCGAAGATGTCAATCGGATAGGCTACTCTACGAGATCAAGATGTGAAATCCACAACGGCAGTGGCAAGTGAGCAGATTGTTCTCATCCAAAGGCGGGCTATAAGAAAGTCAAATTGCTGAATGGCAATGAGGAACACGGAATATAACTTATTCGCGAAAAGAGAAACTTACCTGCGGCGGGAGAGTGTGCTCGTCCAAATGCGGCAAGTTGTGGCGTGTCGGAGAAAGAAAGAAAACTATCTTGATACATAAGGAAACACTCTCTTTTACTATCGTGACCTCATAGCTCAGTGGTAGAGCGTGTGATTCCAGCTTGGTATCTCCACAAGGTCGTCCGTTCAATCCGGGCTGAGGTCAAATTTTTTGCCTGGCTGACTTCTTTGTCACGTGACCCAACTCGTTTGCGCCCCTCCATCATCTTGTAGGACTCCTCCATCTGTCTGGTTATTATATGGTTTCTACCACGACTGATGAAGCATCCCTCAAGAAGCTTATACAACAATATAGAGATTCACCTGCCGCAACCTTTCTTCCTGACGAACTGAACATTATCATTGAGTCATTTCTTCCTTCTCAGAGCTCCTCCATCCGTGCACAAGCACTTCTTTTCTTATCCAAATACTCGTCTGATATTCGCCAAAAATACTCCGCACAATCTGATTCCCAAATTGCGACTTCTGTACTCGTTCGCACATTCTCAGCCCCAGTCGAGGCACGTCTAGCAGATACTCAAGAGTTCACAACCCTGTCAGCGTTGTGGTTTCTAGTCGCCCTTTTCCAGGTTGATTGGCTCTCAGCATGTGACATCTTCCTGCGAGATGGCCTCCTTGACGCCGTGATGGACACTCCAGACGTTCATCCGTCGTCCACAGCGATCCCCGTGGCGGTGGGAAACCTGCTCTCCCAAGCGAGTGGGCACAAATCGTGTAGACCATCAGTTGCTTCACCACAAGTCAAACATTGGCTGGACATGAGCACGCAACAGACAAAGAACCCTGCACAACGTGCTGCTGCCGCTGTTACCCTCGTGAAACTGTCTCGCGGATCGGCAAACGATGCTCAATCTAATACATTGAGCGGCATATCTCTTGCAACAAATAATCCATCTGAAGGCATCGATGCCGGTGCCGATGACAGACTCGTGGAACTAATGAAAAGTCTTGTCATATCCGAAAGTCACTCGTCTTCCTCAACCCTGGATGCGGTGGAGGGGCTGGCCTACCTGACCGTTCAAGCTGACGTGAAAGAATCCATCTCGGCTGACTCCACTTTTTTGAAGCATCTGATGGGCTTAGTCCCGCAGCGGCCCAGTGCTCCTTCTTTTCCAGCTTCTCATACCGATCGAAATACCGACACACAAGATCCTGATCATGGCCTAAGTTATGGGATTTCAGTAATCATTTCAAACCTTTGCACGTATAAACCTCATCTTTCAGAGGAGGAACGACAGATTGAGAAGCTAAAGCGTATGACAAAGGAGCCAGGCGCAGGAGGGAAACTATCCGCCAACACGACAAAGAAATCGAATCTGGAGGAACTCGACGATGACAATCATGTTCGGATCCGCGCCAAAAGGCTGACGGATGCTGGAGTCGTTGAAGCCCTCACAGGGATTATCAAGAACATTGGAGGGGGGGGAGCGGAGAAAAGAAGCATCGCCGTGCAAAGGATGGTCGGGAAGGCGTTTCTCGGCCTTTCAGAGGATAAGACAAATAGAGGAAAAATTCTACAAGGAGGAGGCGCGAAAGCCTTGCTTATTATCGCCCGCGCATCCATCGCAGAGCTTCCGCCTTCCGACATGAATGCAAAGGGAATCGACGGATTGGACTCTTCTGACCTTCTCGCCATCCAGGCTCTGGCCAAGCTCTCCATTACCTCACCCCCTACTGCCGTATTTGGCCCTGCGCAAGACTCCTACGTGGATGCCATCCGACCTTTCGCCATTCTTCTGACGCACTCATCGTCTTCCCTGCTGCAACGATTTGAAGCTGCGATGGCCCTTACTAACGTCGCATCTATAAATCCAGAGGCCGCTGAGCGCGTCAGTGCGTTCCACCTCACGACGGGAAGCAGTCAGGGAGGAAAAACAGCTGTGGGTGATATCGTAAAACGTGCAGAGGCCCTTCTTCTGGACAGTAACACTATGCTACGTCGCGCCGCCACAGAATTAATTTGTAACTTGGTGGGCGGCGCCGAGGGGTCCTTTGACTACTTCGGTGGGACTGCAAGTTTCAATGCCAAGTCGAAGCTTCAGATTCTCGTTGCGCTATCGGATGTGGAAGACCTGCCTACGAGACTGGCGGCATCGGGGGCGCTTGCCATATTGACAGTCTCTCCACATACATGTCAGAGTCTTGCGAAACTAGAACTAGAGCGTCATCGTGTTCTTCCGACTCTTGTAGAACTTATATCCCCAAAGATTGCACGGGAGTACCGGGAGGAGCGACCGGAGGACGACGTGGAGACCGCCGAAGATGAAGACAAAGGCGACCCCGGCTTGGTCCATCGGGGAATTGTATGCGTTCGCAATCTGTTCGCTAACTTGGATGCGAACGAAGAAAGGAAGTCCATGTCTCTTGAAGCTGAGAAAGGCGGACTTGTGAGGGCCCTCATTCTGACGATCAAATCAAGTCCGGGAGGCGTGGAAAATGGGGCGATTTTGAAACCGGCCGCTGACGTGTTGAAGTGGATCGTACAAGCTGGAGTAAAATTACCACTGTAGAGCCTCAGAAGCAATGTGTCCAATCATCATTACATGCTACGCTTGACTCGGCCGACCTCCCTATTACATTATGTCAATGGAACGGCAGCGGTACATGTGGTTGGATGTATAAAAATGATTTTGTGACGGTGAAAGAATATTCCTACGTTTCCTGATGGGCAACAAGTGCGTGTCAACAGAACAAGATTTTACACGTCATTCGGAAGAGGACCAGGTTCTAATTAACCAAGACTAGTACGATAATATTAAGTCAAGCTCGAGATTCCAGACTGCTTGAGGTCTAAAAAAACGTTTAAATAAAGTTAGAGAAAAAACTACAAAGCTTGTGCCTGCTTACTTTTGGGGATGTGAGGGCGGATGGCCTCAGGCCAGACGTTGGCAAATGCGCTGTGTGTGGTGTTAGCACGGATTCTGAATAAAACAAATACCAGAAGAGACTAACCCAGCCGTGCCGTTACTCGTGAGTGTTCCAGGCTCAAGATTTCCTGTGTCCGGACCACAGCAGGCGTCATTCGTCCCCCAGACTATAAAAAGGGTCGGTGAGGCATCTTCACAGTGACATTATTCTAAGCTTACGTGGACCCGCTGCCCATGCCGACCAGCCAATGTACTCCTCGTTTTCTTCGAGATAATTAAGCAAGTCGTCGGCGAACTTGTCCGCACGTCAGTCAAATGTCTATTAGTCAAGGATGGTCGTTTAAAGCTCACCTGGAAGCAGTTCTCGTTGTTTCCAAGGCCAAATTCTGACAGCACTGCCCTAGTGTGAAGTTAGCTACCGTGAGAAGCGATATATATGAGGGGTAATCACTTGAGATTGTTTTCCTTCAGGAAGGATGTAAAACCAGCAAGGTTGGATGGTCCAGGTTGAGAGCACACATTGTGGCCACCTGAGAAGTCAATGTCTAAATGATGATTTATTTAATAATTGAGGCTTTGAGATAGTATCCAATGACGAACCAAGATACTAAAGGTAGATCATCAGCGAATGTTCCAATAACTGCGACTTCGGCGATCTAGACGCACCTCATGAACATCGATGGCAGTGTTTCCTATGGGATCATGTATTCTGCCCAAAAACTCGCTGGAGGGTGCATCCCCTGCAGCTCCCGTTGTCTGGTTCCAAGAATGGCCCCCGGTAAAACCGTTTCCAGGTGCAAGGATGAGCTGTTTAGCACCAACAGCCCTGATGGCATTAATCGCCGTCTGAAAAAAAAATGCAGAAGATAAAAATGTCAGCGATGTGTTCATAATATTTTCTTGTGCGTACTTGGTCGTTGAATAGGAGGAGTGAAGTAGGCTGAAAATTTGAATTAGATTCCAGCCGCGGACGCCCTCAGATAGTACCATACCAGGTCGTGAGGTTCATTGTTTATGCCGAAGATAACCTGTGCCATGATCGTCCCGTCATAAGTCGATAAAAGGAGTATGGGATGTGCACTGACTTTCTCATTATGCAAAAACCGAGAGGCGAGCTCACCCCAAAATTGTCCAAATTCCGCGGTTGTCGCTGCTGTCGGATCTGAAGTGTTTCCAATGACCTAGAGCAAAATGTTAGTTATACAAAAACAAGCGAATACTGGAGGTGCGGCGATGGCTACTTACACTCCCTGAGTTAGGTTGTTGGGAAGGATCACTAATTAAAGGGTTAGGAGTTATCTTAACAGGGAGTCCCAAGTACGCACTTGTATCGCATCTTATTGTACGTTCGAACATAATGAACTTCAAATATCCATGCAGGACAATACTCACATAATTATGAGGCTGTAAAATTATTTAGTTGGAGATGAAAGTGTCATGAGAACTTTCACCCACGTCAATGAGAGCGTATGCGCCTTTGGTCTCTGTGATATAGTTGACGGCATCCTCGTAAAAGCCAAAGTACTATATAATTTTGATTCATAAGTAAATTGTAAATAATATCCAATGAACAAAGGCACCGTTTCATTGAAAGGTCCACCAAGGCCTTAAATAATAGTGAAGGTTAGAATCTACTCGCGCATCTGACTGGACTTGCGGAGAAATACCTGTAGGCACGGGCGCCATCCGTTCCATGAGGAAAGTTACCCGGAAGAAGTTGATCTTTTCTTGGTCGACGAAGATATCGATCGTGCTCTTTCATAGTTTGATGCGTTAGCGACATTTCCATTGGACGTGCATTATCCTCAGCCTCACTTTGTTTATGAACGCGTAGTCAACACCAAAACGTCCTGGTAGGGTGCCCGATGCGAATTCACCGCCAGACTATAACAAATTAATTGTAATCAGAATTGTTAACAAAGTTGAGTGAACGGTTGATATCAAATGAAATATAGACTTACTTCATTTACACCAGCGTACAGGATGGTGGCAAACGCAAGAGAAGCAGCACCGATAGTCCCAGTTAGGTACTTCAAAAACATAATTGAAACGAAGATGCTGGCTCTCCTGTTCGTGAAGAGCCTTCTTTATAGATGATTGCAGCAAGCACTGGGCCCTTCCTTCCACGTCCTCATGACCATGTCCTCATACAATCTGAATATGTTGCACGGACACCAGGAGAATTGTCGGCCAGATGGTTGATGGTTTTAACAAAATTATGTCCCATGACTTGGAGTGGGTTGCGGCTTCGCTGGCAGAGTTCGAGTCCGGCAAACTATTGCCAGGCTCTTGGTTCTAGTAGAGGAAGGGAAAAACTTGGTCGAACTGGCAGCCTGAGGCCTGAGGGTTCGTAAAATCTCATATGATCTACAAAAAAAAAGTATACGTATGAGAGAAAAACTATGTCTTATATTTCTCGGATTTCTTCCGTTAGGAATGGAGTCGTGAGCTCGTTGCGCCTCTTTTGATCCGTTTCTGTGACGTGTGACGACGGTCGAAGTATATCGGAGGTATAAAAGGAACAGTACTGACATGGCCCATACTCCAAAATGTCAAAATGTTTCTCAAAGAAGAAACCACTCCCAATACTTGTTTCTCTCTTGGGCTTATTTTTCCTAAGCAAATATCAAATCCGTTTCTTTATTCTCATACAGCCCGGGCGATCTTCCCACTGCATTAAGTCCTCACTTCGAGATATTTATACCTGCAAGAGATTCACCGAGGGTTTCGTGAGAATTCACTTCTCTGTCACATGCGTAATTGATCCTTCGGACTTGAATTACACCGCGCGGTCCCGAGATATAAAAAGCAGATACCTTGATTTTAGCCACCACCCATCCCACGAAGTCCTTCTATCGTTCGCCCGCACAATGGGCGACAAATCCCACTGGTGCTTAAGACATCTTGAGCTTGTGGACTTGCGCACGTTGTCTGCTGACGGGTCCTTCGACAGTTATGTCCGAATCACATACATACAAATCTTTGGCACAATCTGACCCTGCCAATTCCCTCACTGTCTTGCCCATTGTTCGGATATGATCCGTGACATGATGAGGCGTACGAAGTGCTTGGTGGTTGGTGCATAGAATTTGGATTGGGTATTCAGCACCTCCGTCTTTCAGAGGTTAGCGTTTCTGGGTAGCTTGCACGTGATTACCCGCCATCTTGGAGATATTATATCAGAACGCTTTCGCTCCAGATCCTATTCGAGATGTCATCATGTCAATTATCGGTCGATGGAGAAAATTAGACTATACCCAAACTTGAAATGTCGCGATGTTCACCAAATGTCACTGGGAGCAAACACCTTATTAGTTGGTGCAGGTAAACTTGAAGAGTAAATCTCAACCCCCCCACAATGGTGGTCTTGCTGGCATTGATGGCATACTTGTCGAGGACCTTATCGGGGGATGACACTTGGATGACACAGGAAGTATGTGAGGCGGTACGGTGTCGGTAAGCCGTCGTTACCACAGTACCGACACAAGAATATCACAGATAACCGATTGGATGGAATTGGAAATTATACCTAGATTACGACGTCGAAAACGAAGAAGAAGACAATAATGGCAGCAAAAATGCAACGTTCGTTCAATGCTTGGCATACCATGTTGTATTTGCTTACTTACATGCAGGTGTTCGGTCTATACCTCTTTGGCGGACCCTCCGCGGTCACACATGGTCACAGTCTAACGTCGGCCGGCACGCGGTGACCAGCGTGGACAACTTCGATGAACAGTTCTAAACCTATAGAATCATTTTCTAAATAGCACTTGCCAACGTGCCAAAATTACTAGTCTCGCTTATCCGGGGCACGTTGCTGAATCATCACACTCCACAAGACACCTCACGATCAGTATAGAATGTCAGGAATACACATGCTTCACGTTCTCGGACCAGACTTCTCCCCGAGGCCAAGAATTCGCAACATGCACACTCTAAGAAACAAAATATATAATGGTTTCTTATCGAATTTATCTGCGTGGCTCCCCCCCTGCTCGGTAAAAACTTGAGCTAGTGCTACAATGCTTTCGTCACGAAATGTCTCATTCTTGGCGTTCGTCGGTCTTGTAGGAGCGACAGTCATCGATGTTTCCCCTGCACAGCTGTTTCCGCGTGCTTCTTCTGGCTGCGGGACCTCAGGACTACAGACATCATGTCATAATACTACTAAGCAGACCAATCTGTGCTGTTTCGAGTCGCCGGGGGTGAGTGTCCCCCATTCGTAATATTTATATATTTTAAAATTGTGCCAAAGGGTCTACTGCTCCAAACACAGGTATGAGAGAGACAGTGCATGGTAAACAATATACATTCATAAATGCATGCCCAAGTTCTGGGACACAACAGGTCCAGGAACTGCCCTTCCGAGTACATGGACTGTTCATGGTGAGTGTAAATCATGGGCGTCATACCTCTTTACCGAGTATATTGTAGGTCTCTGGCCAGACAAGTTTGTTCTTTTAACATTTTAAAGGCTCGCCTTGTGATCATATGAACGCAGCTGCGATGGAACATTCAAGGAGAATTGTGACTCGTCTCGCGATTACACGGATATCTCCACTGTAAGAATATGTGTTTCTCGTTCTGAACGTATACTATTTACGAAATATTACAGATCATTTCAGATGCCGGCCAGACCGAACTCCTAGCTTTCATGAATGAGGCAGGTTTATTTAAACTTCATGTATTATTCGGAAAAATCTCAACGCGACGTTACGTAAGTTCTGGCTTGACATCAATGGAGAGAATGAACAATTCTGGGAAGTACGTTAAAGACAACCCCATGCTAGAGTTGTTTGTGTTAACTAACTGACTGAATTACGTATCCAGCACGAGTGGGCTACTCACGGCACGTGCTACAGGTGCAATTAATTATTTGTTTCTATTGTCATCTTGATTTACCCCATCATTTGGGGGTGCGTAGCACTCTCGAACCCGCTTGTATTCCTGCAGGTTCTCCGAAAGGAACAGATGTGCGTGGGCAATCATTTTTCACGATATCATTCCTCATTCTTTTTTCAGGCAGTAGATTTCTTCCTTACGGTTGAGAAACTCTACAAAGTAAGCTAAGATGCACTGTCTGTCTCCGATTTTTAAATGCCCCAGCGTTGTCTTAGACACTCCCTACGTTCGACTGGCTCCAGCAGGAGGGCATCACGCCTTCTTCCTCCAAGACGTTCACTCTCTCAGAAATCACCAGTGCCCTTAAAACTGCCTCTGTACGCACGTCGAGTTTTGTGTTTATAGAATTCGCTGACAATATTTTTCTTTCTACATAATCATTTCATGAAATATCACATTCTATTTTGACGAAATCCTTACTTCTAATTCTCTAGGGTGTAACACCCTCATTAGACTGCGATGGCGATAACCTAAACCAAATCAGTTGGTATTTCAACTTGCAAGGGAGCATCATTGATGGAACTTTCATTCCCATCGGTGCGTCGATTTTTGGTTTGCTATTTAATGACGTCAGTTTATCCATGCTGGATGTAAAGATGCACCGGAGGAAGGCTCCTGTGCGAGTAGCGGTCTGAAGTACCCGCCGAAGTCTGGGTCTTCCGGAGGCAGTGGAGGCGGCGGCAGCAGCAGCACAACTTCCAGTCCGGTTAGTCTGCTTTATATATCGGATTATTTCACTTTATCCTAATCCGCATTTGGATTGTTTGCAGGCCTCAGGTCCTACCGGCGTATGCATGCTTCATCTCCTTGGTAGGGCTGTCATCGGATTTAACACTTCTTCAGGCACCAGGTTCCGTACCCGCTAAATCGACACTCACCGCACTTACTCCTAGTGGAAGCACCAAGGGTGTCGTACTCAGCGCAGGAACGTGGTCTGTACAGACCGGCGCCACCTTCACTGCCACGTCCTCGGGGTCTGGTTTCACCCTGAAGACGAGCAAAGGTAATTGTGGCGTCTCAGACGGTGAGTTCTCGTGCGGAAATGGTGTCACGGCGTCGACGTTTGGTTCGGTGAGCGAAGCGTTTTTAGTCTTTCGCGTCCTTCGCGTACTACATTTTGCTGATGTGCGGATGGATGACAGACGAGCTCAGGAAGCAACCTTCTTCTGACGTTCAATGGCTCTCCTGCGTTCACGGCCGCCTCAGTTCCCAGTGGCAATACGCAGGTGGCTATTTTCACTGGATCTGGGGACGCGCAGGACTTTTCCCTGGTTTTTAACGCGGCATAGGAAAGGGTAGATTTTCGAGGATGATTTACCTAAGGATAGCCTGGTTATGTTGTATATGTACAATACATTTGAAGGGTTATGCAGATGCGGTTATTGAACAATTGAGGGCTATGTTTTACGTTCCAACTCAGGGGTCTTAGAAAATTTTCGCGCGCTAACTGCAACGTCATCTCGTATATATGGCGCCACATAGCACATCTACCCACCTCCAAGTTCCAGCTCTTACATGTACACCTGTACGCCCTCTGCCAAGTTTAGCTTGCCTGATAATATAAGAAAAATTCTCCGCAGAAGCACCACCTCCAAAACATCAACGGCTGCTATCGCGCACAACAGCTTCGTCGGTGCGTCCCGCGAATAAAGACCGTTGTGGGTGCGAGTGCATGTGGGTACAATACTGTGATCATAATCCGGGATTTGGGATTACACCTTCCGACGAGCCACGAATTGGTCATCCATTGTTCTACAGTGTATATCTCAACGGTTTATTCTTACAATTAATGGCGCGGTCGAACGCTGCATCCGAGTCTCTACCATATGGAGCAGTTTAGTCAAGGGAATATATGGCCATTCGTATCATTTGACAGGTGGAGTCTTTAACCACCTCCAGATGTCCATTGAATCCATGGTCGGCCACGGCACCATGGTGCGATGGCCTTCGAATTCGGAGCTGAAGTTCAGACCAAGTTCAGACCACCTATTCAATCCACTGGTGGCACTTTCTCCTTCGAGAAATGAATTGTGGCTTGAATGCCTGGACTAACTTGACTCGCTGATGGTGCCTGCTCCGTTCGACGTGTTTGGAGGTTTTCTGAGTTCAGAACTGTCAAGACCACCTCCCAGGTGGATCCGGTGACGGTCAACAGCCGGTCTAGCGTACTCTCACAGCTAGTCACCTATTTAACCAACCTTTCTGTGTCTTTCTGCTCCACCTTGTGGAAGAAAAGAGAATCTCCCACATTAACCAACGTGAGTACTCTTGATGATGCTTCTGTTTTATGAAAGCTAACGCATTCCAGTAGTGTTCGTTGTGTCGGTTGTGTCGGTCTTAGTTTGTCGAATCTAACCTCACATCTCCCTGATCACTGTGAATACCTTCTTAAAAGCACTGCTGTTACATGACAGCTAATAAACTGACAAATACCAGTGCTCCCCCTTCTCCCTCCAGCTCGAATCGTTTCCATCAATTTTTTGACCACATTTTGGCACCATCAAGTATGGGTGATAGGTATGTACCTGGAACGAAGTAAATTCAAGCGATGCCCGTCAACTTAAACCATGTATCCCTCCAGCTATATAATGGACGAGTTCTGGAAAGACCCCGCCCGCTTTATGAATCCACAGTCTCAACCTTCGAGGGCTATCAGTTCTCACGCAATTGAACTTACGGACAAGGGACAGCCCATCGCTTTTACCAACGAGGGCTATGCGGGGCTTGAACTTCAGTGGAAGGATCCTGTTACCGATCAGCGGACGTACCAAATAAAATACCGTGGAGAAAACCCACGTTATGGGGAAGATACAAAACGTTCGTATTTCCTTGGCTTCAACTCTGGTAGCAAGCAATCTCCCAGGCCTGCGTGTGTGGATATCCTCAAGAAAGCCCCAGATGGGATGTTTCTTTTTACCGGTAGCCTT
This sequence comes from Ramaria rubella, assembly GCA_015039355.1. Lineage (NCBI taxonomy): Eukaryota > Fungi > Basidiomycota > Agaricomycetes > Gomphales > Gomphaceae > Ramaria > Ramaria rubella. The sequence goes on from MU134341.1 coordinate 271,993, forward strand.
ACTGGATGCTCAGTGGTTGTCACGGATCCCGGCGGGGACAAATTTCGCGTCTTCCACGACAGTCGCGAAAACAGCTCAATTATTCATGACAATGTCGTCATGGCTATCGACTGGAAAGATTACAGTATCACAGATGGCAGGTATGCTAGCGTCTTCATGCAATATCGCAAGGGCTGGAAATTATTTTGCCAATTGCAAGAAGAGAAGGCTTCGAAAAGGCCGGGGCCTTCTATCCTTGTACAACGCAAGACGGCCGAACCTGGATCTGGCTTGCCTCGTGTCGACTCAGTCATTGTCAAGGAGCCGGGTTCTTTTGACGCCACAATAGAAAGGAATGCCTTTTTTGAGCGGCGGGAGAGGAGCGGAAAGGACCTCACGAACCTCGCCCGTGAAGTACTTAAAATAGACCCCAAAGACATACCAAATGAACCAGACGGCAAATTCAAACCCTTTGATGGGGGTCGAGTCAACTTGGAGAACGATGCTGTCAAACATTCGCAGAAGATTCGAAAAAAGGTCGAGAGCACGTACGACAATATTCGTACTAAGTACATAAATTCAAGTGTGGGGGCCATATCGAAGGATGAGTACGGAGCCCTCTCAAAACTTGTCGAGCCTACCCTGGGAATCTCCGAAAATTTGGATTTCACCTACCTCTGGTTGCTGGAGAAAAAAGAGATGGGTATTGATGCAGTGGTCGTCACTGATAAGAAAAAGCAGGCCACGTCGCTCGGAGATACAGTTGGAGAGAGGTTTGTGGGACAAGAGTTGGATCTCTTGTTTGCCAGCGATCCAGACTTTGTGTCGGGATACAATGCTTATCAGGAGATCAAAATACCGGGCTTCGCTAGCGACATGTCCTCACTGGAGATGATGACGCTGTTCGATATGTCCTCTCAACTTACGCAGACTCAGAAGGGTGCCTTAGTACACCACATCCGCATAGTTGGCAAACGCGAATGGCAAGATTCAGTATGGAATCAGACCGATAAAGTGGTCAAGATGTTTCAGAAAGCAGGCGGTTCTACAAAGCCTATGCCACAGGACCTCCTTCTCGAAGCAGTGCCGGACGAATATGGCGGCCGATGCTATCCCCTTGTCCGTGCAATGGCAGTGGCTCTGTCACAATCGAGCTTCGCCGTGGACCAACTCGGCATAAAGCTGATCACTCTGACATCAGAAACGGACCTCGCAAATGCCCGGGTGTTCAGGAATTGCCTCAGAGACCTCCACGCTAGTTATCCAGCTGCCGAAGCCTCAACCCTCATTGGGCGATCGAACCTTAAAGACGCCATTGATCGGCTCCAGGTCGCTAAAGGGGAACGAAAGATCTTCGCTCTGAACACTGAGAGCCACGCAATGCTGTTGGGTGCAACAAACGATGGCAACACAACGTCTTATCACTTTTACGATCCCAATTTCACAGTAGCGACATTTTCGTCTCAGAAGGACCTGTTAGCTGCCACAACCCAGTTCCTTATTGAGCTTGGTTACGCAGACGTCTACGGCGCCTCCGGCACGCCTCAAGACCCAGTATTCACTCTTGTTGATATTGACACGGAGAAGATGGCACGAATTGGTTTTGACTATGGACTGAACGTTGAAGACTTCTCTCAGGCTGAAACTCTTGTTGAGACCATTGACATCATGGGGGCGTCAGAACTCCATCTTCCAGCTCCCGATCGATTCACTGAAAATTCAGCCCTCAGTAGCGGTGCAAATTTATTGGAAGCCGCTGGACTGGCTGAGGCGTGGCATCAAGCTACGGTGCAGTTGGAAGAGAGCACGGGCCTAGGAAGGAAATGGATGCCTATCCTAGCGACATTAGAAAAGGAGGCCCAGGGTTATCGTATCCAGTTCGTCAATCTGGAGGATCCAAGCGAACAGCGCTGGCTCAGCACTGAAGATCCGAAGATCAAAGAGTTCAAAACATTCCTCGACGAGCGTCTGGAAGCAGTCCGCAAGGCTTACGAATTCGAAGGTGGCACATTCATTGAACGGGAGTCAGTTTCGTCTGCTGAAGCCATTGATGGATTGTCTGCGATGTTCCTGGTCAAAACATTGATTGAGAACTTCAACGGTCGACAGGGTATTGACGATAAAGACACAAGCAGCAATCTTGCCATTGCTCTCAAAGTACACAGCTACCTAAATCTAACGCAACTCGGACAGCAAAGTCTAGGTGACATCATTAAAATAGCACAACTGACACAAACTATCATCAGAAGCGAAGAAGCTGCACAATCGTCTTTGACAACTGTCGCCAGAGCATTTGGTCGTGTGTCGGAGGGTACGGGAGTGGTTCTTGGTGCTGCTAATGTCGTTTTCGACGCGTATGAACTGGGCAATGCACAAACCGAGATCCAAAAGGCGGTCTTCGGTACCCAGCTTGTCTTTGACTCCGCAAGCTTTCTTGCAAGCGTAGGGAGCGTTGGTGCGGGTATGGTTGGCGCGTCTAGCGCGGCCGCGGTGCTGGGTGGGATAACCGTTGTACTTGCAGGCTTAGCTGTAGGCTTTGGGGCATTGGCTGTCGCTAATGGTCAAGCTGCTCAGGACGCGCAAGCCGTAGGTCGATACTTCGGAGACGCCGACAAAGCTTACTCTCAACCGTATACATATGATCAGAAGAACAAGATTTTGGTTCCTCTCGCGGGTGCAGTAATAAAACGTATTGATATTATTGACATGAATGGCATAGTTGAATTTGACAGCCAGTACATATATCGGACGCACCACGGTTCTAGTGGGTCTGGCAACATCAACTATTTCGCCTGGGCGGGCGATTTTCCGACAGAGGTTCGCGACCGTACACAAGCCATCAATGTCCGCATTGGTATTGGGGCCGGGACTGGTGGAATCCTGCCGAACTTCGACCCCCTCACCACTCTCATTTTGCCAGCTACGCCTAAGTCTTACATCGGTTATTCGTATGGTACTCTTTTCTTTGCAACAACCCGACACGACTATGGATTCGATGTCATTCGGAGACTGGAGGTTGATGGCAGGTTCGATTATGACTTTTACATCTTCCCTTTTGAAACTATCATACGGAATATCACGCACGAGTACGTAGACACTCCAGTAACCATTCAACTCGACGATAGCCCCATCCGCCTACAAATCCCTACCTTACCTTCTGCGATGCAAGGTCACTTGCACTATACCTTGGAAGGTTATGGTTCAGACTACACAATTGGTATGCAAGGGGGAGTCGGGTTGACTCTGTCGACAAAAAGTGCCCCATCAAATAGCACAAGATGGATCCTCGACTGTCGCCAGCTCACGAATGATTCTGCCACAGTGGACTCCAATGGGCTCGGAGTCAAGGTGGCAGGAATCCATGTTGCACTTTCAGACCGAAACTTCACGTCCATGATCATCATTACACGTATGGCAGAGGTTATGGCTGCGGATTTCGACAACCATAGATTTGTACGGGTGGAAGAAGACGGATCAAAATATCCTGGCGGGAGTGATAACCTCCTTGCACACCTCGATGATCTGAACCAGAAGCATCTGTTATATGGTTCCTTTATCATGATCGACAATTACACCCCATCAGGCACAGACGTGGGGCGGGCTTTCTACGATGTCACTCGCAAGCGTGTGCTGTATACGGCAGGTGCTCCGCAAAGCTTGACGGTAACTGTTCAGCTAGGAGCGGTCACTCCCGAAGACGAAGTGTATTTCTATAACACGGAAAACGATGCTTTGTGGCGAGTGGATCCCAGTACCGGGGTTTGTCTTGCGGTCTATCTTGCTCTATACCCTTCTTCCGAGAGAACATTGATGCGTGTTTGGGAAGAAGGTATGCGCCGCATCACTCTACAGTGAAATTTCTGAGCTGACCATTCGCTCCACCAGACAACCAAGTGCTAGCAGTCTACCGTTACACGCTTAGTTCAGACAAGGACAAACACGGCGAGCTGACCTATGCTCTCGCTCCCGACAGCATGACTCTTGTTAATGTCGTTGGAGACAATGACTTGTTGACGAAGCTTGGTACTATGGATCGTTTCAGTGGCAGCCCAGAAGATCTCCTAAAGTCATATAAAAGCAACCAAACTCCCTCGACTTCCCCTACAGATAATCTACCGGGAAAGAAGATTAAGGCTCAGCTCGATCCCTACATACTTTCCATATATGGGGAAGATAATAATGACAACCCTCATCGCTACTGGCTCCGCCTTACAGATGGTACCGTCGTCAAACCAAATTTCAAGCCACCTCCTGATATCGTCTTTGCGGGGACTATTACTGCGCCTGTGGGTGGGAAAGAAGAGTTTTGCTTCTATTCTCTAAGCACGCAAGAGATCCATCTGCAAACTGGCACGGGTACCTCGACAAGCAAGCCTCGGTCCGTAAACATCCCAGGACAGTTCGGAAAACTCTCCAATGTCTTCTGCGTCAACAACGAGCTTTTTGCAATAACTGATGCTGGATACATTTTCCGCATAACAACAGCCGGCACGCTGTTCTTGGAAGGAGTCAATAACCTCTGGTTTAAGCGGTTTGGGCCTGGCTCTAAAGAGTTACCGTGGTGGAATTTTTTGAAGGATACCGCAGAGAGCGTCGGTGCAACAATAGTTGCCATTCTTGGTCTTATTGATTCCAACGAAGCCGTCATTCCTGCGTGGTATTATAATGGGAAGATCGTCATCGCTGCCGAATTCCTTCACGGAAAGCAAATCCAGCTAGCAGGCCTTGTAAAGGGCGGGCATGAAGCATGGCTTTGCCAATGGGACGCACAGGAACATGCGCATCTCTATAGGCAGCCGTTGGTGCCAGATGTCGGCTTGAGTCAAATTTTCAAGTTCAACGTGCCTGAAGTTCACTCGGATAACATCCCTACCGCGATAAAAGTACTTGAAAATTATTCCTTCCAGAACATCATCATGACTGCTAATGGCCTCCAATGCACCACCACTGACGGCATTATTTTAATACTCAGTGACAAAGACTCGATCACGTTGTATGGCGTCGACAAATCATGGCAAAAGAAACATTTTTCCACGTTGGAAGCTTCTCTCGCTGAACTCACACAGCAGTGGGCTCATGGCGAGGTGGTCGTCTTGCAAGGACTCATACCGACCGTTACACCATCCTGGTATATTGTGTCTGCTGCTAAGATCGTTGCAGTGAGCCTCACGGCCAAAATCACGTGGGCAGACAACCCCGTGTGGCTGGGACTTGACGTCAATGGTACGGAGGGCTACTTTTACCTTCAAGCTCAAGGACAAATTTGTTCCATAAATCTCAGCGGAGACACCAAGCGAGTGGCGACTCTGACTATGGCAAGGCGGTTCGATCAATTACTCGTGTTGGGCCTCCCAGAGACCCAATTTTCGTTGCCTGCGATTTCAAATGTGAGGTACGCCATGGCATCGCACAGCCAGGGCAGCGGCTCCGTGGACTACAGAATCCTGCAAACAAACTGGGACTATTACGAAGCAAATGTGCTACAAGTTCAGGACAAGAGCAGTTCCAATAATACGATCACTATGTTCCTTAAAGTCGCAAACCCTGGCAAACTGTTGGCAAAAAAAATTGGAGACGACCTGGTCATTGTTGACGTTACCACTGGGCATTCGGCGACGATTCGAAAAGCATTCGCAGCGGGTCAAACGTATAAAAATATCGGCGTTCGTACCAGCCTGGGGGATACACTCTCACTCAAGAACATTCAAGACGCTCAGGAATGGTTAAAAGCCAAAGCGAAACTCGACATATTGCCTGATGTCACGTTGGCGACAGTAGATTACTATATGCGCAACCCCAATTCCTAATTTACCCCCTCGATAGCGGTAAGAATTACCTTTGGCTTTCGATTATGCAATGCTGACATTTGTCAATTGTAGACGGTTTAAATTCATTTTCAGGCTCTCCCCCGCGCTGAGCCGCACTGGCTACTATACGAAATAGACAGAAACATCATAAAAACGATATACCGATAAGAAAGTTTTGTACTACCACGTCCCCCACGCCCTCTCCCCCACTTTCCTACGGCAGATAGCGCCTATGACCAAACTGTCTAACAATCACGATGGTTATGATCTTCTGTGCAGTATTATCATACGATTCTCTTGTTATTTAAATTCTGAATGCGCAGTTAAGACGTTGTGAAGGGTTTTGATAAGTGTATTCTCCAGGTCGGAATGGTCTTAGCAGCTCAGTAATGATCAAACCAAGGTAAGGACACATTTGTCATGCAATTGTCTGCTTTTGGACCACTCGGAAGCTCTTATTGTGATATTTGCAACTGCGATAGATCTGGGGAAATTTGTTGCCAGTAAACTGTCGAGGCAACGGCATAATAGATTCTGTCAGAACTGGCATGTGAGTACAGGGCGCCCCGTAGGTATCTCATTCTGTTTAAATTCTCTACTAAATCCCAGTTGTGCTCGCCGGGGCTGCTGTGGCTTCGGGTGAGCGCACTAGGTTTCAGTGGGCTACTAGTTTGGATGCAGGCCACTGCAGGGAGAGCGTCAGCTTGATCAGAAACATGGATGCTGAGTAAGGTTAAACTGCGTAGCGGGTGGATTTTGTGGTTCACTCATTTTCATGCAGCGAAATGAGGATTTATTAATGTAGTAAGATGTATCTATTGACCAAATTAAGCTCTGCAGGAATCAAAGTAGCACCAATCATATACTCACCGAAAAGGACGACGATCCTAGCTATCTATGATGCATTGAGGATATATATCGCTTACAGCGCCTGCCTCACATATCTCACCACTTCGGTACCCGAACTTCCAGCACTAAGAAGCAACATTGTTGATTAGTTACATTCATCATTCATTGAAATGGGTCTCTTACTCAAAACAATATGGGAGCCAAATCAACGAAAGGGTGAGCCGCGGCAACACCAACAGAATCCCCGACAGTTCTTCGACAGTAAGAGCCAGAGCAGCTTGCATATCTAAAACAAAAGGATCATCGCAGCACATTCCCGCGCAGACACTGCCGCCTTAAACAATCGAGGTTGTCATGTAGTAGGTCCAGTTCATAGTTCAAGGGAGTGAATGGTTGCGCGCGCACGATCTTGAAGATTCCCAGTATATTCAGGTTATGTATCAGATCCTTTTCTGGACCGACCGTTGCATCCCAATTAATTGTGATACGGTCAGGTCGTTCCATAGGATCCAGGACTCCGAGGTGTGTTATGCCGTTCGTGTAGTCTTATTACAGAGATAAAATTCTCATAAACGCGCGTACGCCAAACTGTGGTCCTCGGGCAATAAGAGTTATTTTGTTTCAACTCTTTTGATGAATTATAACACCTGCCTTACGTGACGGCAACCCTACTGGTGGCTTCGCGAATTGAATAGGTATACTCATGTACTTCAACAATATACGTATTTAGAATCCCGTAAACTAAAGGACAGAGCTACTATCCGTAACGTATTGAACACCAGGTTCTCCGGTAAGCTTGTTTGGATACTTCTCACTGCATGATACCCTCTACAACTAATGCGTATGGTACTTTGGTATTAGACACACCATCTCAATCTCCTGTCCGTTGTGCACGTTTCGCTAGCTAAATAATAGCGCAGATTGATTAACAGATGACCAGAAACAGACAGAATAAAACAAACTTACTGCAGCTGCTAAATCCATCTGTCCCACCGCTGCTGGAGGCTTTATCGCCCCGCCCGACCGTGGCGGAGCAGACGCTGCCGCATTTGGACGAGATGCCGTCGGCACGGGTGGTTTCCCAGGTGCCTTCGGTGCACCAGGCTTCGCAGCAAGTGGAGGCGGGCCAGGCTTGGGTTTCGCAGCTAGAGGTGGTGGCGCGGTCGGTGCACCCGCAGCGGACGACGGTCGAGAGTTGGCCGGGCTCGAGGAAGTAGTCGTTCCACCAGGAGGCTTCTTCCAAGGAGCCGCTGAGCCATTGGAAGGAGCCATACCTGGAAACACGGAAACAGGTCTCGCAGACGCATCAGCCATGACTGAGGCAGGTTTGACTGCGGGTGTGGCCGATGGTTTAGGCGCCGATGCCGGTGGTCTGCGCGCAGCGGGCGGTGGCGGAGGTGCAGGTGCTGCTTTAGGCTTGGGTGGCACGAGTTCAAGGTAGTTGTTGGGTGCCCAACCCTCTTCACGTCCTCGCTTCATCAGCCACCACCCTGGAAACGAAAGAAACTAAGCTAGTTAAGGTGTACTATAGGAAAAACAGGCCTACCATTATCATCTTTCTCCACCAGTTCAACAAGGTCATCTTTCTTCAACGACATTTCACCTTCTTGACCTTCGAAGTCGAACTTGGCACGGTACATGTCGACTTCTGGTTCAGCAGGGGCCGCTGGTGGAGGCGGCGGTGGAGGAGCTGCCATGCGCCCAGGCGGCGGAGGTACATTTCGTCCATTGCCAGAGACCGCAGGCTGTGCAAGCTTTGGCGCGGCTGCAGGTTTCGGTACAGCTGCTGGGGTCGCCACCGATTTCCCTGGCAGCGGTTGTGCGGTAGGTTTGGGGCGAGCGGCCGGTTTCGGTTTCGGTTTCTGCCACATTGTTCAGCGTGATTCCGATTCGAAAGAAAGCACCTCACATCATCTGAAGGGCCGCCCTTCCGTAATAGTTTGCCCTGTGTGATAGGACGCACAACACCGGGTTTCCGTTTCGCAGGTGGTCGAGAAACGCTGTTAGCAGGCTCTCCGGATGGGACATGAATGGTATGGCTCTTATAAAGATCATCCTTCTGAACAGTCTCATCCTTCTCCACTTTAATGACCGCTTTCTTATCCTTCTTCTTTGCGTACTCAATCCTGCATCGATCACCGTCAGCCGTAAAAACATATAAAAGAGCAAAGCAGCCCATACGTCGGTGCAATGTGGAGTGCAATACTCGCTTGCGTAAGCGTAAGTAGATTGGCAGCAAGCTCCGTCTTGAAATAGCAGCTAAAGACGGGGTCGCCCTCTTCTGAAGCATTGACATTGAGTGACAGCCAATCGTCACGCATAGTGGACATGCTGATCGACTTGATTGTGACCAGCGGCACCTTGCGCTCGAGTGTCGTCTGCGAACGGCCGTCTTTCGCCGTTGTCACCACAATGTGTACTGCTTTAGCCGTCTGTAACACAGAAGACATTCAGTGCCAATGAAAATGTATAATAAAACATATACCAACAACAACGATAAATCGGGGACTCGGTTTACTTGATCGTCCGAGTTTAGACACTAGTAGCTGCACACGGGCACTGAACGTGACATCCTCATTTGCTACCTCACACCATCAGCAAACAACGCACACCACTGACACACGGGTACTTACATCCAATGCCACACGCAAGCTTAATGGTCTCCCCAAGCGCATCATTGTTCTTTCCGCCCACATCCAAATAATCGCCCGCGAATCGCCTATAGCTCAATAGACTGAACCGCCGTCGCTCTTTGCGGCTAGCAAGAATCTGATGCCCATAATCCCGAACTTGTGCGTACACGATCGACTCCTTGTTATTCTTCCAGAACCGTTGAATCCGCATCGCACACTCGTTTTTATATCGCAGGTAATTGCGGAAGGCGCGCTGTATCCGTCCTGCCATGTTGTGCCAATATCGATCCCGCATTGTCTCAAGAGCAAATAGCTGCACGCATATTTCAGCAAGATTTGTGGCTAGGATTGTGAAGAAGCTTACTGTTTCGGGATTCTTGATGAATGCCTTGCTGACACCCATTTGCCATTCCTCCTTTGCAATTCCGGTATCCTTTAAGATTTGCTGACACCCCGACTTCGCGTCGCCTTGCCAGATATACTCACCTGCATACGAAGTAGCAGGTGACAGAAGATAGAATCTTCATCGGTCTTATCAGCTGACACCACAGAAGCACCCATAATACCAACACACGTACCGCTCCACCATTTTCTCAAAGGTATTCCTATACGCAAACCCAGCGCGCCGCACACGGATATTCTCTTGCAGCCCGAGATACTTAATTTGATGTAGAATGGCTTTGATATCATACTCCGACGCGCTCCTATTCTGATTGGGCTTGATAGTCCGGATATACGATGGCTGCGCACGCATCAAGTTCTCTACCAGTGCACCCGCCGAAGCCTACATTCCTACAATCAGCAAAACAAAATCCACAACGCCATCCCGCACTCACTTTGATTTTATCCCCAGCAGTCGGTGGCCTTTTCTTGCTATTGGGATCCGGGCGGTCAGGGAAGAGACCCTGCAAGAACGTATTCCCACTCCCTGCGACCAGATCTAGGAGGTCCTTCACCAGCGCATCCTTGTTCTTATCGGTCATGCCCGCTACATCGTACATGACGTCACCTGCATAGTGTCGTACGAGGAACTGCGAGCCGCGTCCGTCGAAGTGTGCATTTGCTGAGAGTGCGGAGAGACGTTGGACGAAGCTGCTGTCAGCCGCGGTGGGATCGGCGTGGGCTGTTGCACAGGCGTCGTTGAGCGCAGCGAAGATGCCAGGTGGGCGACGTTCTTCAATGAGGTCGCACACGATCTAGTGAAATGACAAGAATGTCGGACGATTAAATTCCCAAAGGATCGGATACGATAAAATCGCATGCACCTTGTTGTTGAAGTAGTTGATTGGTGTCCACTTGATCTGCTCTCGTACGTATTCCTCTTGCTCGGTCTTGAGTGTAAGCTCGATGAATATTTGCTGGAGTTTCTCATTGACGTAGTTTATGCAAAGCTGTTCGAAGCTGTTGTTCTACGAGTATGTCAGGAACTCAGACTGTCCCGATATGCTGCCAATGAAATACCTCGAAGATCTAGAGAACAAAAGGTGAGCTACATCATGTAAAAATACCGTGCGAAGCAAGCTTCTCACCTCGAATCCAAAAATATCTAAAGATGCGACAAACCACAAGGACAAGATAGAATCAGTGATAACTCGATCACCCTACATTCAGCCAACGCACCCTAGGATCCAACAAACCAATCAGGATTCCGACATTCGCAACACGACTAGTAAGAAAGCATTGCTTAAAAGATGCACGTACCAGAATACCGATCAACCGCGCATGTGACTGACGCGGTTTCATGCTCACGTTGATACGGGCTACAATCCATTCGAAGAGGTTGTTGTATATCGCCTTGGCAAGGGCATCTCGACCAGATGAAGCTTGTGCCGGGTTGAGAGGCACGTCATAAACGGAGCCTGGCCAAGGCATGAAGTCAATGACACTTGCATAAGGGACATTAAAAAGCAATGCCATACCTCGCCGGCCGCCACGCTGTGTTTCGACGATTTTGCTTGTCATCACTTTCTCGACCTGAGTACCATCCACTTCAAGGAGGTACGCAACGAATTCGGTAACCGAGGGGTCGGATATCTAGATGGATAAATCATTAAAAGGTGTTGATAGTAGCGCAGTAAGAAGGAGAATACCTGTGAGTTTCCGTCATCTTTTTCTGCGAATTGCACGTTTCCTAACCAGAGGATGGCGGCAAGCATACGTAAGATCTCCGTCTGTTCGTGATCCGAGAGGCCAATGATTTGCATGGCTTTCTACAGATAAGAAGGGTAAGTTAGCCGGATTGTCGCGTGGAATATATTCTCACAATTGTCTCGGCAAAATCTGCGACGTCATCGATACCGGCAACTTCTAGGCAGTTACTTCTGCTTGTGTATGCATACGCTTCTGGACCCTGAAGGCCGAAAGATTCTGCGGAATAAATGAGAAAACATAGAATATTAAATTAAAACCATATCTTACCGCGTTGCTGATCGGAAGCGCCCTTCGTGAACTGATAAAACACATGGAAATCTCGCTCATTCTCTATCTGGCCTACAACCCTGCCTTTCTCCAGCAGGTAGTTCGTAATCTGCGCTCCGACGGGCTCGCCTTGTTCGTTAAACATGATCTCGAGGTATTTCCCGTGCCGACTTGAGTTGTTATTCCGCAATGTCTTCGCACACCCAAAGCTCTCCAAAAGCGGGTTCGTCGCTAGCACCATCTCCTTGATCTGCTGGATATCACCCTCGCCCGCACCCTCACCGGAAACTGCGGCGATATACTGCATGATGCGCTTGGCGGCCTCGGTCTTGCCTGCACCCGATTCTCCAGAGATAATGACGCATTGATTCTCATGGTAGGCCTGCATGTTGTAGTACGCAGATTCGGCGATAGCGAAGACATGGGGGGGCACCTCGAGCCTGTTCTTGCCACGGTAGCTGGCAAGGATCGCTTCGGTATAGATGCCAAGGTCTTCGATCGGGTTAATAGGACACGATAAGCTAGCAAGAAAAGAGCACACCTCGGAAGGGATTGACAGAGATGAGCACCGATCCAATGTAGGTATAGATTTCGCCATTTGTCCACCGCTTCTGGAGGTTATCGTTGACGCTTTCATTGGATATTGTCGTGAGTAGTGTCATGTCCGATACGCCGACTTGCTTCTTCTTGAAGCCCTCCTTCCAATCGGCCTAACATACAATGAAAATTGAGTCTCCAGACGCAACTCCCACCTCAAGCGACGTACCTTGGCCACCTTTGACTTCCCCCCAGCACCACCTTTCTTGGGGGCGGCTGCGGCCTTCTTGCCCGCCTTTTTGGAAGGTGCCTTGGAGACATATCAACTGGGGAACGATCGCAAAGTAAAATAGAACACACCATGTCACTCTAGAGGTTGTGGTAGTTCAAAGTAACAAGGTACCAGTGCCCGTTGCGTGCCGTCCCTTGGTCACTGCGCACGTGGTTCAGACTCCGCACGGGGCTATAAAGACTAACCCAGCTCGGTACAGCCTTTTCTTCCAGCGCTCTCAAGTCAAATTACAGGCCGTCTCCATGTCCACGTTGGCCTGTGCCAAAGTAGAGCGGGAATCAACTCTACGCACGTCTTAGTGCCCTTTTTTCGTTCTTGCATTTTTTCATCCATTGACATGCACGAAGGGCCGGAGGTTTCGTACACTCCTTATCACAATGTAGTGTTTTGTTTTAGCCTAGTTTATTTTCTTATGTGACATATAAAGGATAATCGAACTCGTCGAGTGGAACGACGTTGAGTGTCTTGTTCTTACACCATTTGGGATGTATTTAAGTACATTTCACACAGGCTCGACGACGACACCAGAGGTCACTCATGAGTGTGTTATGTAAGCAGATCTTACAGTACCCGCATGGTGTTAAAAGGAAACTGATTTCGTGCACTCCCCATCGATGTTAGCTTGTTTCAACGCTTATCTTCTTTTATTTGACATTCTGCTCCTCCCGCCCAGGTCAATCTATCGACAACTCCCATCTACCCTTACCGATCCGATACACTTTACCCTCTTTCTTCAAAAGCTCCAATGCATCGATGATTGTATACTCGCCTACGTTTTCCCAGCGCGCATCTACCTTGCTCAGATACTCGCGCAGCTCCCCTGCCGTTGGACCAACTGCCTGAGAGCCATTGCCACGATACGCATCTGAGTTTTCCTGCAGTATTCTCGACCTGGTGCGTGGGTTCCGAACCATTAGTCCCTGGATCGCCGTAATGACCGGTGCCATCAACATGGCGGGTGTAAGGGGAATGTACGATTCCTCGCGCAAAGGGGGATCGGATATGTCTCCATTATCCAGGGATGCCGTAGAGTCGTCAATGCTGGAGATAGTGCTCAAAGTACTCAAGGCGGTGAAGTTTGAAATGCCGGAAATATCCCCTCGCGTAGATGCCTTCCAAATTCCCAGACGTAGCTCGGCGGGGGCTGATAGCTCCCAAACTGGTGCATCATCCTCATGCAGGATGATACTGCCTTCCCTATGGAGTTCTCGCAGCGTCCACGTGTAGAGCCTCTTGACCTTTCGGCTGGGTGACTCGGCAGGAGGCTGCTTCGGAGCATTGAATGTCTTGCCAGCCCGGGCGGCTTCTTTCTGTTTCTGCCTCGCCTCGCGAGAGCGCCGCTTCTGTTCGGCTTCAACGACTCTGCGAGCCATGTCTGCGAGTTCTGGCACCCGTCGCAGGTAGGAGAGGGTAAACCCTTTGGTTCTGCTCGGGCGATCAGCCCGTGGGGTGATTCGCTTCATAGACGAACGTGATGGTCGAGGGGTCACGTTTGGTTCCTCCCAGGGGCGAATGTTCCTTGCCTTCGGTCTTGGTGTCGCAGCGTTGTCGTCGTTGTGGACCCGCTTCAGCCGCTTCGTGGGAGACTCCTCGACTGAGGACGTTGAGTCATTGTCAAATAGGCTAGTAGCATGAGAACGTTCAGAAAGAACATCCATGTAGTTCTTGAGATAAATCTTGAACGTGTTAGCAATGAGATCTCTAGAGCGTAGATGTGATGGGTGTCGTAGTCGAATACGTCCTTTTTCTGCGGTGGAATGGATACTGGAGTGTGATGCGGTCGTCGAAGGAGTGAGCACAGTGCTGGCGGTGCTTGGGGGCGCAACTGTTGGTTTGTTGAGAGCTGACTTGACGGGCGTTCGTGGTACCGGGGGTGGTGGCAGCGGCGGTATGATGAAAGGCTGCGAATAGTATGTTCTGTGCAGACGAGCAGTAGCAGTCCAATGCCGCGGCTCTTCGCTCGCGCGACACAGTTCTGTTATAGGATCGTCATTAGCCCGCAAGGCGATGAATAGCTCTCATACCGATTTCGTTAACGACGATCTGACGCCTGTCACGCCATGCCTCGACACGTCCAGTCACTCGGAGTATATCCCCCACTTCATAGCACGCCTTCGGATCCTCTAATACAGATGGGGATTGAGACTGTTTGCCAGCTGCACCGCTTTCTTTCTGTTTCGATTGCGGCTTCGCCTTGTTCTTGCTTGATTGGGCATGGGGATGCACGCATTGAACCACATCCGTCCCATCGTCCACTGTCCCAGATTAACGCACTTTAAAAAAAAGAAATTCATAACTATCACCTGTATAAATGGTGCGCTTCTCATAAACCACCGCGCCGACGAGCATACCGACGAACTTGACACTTCGGCACGGCACAGTGCCCAACCACCAAAATGCATCCGAATCTGCCCCACCCCAGATGAACAAAGCCCCACTCCAACAAGTGTGCCATACCTATTCCCACCCCCGGGCTTTCTACCAACTGCATGACGTCGCGTATGTAGCATTGCGCCACTGCATCTGCTCTGAGACACCATTTCCAGAGCTGGTTACGAGTTGGCTTGGAATGACGAGATGCTTCTTTTGGCGGCTCGGGTTCTGTCCTCCTCTCCTTTGGCGAGCCTGGCATCTGAGGCTCAGAGAAGTCTTAGAGCAGACATCAACAGACATCAACAGATTCAACATGTTCAGTCGCGTCAGTCACGTGACGCTCTGAGAGCGCCAAACGTTCGGTTTGCAAACGCCTATGGCCTGAGGATTTGTGATTTATTATTGTCCTTTCGAGACGTCTTCCACAATGACCTGCGTCTGGTTGCCGCTGCTCAGCCCAGCGATTGCTCTGTTCAACTCGTATCCCGACGACGACGACTACGACTACGACGACGACAGGGGTGTCATTGATCCAGTTCATGTCGTGCTTGCTTTTTTCGTGCTTGGAATATGGATTGTGTTCAAACGGTACGAGAACATTAGAAACAGAGCGGTGGACTTTGAGTGCCGGCCACCAGCGGTAAGCTCAGCTCTATGCAGGTTGGAAACGGAGCTCACGCGTATGGAATAGGCTGCACATCCCTCTTGGCAGTCTATAACGATCCCTTCACCTTCGCTCCTGTCCCATACGGTCGACGAAGGGTTGCTCCAACCCGGTCATTTTCCAGATCGCAAGTACATAACATGCTTCGACCCCTCCAACGGCCTGCACCTCGCAACTCTTCCCGCAGACACTGCATTCCAGATCGGAGAAAAAATCGGCAAGGCTGGCAGAGCGCAGAGGGCGTGGAGGAAGACCGACTGGGGCCAGCGGCGCAGGGTCGTGCGCAGCCTCCTCAAGTGGCTTGTGGAAAATCGAGAGTGAGTCGTGTTTTGGCCCTTTTCTACGAGGGGACGCGTTTTGACGGGAGAAGAGTTTGCGCACGCGTCGCGTGTCGTGATACGGGGAAGACTAGTAAGGAGCTTTCATGCGGTTGGCTTTTGGACTGTTGATTGACCGCTGAGTGTTTTGTGTAGTGGTCGATGCGGCTTTGGGTGAAATTCTTACGACGTGCAGCAAAATGGAATGGCTTCTCAAGCATGGCGAACGCGCTTTGCGTCCTTCGAAGCGAAGCACGCCCCTCGTTTTGATGCACAAATCATCCAAGGTGTATTACGAGCCGCTGGGAGTCGTAGCCGCGATCGTGTCGTGGAATTATCGTATGTACTGCCCGCTTGCATTAGATCACTCGTTCAACGAATTCATCCAGCGCTTCATAATGCCCTATCCCCAATTGTCGCTGCAATCTTCTCAGGAAACGGCATTGTCGTCAAGTGCTCGGAGCATGTCGTCTGGTCCACGTCTTGGTTTGTGAGAGCGGTGCAAGACTGCTTGAGTGCTTGCGGGTGGGACCCCGACTTGGTTCAGGTGGGGAGCTTTCTTTCCAGACACGTTTTTCACTTCCAGCTTTATTGTTATATGGGTTGTCATATACACTGTGCCATGCTTGTTCTTCAGATCTGCGAAAGATGACTGACGACAAGCTAGCTCAGCTCGTCGCATGTTGGCCTGACGAGGCGCCTGCACTTACCCAGAGCCCGTGGATAAAACATATTACTTTTATTGGGTCAGAAGAAGTGGGTCGAAAGGTTAGTTGCGTACTTTGGCTGGGTACATTGACACTAATGACGAGCTGTCCATTGCATCCAGGTAGCACAGGCGGCCACGCTCCATCTTACCCCGGTTGCCCTAGAGCTGGGAGGCAAAGACCCGGCGATCATCCTCCCAGAGACTAATATCGAAAAGTGGGCTCCGATGTGGATGCGTGGGGTGTTGTAGGTGGAATGGCCTGCTGTCTCATTGCCGTCACTCATCCGTCTTTCTTTCCCCCTGCAGCCAGAACGCGGGTCAAAACTGTATCGGCATCGAGCGGTTCATTGTGCACGAGTCACAGTACGAGCACCTCGTTCGCACACTTACCGCGCGCGCGCAGAAGCTACGGCTCGGGTGCGCACATGTTCCATCTCCTGCTTTTTACTCTGCCTATCTGACCATAGGTATTAATACAGCTCTGTGTTGTCCCCGTCAAGCGAAGGTTACATCGCTCCAGTCGACTGCGGTGCCATGATCTCACATGACCGCTTCGAGGAGCTCGAGCGCATCATACGCGATGCAGAGGCCGAGGGCGCAGAGGTATGTTGTGGCGGCACGCGGTGGAAACACGTCTATCTCGAGGAAGGCGCCTACTTTGGCGGAACCGTCATTGGCGGTGTCGAGCCTCAGATGGAGATTGCGCAGCGAGAGCGTGAGTGGCTTGTTGCTCTCCTCGAATCGCACCTCTGACGGCCCTTGACAGTCTTTGCGCCCGTTGTGCTCGTCATGAAGTATAACACCATCCAGGAGGCAATTGAGATCGCAAATGGGACGCGGTACGGACTGGGTGCGAGTGTGTTCGGGCCAGACCAGCGGTTGGCTGTGAAGGTGGCGAGACGGCTCGAGTGTGGGATGGTGGCTGTGAATGACTTTGGCGTGTTTTATGTGAGTGTTGATGGCGCCTGTGTGAAGAATGAAGGACTGACGTGCATTGGATATAGCTCAAGTAAGTGCTATCTGTTTGGTATGAGGCTGGTGCTAACCTTGCGATAGCCAAGATCTGCCATTTGGTGGTATGAAAGCAAGTGGGTACGGGCGCTTTGGTGAGCTAGTTGACAGTCTCCATACAAAATTTCTTAGGCGTTTGTTCCAGGGGGCCCTGAGGGTCTCATAGCCCTCACCTCACCCAAAGCCATCACTGTAGACCGATGGCCGTGGCTCATCAACACGAGCATTCCCGCAGTGTTGGACTATCCCATTGCCTCGCTGGTCCAAAGCTGGTGCGTATCCCGGACTCTCTTTCTGGTGTCCGATGTTTGAGCTAAGGGCTGTGATATAGGGACTTTGTCAGCGGCCTTATTGCTCTGCTGTATGCGGATGCGTGGCGGGAGCGGATTTATGGGCTTGTGCGGCTTAGTCGCGCGAGCTCATAGGAGGCGTCATGGAGTGATGACATTAAAATGTTCTTACGAGAATATCTACTAGAAGTACATAAATACCCCATACATCTTGCTTTGATATTGGATGACGGGGGGATGTGGGAACGAGCGTGATGAAGCGTCGGTCATTTTAAGGGTAATATGTCTATTGTTATACCGGTTAGTGAATCCTATTTCTCTAGTAAGCACCGTTTCGACTTGAACACAAAGTGATCCGCCATCAGAACAAGCGTTGAAGTCCTCGGTCGTGATAGATGATGGTCCAGGTTTGGGGTGGCATCCGGAGCAAGTGTATTATTATACTGGTGGTGGCGCGGCTTCGGTTTTGCATACAGACATGCTGTTCCGTTCAAATCCCCAAAGCTCTCTTCCCACAATCAAAGCTATCCTTCACCTAATGCAAGGCAACAAACAAAGTATGTCATCAATGCACATTGCATAGCCAGCTGAAAGATGAAACAAACCTCCTTCAAAAAAGTCGGGTCGGCCAGCAGCCTTATGCCCGTTGCAGCAAGCGCTTTGGTGGTCCGTAATGTGGCAGTGTGCGCTTCCGGTGTGCGCGTCGCGTTTGCGAACTCGGGCGTGTGGTTCCACGCTGTTGCAGGGATTGCTGTGAGAAGCACTTAATGGTCGATCGATCGATCTCAAAATGGTGCAATGCGGAACATACAGAAGGCCGGGTGGATGCTCGGAAGTGCTTTGGGACGTGGATTAGTTTATGCAGTCATCGGGAAGAGGATACAGTACCTTGGGAGATGCTCCCCTGAACGACGAAGGGTCAGCATCGAAAGCGTGGATGTGCAGTTTACATACAAAGTCGGTGGAAGCTGCTGCTTCCCCTGAAGCCTGCGTCAACTTGTACCGCCCCATTGCAATATTGGTGAACTCTCTGCCTGGACGGACGTGTTAGCATATGGGTTGGAGAGCCGCACAGCCTAAATGAAGGAGCTTGGCTCACCAAGTACAGGGTTTTGAACCACCTCGACATAGGGTCTCTTGGCCCGCGTGATCTCGTACGTGCATCCGGTAGCCTTCGCTGCGGCCCTAGGAGCAGGAGGAGAGAAGGCTCAGTGCTGGTACTAGCGGAATAAGGATAGATTCACTCGAAACACGCAGCAACGCGTGTGGCTAATTCCTCCGTTTCACGACCAGTCGGCGCACGCACGCCATAAGTCACTCTGGCATAGTCTGGGATAACTGGGTGGCCGATTTATATGAGTGTGACAATGGCCACAACACGAGATTGATCACGTACCATTCGAAACCCAGTCCTTGCCTTCGATTATACCATGGACGCGGTGAGTAGGCTTGATTTGCTGCCGGAGTGCGGAGATATTGGTGTAGGATAGAACAGCGGCATCTAACGCGTTGATACCATCCCATGGAGCTGCAGCGGCGTGGGCCCTGCGGAGAGCGCTCGGTACGGGAAGGCATACAGGCATATAACTCACGTATGTCCAAAAAATTCAACACTGACACGATCGTTGGCGAGGGACGACGTTAGCAGAAAGTTCGGGTCCGACTCAGGGCCTGGCCCAGGATGGCACCTGAGAAAGAAGAACTAAGTGAAACAGACCGTATAAGCTACTGTACAAGGTACGCACATGACACACGCGTCCATCCTGTCGTAACCCCCACGCTCCAGGAGAATTATTTTACCACCTCCGCCTTCCTCGGCTGAAGTAGGGGTTCGATGCCGGATGAAAGACATTACTATGGGCTTTCACATACCGGGTGTACCGAGCAGAATTATCTCTCCGGGAATATTATGGACCTCTAGAGCCGCCTTTATGCCCAGCGCTACACCTACGCCGGCAATCGCGATGAGGTTATGCCCACAGGCATGTCCGAGACCAGGGAGTGCGTCCATTTCCGAGTTCACGCCAAGCACGGGTCCACCTTCACCGTGTTTGAATGATGCACGCCAGGCAGTGGAAAGCCCCAAGTAATGGGGCGTAACAGTAAATCCGTGCGAGTCCATGAACGTGGTTAAGATGTCGTGGGCGAACCTAAGAATGTCATTAAATGACGTGAATAACCATGTAAAGAACTTCTCACTCTTCCTTGAACCCGAGCTCTGGGTGGTCTAGAAAGGCCATGTCAGCTGGCATAAGCAAAACTCGATTCGCACACACCATGGATCTGAAGGCTAATCTCTCTCAGGTCGGCATCTAACTCGTCCACTCTCTCTTCCATGGTCTTGAGAACGTCGACGCTCAGGATTCGTTCGTCCGTTATCAACGTCGTATACGAAGGGAGAGCATCCATAACTCTTCGCTCAAGAATGCATGGATCCTTGGGCTTCGCGCGACATGAAGACAACCAATAAGAAGAGGCAGTGGAAAGGCACGCACGTTATCCTTTGTGGCTACGACTTCCGCCTTGCTGGACCGCCGCGGTCCAGAATAAACGCACTTCCTGGACAAAAACTTCAGCAGAGGAAGGCAGCCAGGAGTTGAATCGTCGGCCATGAGGTGAATGCTACTTCAGACTGGCGGACGCGGTATAAGGAACAACACCGTCAACTGGGGTGTGAAAGTGTTGCTCAAAAAAAAGAATGCACGCGCGCACATAAATCTCAATGCTTGTTTCTCTCTGGGGAATGTTTTCCTGCGATCTTCCCTCCGCATAGAGGTATTAAACCCTATATGTAAAGATTCACAGAAGGTTTCTCGCAGCAAGAGTTCCCACGCCCCGGGACCAGAACCACCAGGCACAGCGTTTTGCAGCTTCGTAGTCGGGTAGTGATTACTTATGGCAAGCACCTTCATCATCAAATCACTGGAACAACCGCTTCCCGGACTTGTGCTTACACTCCCATCAAATTCCATGATCAACCCCTTGAGTCTCNNCACCTGATAGTCACTAAGACAGGTTTCGGGGCTGCACCAGGCTGAGTGGACGGGGTATTTATGCGCAACGCAGCCAAACCCATCTTCCGGGCGTATTTGAGACGGTGGAACTGTAAGAGGGGCGGCACCAGTGGAGCTTGCACAAGGTCCTGTTGCATAAAGGGACGACAAAACCTTTGACACTTGAGTCTTGATTTGCAACCACATTCCATGTGTTAGTTCAAATCAGATCGGTGACTATCACAAGTTCCCCTATAGTTGGTTTCTGATAAAATTGTCTCTTGGGTTAATTCTCTAAGATGAGGCCACAAGTTTATTGTGATAATGAAACGTCATTGTTACGTTAAGTTTCGTGAACATCGTTCCGATGATCAGACCAGTTCTGTTATGAACTTTGATACTCCCTCTCGCATGTCCCAAGGTTACGAAACAAAAATATACGTTATACCCCTTTCGTCTGAACCTACTGATCCGAGTTCCAGCGTTGTTAACTTACCGACAAGTTGACTTCCTGATTTTCCTATCGGTTCTTTGTTCCTCGCTTCCCTGTTCTGGTTGTTGTTGTTCAATTTTGATTGAACTCTCAACTATTTCAGTTGTGATTGTGTTTGATCAATTGGTCCGTTTCCGGGATGTTCGTTGTCACGGGTCTATTCTATCTCACACCATCGAAACACGACTGTGTTCGATCATTAGTTCGATTCCGGGATGTTCGTTGTCTCGAACTAATCTATCTTTCACATGATGTGGGGTTGTGATCAATAAACTAATCTGAATCCGGGATGTTCGTTGTTTCCGATTAGCTTATCATCACCACCAACAATGGTTGTGTTCGATAATTAAATTGAAACCGGGATGTTCGTTGTTTCGAAGCAAATTTATCTTCACTACTATCGGTTGTGTTCGGTCGTCAACTATAAACCGGGATGTTCGTTGTTTCACAGTTGATCTACCTTTCACCACCAAACGAATGTGTTCGATCATCAGAAATTGAGACCAGGATGTTTGATGTCTCGAGGTTGATTTCGTCGCTTTTCGACTTCTCTAACACGAAGTGGGGACGTTCCACTCTCCGTCTGACTTTCTCCGAGGATGTCTCAAAAAGTCGATCCAGTTCAAGAAGTCCGAACTTGACTAGACTATCTTCTGAGTCCGAAGTCCGTCTTCACCCCACACTTTACACACACACACTAACGAAAAACGTTCCGATGGATCTCGATATGAATATCGAAATGTAGACTCTGTGGGATCTGCGAAATCCTTCCAGATTGTTATCTTACCTTCGACGACCTTCCAAGACCGTCGACGGTATATACCAATCTTAGAAGGTCTTCGAAGATGTGATAATTATACTTCGATTGATAACCGATCTCTGTTGATACTACAGTGATTTAATGACTGAGTACTTATTTATACTACGACTTTACTATAGTATCGTAAGTCCGAGTCTAAACCCCAACATCACTGCAGTATTACAGAGATCGATTAATTATAACCTACTATTTATTCTTCAGTGGACGACACCTCGATTAATTACTAGGACGACTGGTTACTCAACCGAATGGAGTCGACGACTCAATGTTATTACCATTAATAACCAGTCATCGACTCAACTTCGACTCAATGACTAAACCGTTCATAATCCAGTCGCTGGGTTCAACACCTAAACACCCAGTAATTATCACTTGGGTCGTCGTCACTGTTCCTTATCTTTATATTTCTCTTGGTGACTAGTCTTTGTGAACCTTGGGATATCCGTCTAGGAACTCTGATATTCATGTAATATCCCTAGGTATTGTGATAGGGGGGAAGGTTCAAAAACATGTTAAGGACGTATATACGTGGAAATTAACGAGTTTTATAATCACTCGGGAAGTTTTACGAAGGGAACGAAGACTTCTAACTAGGATCCCAGAGGTCACCTCAATATCTGTTCCCTTACTGTGTGTCACGCAGGAGTGTCCACAACATTCGCATTGAACGCTTGTGGGTGGATGTGGCTGCCCAGTTTGGCCACAAATGGAACAACTTTTTCTGTGCCCTGGAGACTCACGGCAAGTTAAATGCAGCCAATAGCGCGCACGTCTGGCTCCTGCACACGCTATTCCTGGATGATATCAATATGGAGGCCACCTTGTGGGTGGCGGGGTGGAATTGCCACTTAATCTCACTTCTGGATGGTCCATCACAAACACCAGTGGAACTTTATGGTTTCAGGATGGCACTTAATGGTGTTCGTGGGCACCGTTTGGACTCACATGAACATGAAAGAGTCTCAGAGTCGGAGGACGAAGACGTGGACGCACAAACCTGGGGAGTCGACAGGGAAGCACTCTTGGACCCCCGGTTCGTCACCTCTCACACGTGCAACAATCCGGACGACCGCAAAGAAGTGGGCCCGTCCTTCGCGTGGAACTCCCATCCGGGCGTGCCGGAGCTGAGTCATGTAGAGGTGGATCCCCCCCCCCAATCGTTTGTTCACCCATTTGAACAAGAACTGAAGGAGTACGTGCGTGTCTACGATCACACCAACCATGCTGAAATGTTGGCTGGGCGTTGGATCAACGGTTTAGCTTTCTGTTGCACGCGGTACCCAGAGTTATTCTAGCACTTGCCCCCGGACGGATAACACATGGGGTGTCGTGGGGTACATGCATGGCAGAAACAAAGTTTTTGTATATCACGTGTAATTATAGTATGTGATAGCAACGATTACATTCGGGAACATGATCTGGGCTTGCGCTCCCATGGCTGCGAAGCCTGAAAGTCCCTCAAACCATAGTATACTCCCCTGCGTCTTGGAGTATCAAGTAGAGGAAGTAAATCCGGAGGCACTCAGGCTCATATGTGCCTTCTGAGGTCACCCCCGCGTCGTTGAGGGCTTTGAGGAGAGGGTTTACATTGACGTAAACAGTGGCGGTGCACGTGGACCACGAGATATATGCACCGCCATACGATTGGGCAAGCTCATCCCAGCGGATGGCTGGGCCATCATGTGGGATGAGCTTTCCACGGGATTTTTGAGTGGGAAGGAACCAGTAGATCTGCGAGAGGTGTTGAGGGGTGCGGAGAGTTGTGCGAACAGACATAACTGGAGGGCGCTGACCCATGGGAGCAAGGTAGCAGAGCCTGTGGCAACAGCGTGAAATAGGCGGGCAACCCCACCAGGGTCTTCCAGGCGGGGATTGTCTAGTGCAGTGGAGGAGACAAGACTCCACATCAAGTTTTTCTGGATGAAGGGGGTGATGTGTGGCGGGTCGTCAAGGAATGCGGAAAAAGAGGCACAAGGATCGAAGGCCCGGCCGTTGAGGCTGGGGAACGGCTCGAACACAGCTGTGGCGAGAGGGTTGACGTAATGGTGGAGTAGGGCGCTAACCTGGTGGCCAGCGGTGATATGTGTGTCCCAGGCCTGGCACATGAACGCCGGGGCACCACCCTCAAATTGGCGGATGTGCTGAGGTGAGGGTTAGCATAGGGTCAGCAGAGTACTGTGCGACACTTCGGGCGCGACCGACTCACGTTGAATAGTGTGTGATTGGATGACCCGGGGCGTAGGGGGATATTGAACCCATAGGAGAACGCGGTCCATTCAGGGCTTGAGGTGGCTCCCCAGCCCAGGTAAACGGCCTCGGTGAGCCTTCACCAAAGGTTATCATGGACGCCCTGGTCATGCATGCGATATGCGGGGAGCTGATCAAAGGCCGAAATAGGATGATGTCATGGTATTTAGGACAAAAAACTAAGGAACAGACTTACAGAGCAGTCGAGGACATTGGAGGTGAGTCCTAGGAGGTGGGGCACCCCAGTTAAGTCGTCATGGGGGGCCGCTGCCCTGAGGGCCCTGAGACAGGCGTGGATCTCACTGGGGCGGCCAGATGATGGTTCAAATACGGGTAGGAAAGATTCCTCATGCAAAGAATCTTGAGAACCCTCGAGGAAAACCACACAGGCGAAGGGTGAGAACCACGCGGGGGGGGTGCCCAACCAAAGGAACAATGTGGTGACGAGGGTGCCTGCTGTGACCAGGCGTCCCAATTGATCACCAGAGATGTCAGGGCCTCCTGAGATGTTTGGAGTTAGATAGCCATGATGCTTGATGAATAGGCTGGAGTTGGCGGCGTAAAGATCGAGCAGTCCTGTGAGAGTGGCACATTCTAGGCCTCTCCCGACTGCGCCTGGGCGGTGCTGTGGTTGTGAGGATTGCCTGGGAGGGGGGTAAGGGGTCGGTGAGGGTTTAAATATGAAGGACTTACACGCAGAACGTGCGCTCAAGGGAACCGAAGGCGAGCGTGTGCAGGGAGCAGTTACGGATGAGGCCAAGGATCCACTGGTCAAGCAAGGGAGGCAGGGCATGAATGTGGGTGCCTATGAACCTCGTGGGCTGCGCGGCGAGGGCGTCTGACGATGTGTGCATGAGCGTGGTGAGGGCGGTGTGCCACTGACGCAGGGTGGACCAGCATAAGGGGGCTTCTGGGAGCCAGGGGCCAGGGGCTGGGTCGTCCAAAAGGATGGGGGTTTGTGAGGAACCTTCCTCACAAAAGGGGTCAGGTTGGGCAGCGTCAGGTGCCCACGCCAAGGAGACGTCGCCGAGGTCAGGAGAGGTCCGTTCTTTGGGGTAAGAAATCACGAGGGAGGGCGGTGTTGCAGGGAGTGGAGGGGACGATGGAGGGTGGGGGGCAGGGCGCGGCCCCCCGAACAAGGAAGGCGATATCGCACGTTTGGTGGACAACATGGGGGCGATGGAAGTGTCAAGGTCACTGTCGTCAGGAAGGAGTTTGTCACAGCATGGGTCATCCGGGTCAGAGGAATTGTCCGCGGAGTGAGGCCACTCCGGTTCTTCTGCTGGGTAATCCGTCAGGAGGCCGTGATATACACGCATGTTAATGCAGGTGTGGCGGATGATTATGCCTGCAGGTTCAAGTTGGACAGCGAAGCCGAGGATTTTTCCCTCTGACGCCAGGGTTAGAATTCGAACAAAATGGTGGTGGTAGTGCAGGTAAGATAAGACTTATGAATGCGCAGGATAGAGAGCCCATGGCCCTCCAGGCGGATGTCATGCGAAACACCAGGGAGACTGATGAGGTCAGCGAGTGTATGGAGGGTATCGTTGCAGAGGACGGGGCTAAGCGGCACCTTGGCATGCCTTGGCCAGATGGGGCCGGTCAGGAACACAAGGGGGCAGCTGTCCAATGCGACTTAAGGTGCTACACTTTGAGTCATGGGGGACTCGTATGAGCGGCCCTAAAGTATTATGCCAAAGTTAGACCACGGCGAGTACGTGCGAAGGGGGGCCAGGGGTCACGTGGAGGACCAA
>MU134341.1:306560-350155 GCA_015039355.1 Ramaria rubella
GGAAACAATAACAATCTCCTTCGAAAGGCACTGTTAAACCCCTCGTATCCATGAATGCACCATCCATACATCCTCCGACTCACGTTTCCGATTCCGACCCTTCAACCATTAGGACAATATTCCAGGCTGAATATCAAGTACCTTACCAATGTTTCCGAAAACAACCCACAACTCCACCAGAACATTTCAATTCCTACCTTTCCGACACCCTTTTCTTCCCTACATGTCTTCCTTACTCTGTTTCCCCTGCAAACACTTCTCCGAATATTCAAACTTCCGATTCACTCCTCTTGTTCTCCTTCAAGTCCAAACTTCCGATATTCTCCGAATTCTCAGGAAATCCATGATTACAATGATTTCAACCAGACAACATCAAGACCACTATCGAGAAATTTTCTGAGAAGACACCGTTCATCTCCTTAGAAAAGCCAATACGTTCCCGATGAATCCTTCGGTCCTCCGACACTCCAACTCCTTACTGACCTTCCAACGCTTGAGGTAGACAATGGGACGTCTACCTTAAAGGGGGAGTAGCCACTATGTTGACAACTTATCCATTGCAATCCCCTACTCCGACTCCAATCTTTTTCTGACAATTTCCAACCCAACGTTTCAATTTTTCGTTCCTACTAAGTCACTATTTACATCCCGCAATTCCGGAACTCCTTGACATCTATGACTGTTCACATCCTGATATTCCGACCCTCTCAACTTCTTCATGATTCTTACACGTCCAATCCCATTCCCAAGTCAATCCCGACATTTGTCCAATTCCGACTTCCCCAATTCTCCGACACCCTTGAACTTCAAACATCCTTGATTCACTGTTTCTCGTCTTTCCGAGTTTTCCGTTTTTCCAATCATTTTCATTGATCTGATCATTTCCATTGTTCTGAGCTTTCCGTTTTTCTGATCGTTTCATTTTTTCTGATCTTAAACCAATAAGAAATAACTTCATTGTCTAAAACCTTCTACATTACTTCACCGAAATTCCTCTGATTTATTTATATTACTTTTCCCCTTCCGACTCCTATTCACTGCATCGTTTCCTCTTCCAGCCCACTGACCTCCAGGTCAAGCCCCGCCGTTTTCCCTGATTCCTCTTCCACTTGTTTCTCTGAATCTGCATCTCCCGGATTCACTGCCTCCTGGTCAATTCCCGCCTTCGGTTCCTGGCCAACTTCCGCCTCCGGTTCCTGGCCGATTTCTGCCTCCAGTTTCTGGCCGATTTCCACCTCCTCCAGAACCTCCTTTTCTGGAATCTCCGGGAGGACATCGACGTCCATCCTGACATCGTCTGCCTCCTTCGCCTTCCCTTTCCCCTTTTCCGCTGCCTTCTCCAATTCTGGTTGCGGCCTGACATTTCCGCCCTCATTCTCTGACCCGGCTTCCGAGCCCAACTCCGGTTGCAGCACCGACACCCTGTGGTACAGCTCCCACCACTTATTCCGGAATTTGAACTCGATTTTCGCAATCCTGTGGGACTTCTTCAACGATTTGTTGAAAGTTGCCATCCCCTCCACGTTGTAGCAGAGCCACTTCGTGAGGGAATGGATTGTCTTTTGGAGCCCGCGGACTTCCACCGCAAGCCCTGCATCCTCCACCTCGTCCTCTGCATTGTCCTCCATTGCCTGCTCCTTTCCTTTACCTTTCCCCAACAACACTACCCTGTCCCGATCCGCGACCGCTTCGCCTGATGCCTTTTCGTCGCCGGTCCTGGTCCAGCCTCTGCGTTCTCCATCCGAACCTGCCTGGATGCCAGTAACGACGACGTCCCTGCCATCTCCGCTGCAAAATCTGCGTCACCTGGCCTTGTACATTTCTTCCGGTTGTTCTGACACTGAATGCAGGCCCGCTTCTGCGAACTGTCCAGTTCTCCGCTCCTCGTCGATGCACTCCAACCCCCTACATCCGACAGAGCACGCACCTATTGTCAAAGTCGTTGGCCTCTGACCACACGTCCTCAAGATGCTGTTTGCGGCCTCCGAACAAATTCTGAGCCACCTTTCGGATTCCAGTCGACCTTCTGTTCTTGTCGACCTTCTCTGGCTAATCCGATCTTCTGTCAATCCATCAATCAGCACACAGAAAAATCTGACTTACCAAAAAAATTTTGAGTTGGACCTCCTCCTGCTTCAACTCCTCCCACACTGCCCGTGTCAACTCGCCTTTCCACCTTTCCACCTCCTCTTTCCGCTTCCTCTGATCCGCCTCCTCTTTCTCCTTCGCTCTCCGATCCCATTCTTCCTGCTCCTTCCGTTCCCGTTCCTCCTTCTCTTTCCGCTCCTGCTCCTGCTGTTCCGCCGCCTCCCTCTCCTGCTTCTCCCGCTTTGCCTTCACCCTTTTCTGCATTTTGGCCTCCAAATCTCCCTCCTCCACTCGGACTCCCTCACTTCGGTGGCGAGCTCTTCGCTGGAGCTGATTTCGATGATGGAGCGGGTGGGCGACGACGACTTGGAACATGATGGCATTTTGGCTTGGGTGGTGGT
The DNA here is from genome assembly GCA_015039355.1 of Ramaria rubella. Classification (NCBI taxonomy): domain Eukaryota; kingdom Fungi; phylum Basidiomycota; class Agaricomycetes; order Gomphales; family Gomphaceae; genus Ramaria; species Ramaria rubella. Next base: position 309,050 of record MU134341.1, read on the forward strand.
GGTAGGGGATCAAAAGTGATTTGCATTTTCACAAAGCGTTTTCTCCTATGTATATGTCTGATCCAAGATCTCAGCCTTTACGGATAACCGACACCCAAAACTTCCCATGGTATTCAATAGCGTAATCAGCCTCGAGGGCTCGGCCGTAAAAGGGAGATACTGTTAGATCCCAGATCCAACCTGTGTTATTCTGACGTTTCACATATTCCAATAAGCCTTTTCTGCTTATTTCCGACATGTCCCCATTATTATTCTTAGTCACAGCTCTATCTCGATATTATCCCCATACGTCTTATCTTGATTCCCATATTTTCTCTGACTTTGGAACTCTGTATCATGCACCCTTACCTTCCGTTCCTGATTTCAGAATCCCGCATGTCTTAAATACATTTCTCTTCATCAAGCTTCTTTAGCTTGTAAATCGTATTGCTTCACTACCTTTCGTATCACTATCTTTCGTATCACCTCCTATCTCTTATATCGTATATCTTATACCCCCTTCACATATCTCGGATCCTTCATATCTGGTTACTTCAACTTGTTATTTCAATATAACTTGTAACATCCTGATATTCTGCCCATCCCCTATCATTCAACCTTTATTACACTTCGTCGCTCCAAACTTCTACCTGCAATAAGGCCGTCCAACCTTATTCCGATCATTCCAAATCATTCTGATTATTCTGACCCTACCTCATCCAACATTCCAAACCCTCCTTGATTACACTCGCCTTCCAGTAAAGCTAATCCTTACTCAATATTGATTTATTGTTACCCCTACCCCATCCGCATTAACTATTCCATTTCTGAATACCCGAAGCCCCCGCTCATTTCCGATAAGTCTCAACGCATCATTGGCACTGACCTTCCGAATAGACCCGATCAATTGGAAACCCAATAACACTCTGGTCTTCAGTCTGAAATACCAGGGCACTAGAAATCCAAGAGGGCGCAACCCATAAGTTGAAGCCAACACCTGTGTAGATCAGTCTTCGGATCTCCAACTTCTGAGTCATCCAGTATTCCACGCATTTCCGAATATTGCGATTACCGACCTCAGTCAAGGAGAGCTCTGACCAAATCCGACCCCAATGTCAAATCCGGCAAACCCTAACAGTCTGACATCGAATCTGGCATGCGTTTCTAACAGAAAGTGAGCATGTGGAAAGCAAACCAGAAGCACACTAGACTTAAAAAGTGTCGCGTTGATGTAAGTATTCGCTGGAATGAGTCTGTCGAGGTTTACTTACTGACATAGCATTATAGAAGAGTGCACAGTGTTGCTTGGTTGCAGATATATTCACGAGGATTTACAAGATCGACGTGGCAAACCTGTTGCATGAAGATCTCATGTCTGACTCAGATAGCGAGCCTGAAGCTGATGCTACTGGGAGAGTAGATGATGTCAGTAAAACTATATGGAGATGCCAAATGCTGCAGTACCTCAGATATACAGGGCCGGTGGAGAACCATGAGGATGTCGTGATCTTGGAAGTTGTCAGACCAGCTTGGCATTCATCTGTAGTGAGTGGCACTGCTATGACCTGGAATCGGTTACTCACCTGGGCTTTGGGTGTAGTGGAGTGATATCGTCCATGAGCTAACCAGGATATATAGGGCGACACTCACACCTGCAGAGAGAAAAAATGTCAAGTACAGACACATATCAGACTCATATCAAAGCATGCAGCCTCCAGCGGCAACGGTTCCTTACAAGCTTATGATCAACAAAGAGTGGCTGAAGGAAACAAGAGAGACTCACAAGGCTTTGACTGAATGAAATTCAGTGACCCTTCTGGCTTTGACCCAGTGCCATGCTTTAGGGCATTAGCTTGTCTGCTGTGCCCCCTGCCAGATGGATCTGAAGAGATGGAAGAAGGAAGTGAGGGAGGAGATGAGGTGGAAGAGGAAGGGGAAGGAGACCATGCCAGGGATCGAGAGCTGACAGATGATTTTGAAGGGGAGGAGGGATAATGAGTCGGTGTGCTGGATAAGCCTCTCAAGGAAAGTTTCATGTCAAAAACATAGTACGACTTACGGATGGATTTGATGTGGATTCCTCTAACTTCGGGAACTTGTGATAATGGGAATAATACCCTTGTGTCAGTGACATGAGAGCAGCCAGACATATTTAAAAGTTAGTCAGAATTGAGAAGAGGGGCAAGGAGTGATGAACCATCAGTGGTATGGAGAACACTAGCATGTAACGGGGCAAGCCTGTAGATGACATTGAGATGGTGCTTGCTAAGGCTCAAGATGATTTACCTTATCAAGACTGATTGTAAACCACTGTGGGTGTTTGGTCTCTGTTATCTGTCCCCAGGCGATATGACACTTGATAGTGGAAACAGGGACCGCCATGTAGTCAATATCACCTGTAAAATCCAGCAAATGGAATTGGATGTCTAACTCAGGGCTGGATGTCAATTATAGTTAGAATAGAATCCCCAGAGGTATATATATGTAACTTACAATGATGCCCACACATTTGAAATGGGGACTGAACGCAAGGTGTTGAACCACTGCATCTCTGCAAAAATCCTGGGATGGTGATTTGGCTGTTTGTGTTTGAACAATCAGGTCACTTCACCATAACAGAAGTGATTACCCAGCTGCACCTTAACCAGAGAGGATTGAAGGGAGCGGTATTGATGGCCCTCCCTCAGGCTGGCTGTTATCCGTTGACCTTCTTTCACAATGTAGTGGTAAAAGCTTGCATGGCATGCGAGATAGCTTGAGCCCCTGGGCACGTGAGCATTGAGCGGTAGGTACACTTGTTTGTTTGGCAGAGCAATTGGTGTGTCACCCCAGTTGTAATAGTATGCCAGAGTGGCCTCACATCTAGGTGACACCAACACCAAATGTGGCACAACTGGCCCACACACAAGCAAAGATTTCGCCAAAGCTTTCTAAATGAGCTTCAGGTGCTTCTATGAAATGTAGAACACTCACCATCAGTGATAGCTTGTTCGTGAGATAGGACAACATCTTCGACTGTGCCTTGGGCCTTGGAAGCTGCCTTGACCATGTGCTGAGCTACAAGGTTCTCGCCATTATGAGGTGACACTTGCACATTACAGATCTACAGTAATATATTGTCGAAGACTGGCTGAATGCAACATGTGGATACTAACTCACCATGTCTCTGAGTTGTATATCACGGCCCCAACCTCGCATCATACTTACTTCCAATTTTCCTTGGCCCCAATTGTTACATTTGAAACTTTTCCGGAGCTTGTTGAGACGCTCATTGAGGAAGCACCAAAACCCATACACAGGGCCGTAGTCACGGATATGATCCCCCAGGTGAATGGTGAAATGGTGGTTGGGCTTCAGCTCACCCTCACCATAAAACTATCAACATAGGGATACAATTAAACCATATAAACACAATAGCAGCTGCATACACTCACCTTTTTGTATTCAAGCAAATATACGGTCATGAGCTCATGTGCCTGTTGTATTTCAGCCTTGGTAATCACATGCTGGACATATATCTTCACCATGGTTGCCAGATTGAGGAAGACAATGTCCTCTCCCTTTTGCATCCAAAGCAAAGGAGCTTTTGGTGGATCTGGAATTTTTTTGACTTTCTTCCTTCCCTTAGGGGCTATGCCAGGTGTCACTGACTATGAGGACTACAAATGCACAGGGAGGACACACCAGCCAAATTCTTGCGATGTCTCTGATTCTTACCACTGCAGCAGCTTCTCGGAAAGCCACTCCATAATATTTCTCCCATTTAGGCAAGTGATCCTCATAACTTTGTACTGCCTTCACAAACTCAACTTGCATAGGTCCACAATATTTGTTCCATATAAATGGGATCTAACATTGTTGAGAGTAGGACAGTTGAACACCATAATAGTGCACTTCTAAGCTTACTATGCATGGTAGAACCACCATTGCAAGTCCTTTCCAAGAGTCTGCTGAGAGAGCACCACCAGCAGTCTCTCCTACCTGCTTAGCTGGTTGGGCTATATGTGGGGGCATCTCAAACTGCAATCACAAATCCCTGTGAGCCTCGCAAACTAGCAGGCCTGAAATGACACTCACATCCTTGAGATATTCATGCACACAATCGAGCTCATGTTTCTTGGCTGCTGTACCAGCTCTAAGAGATTGCCTTGAATCCAATTGGAGTACCAGTGATTTTTGACGACACCTGAGAACTGTGTGAAGAGCATCTCTCTAGGAAGAGCCTCAATGAACTTACCCATGAGTAAATTGTGCATAGGATCAATTATCATCATGCAAATTGCATCAAAATAAGGCAGCCACGCAAACTCAAACCAACGGGTCCCATAGGATTTGAAATACTCATCTCATTCCTTCAAAGTGCATAAATCCACCCACTCCCAGGCTCGTTTAACATGCTTGTCATATTTCCGTTGAGGAAACCCTAAAAAATTCTAGGTCAGATAATGTCCAATTGATACCATCAAATTATTGTGCGCACCATCCATCAAGAATTTATCTGAGAAAAGATCTGGCTGGCTCACAGTACAGTGTGTACATGGAGCCACAAGATGCCCTGTATCTGTGCAACCACACATTTTCACGGCTGCCAGATGATCGCATATAAAAGCAATGCAAACAATGCAGATTCTTTAACCTAATACCATGGGTCAATCACATGCAGGAATCAGCTGGAAGACCACAAACCTTCAGGGAACTGAGGTGTTTTAACCACAATCCCTTTGTCATAGAGCTTCAGCAGATCATCAATGATGAACTTGATCTGATGTTGAAGTTCTTCCACTGTTGGCTCTCATGGACCGGGAGTCATCATGCACAATAGCATGTTTTCTGTACGATATCTAAAAAAAACTATTTAAATGTATCAGGAAACATAATATAGAAGATAGACATACTTTGACTCCGTAACTAAATTTGCAACTGTAAATGAAAAAACCCCAGATGAGTGACTTGGCGAATAATCCTCCTGCCATGCCTGAAACCTGTAAATACAGTCTAGTTACTACAGCTAGCAAATATTATTGAGACACATACCAATTGAGACTAGCCGTAGTCCCTATCCTGAGCTCATTGTCCTCACGAGCTTCAAAAAATGGCCTCCCATCAGGTCCAACTAAGGTCTTCCATACTTTGCCATCCATGATGTGGGTATAGATATCTGGTGTAGACTCAGATGATAGCCAACTCTTGCATTCGTTCTCCAGACCATTGTGGGCCAGGAAATCGGCTATCAGAGATGAAAGCAGTACCATAGGTATCACTACCTTCGGTGTAGGGGATTTTTTGAGTCTTTTTTGAGCTTCCCAAGATAAATCAAAGTAGTTGGGAGGAAGTCCGTTGTAAAGGTTGTGCCCACAACTTGCACAGCTCAATTCACTTTCATCCTGAGGGATAAGATGTGTCGTCACGGAGGTGTGGCAACCAGGGCAGCAGACAAAAATGGAAAATCTATCAGTGAGCAAAAGATGGTTGAAGGTTGTTGTCAAGGTGATCGGCATTGAGTCATCAGGAGGGATAAAGGACATCAAAACGAAAATAGAATGAAGGCACCACAGAAGAAGGCTGCATGCCCAGAACAAGACATGGTGTTTGGTATGTAAAAACACAACTAACATCAGGATGGTCCTTATCCACCATCTGTCATGTGCAGCTCTAAATGCATCTGTAGACAAAGGCCAAGGTTCATATTTGGGAAACGGGGAAGGCACACTGACAGGACATAGAATGTGAGCAGGAGTTTGTTGTGGAACATCCATAGCACTTGGGTGACCCGCCCCCTCCGATGGGTGTTCTCCATCAGAGGTGCTTTCTGGTGGAGACTCAGAGCCATCAGGATGAGCCCCCATATCATAGATCCAAAGGACATCTTCCAACTGATCAGGAGCACCCTCAAAGACTTCTTCATCCCCAAGATAAGGAAGGGGGCTTGGAGAATGAGAAGGCCCTGGTGATCTGTTAATATCCTCGCTCTCCTCAGGACCATCAACATTGAGTGTGGCAAGAGGCACAGGATCGTGCATTCCCACTGAACCTGGAGAGCGAACATCTAAAAGAATTCAATAATTACTCGCGGCTGTCAAACAATTATACCTCACCCCAAAGGGTTTCTTGTCGACTTGGTGAATGAAGAGAAGAGAATGGCTGAGACTCTCTGGTCTCCGGAACAGCATCGTGAGAGCTAGCCCCAGGGGTGGGGGCGGCAAATTGACCTTGGATCACTGAAGTTGATGCTATTTGTGCAGGCGGGGCCACTTGGCCAGTTGCTCCACATTTCACTTTACCTCTCCTGGTGAATAAAGAGAAAGAACTTTTTTTGGCATTTTGGTGCTTTACGCGTCTCCATGCCGGGATGTACTTCCCTGTCAACCCTGGATCTGGGTGTGTGAGGCATTTGGAGCATGTACAAAACACTGGCCTGCTGCTGTAACTTTTCTAACAAATAAGGGGGAAATCAATCATGAGTTGGTCTGATATATATACAGCTTACTCACCTTATTTCCCATCTGTCATTTATTTATTTACGAGGGTGAGATACCAACGATGCTTACACGTAGTGCTACAGAGTGTGATGTAGTCAGGAGCAAGAGAAGCAAGCAGCCTGGAGTTGTATCAAACCTAACTTAAAACTAGCTGTACAGATATCATTAGAGTTTGATGAAACAAGTTATCCACTTACCTGCTCCCTGCGATCACAGCAGCCTCATGCACCGAATTGCATCTAATCTAATCTTCAAGCACGTGAGCCCCATGCAAGGTTAGATTACATCCAACTCAGTGCCTGAACCGGATCAACTTGAATACTCAAGTGTCTGGTTCAAATTCATACTTCATATAGGTACGTGTACTACGAAAAATTGCCTATATCTGGTGATATTTGAATCTCAACTATGAAGGGGTAAAATGCTGTGAGGAGAATGACATTCTCTAGACACTTAGCTGGCAATGGAGGCAGTTATGAAGACAGACATCCTAAAATATCATATCTACGCTGATGGCACACCTCATAAAGTCACTGATGACACTGTAGACTACACCACTGGAGGAGTTTTTCATTTGAATAACACTTAGGCAAGATATTTCTGTGTTAGTTAGCACATATGCATAATTATCATTCACCCAACCTTTGAGAAATATGTGAGCCTATTTCTTCTCTACAGTTAAGGTGACTGCTTAAACTGAGCTCTGAGAGATTTAGAGAATATTCCTACCTTAATGTCAGATATAGAGCTCACTCAGGTTGGCCAGACCTTTCCCAGAAGTCTGGCCAGTCCCCTGGGATCAATATTATGTCAAGACTTGAACAACATTTATCAATTAAGTCCACGTTAGGCTTTAATTAACATACATACAAAAATGTTTTGGTGGGCTGTTGCGGCCTTAAATGACTTGCTCTTTTACCACCACCACCCTGCTGCACCATATTATCATGACCAACTCCAACCCTTCCACCGTCACTGCCCTCCACTTGAGGATGCCAAACTGCGACATCAAGGTCAGAGTTAAAAGCTTTTGTGGCAGGGAACCCATGAGATCAAGATCACCCCGATGCCGGAAGGATCTGCGGTAAGTAAAACCAGATCAAAGTGCCTTCAGCGTGCTGACAACATGTACATAGGAGCTCACTTTGGTCACCATGGCTCCACTTGCTGCACTGGATGAAGATACCATACCGTTTCTTGTGTCCACCTCCATCAGTCCCATTGCAACCACAGCAGCTTCATCATTCGTGGAGGCAGCTGCACCAAATGATGAACTCAAGCTTATAGACCCAAGATTGCTGCTGGGTAAGGGGCCATCAGCACAAGCCTCATGCTCTGTAAGTTATTTGTTGCTTTGACCTGGCCTTCACCTAACATAGTTCCAGAGTCCAAGGAAACATAGTTTGGACCCTGAAGAGACCAGCAGTGAGTATTGTCCTAGGTCCAAGAAACTGGTCAGATGTGTTGGTGTGCTGCCTTTTTGAAGATTCAAATATTTCCGTCTTGCTGTCTTGTCATGGCATTATTTTTTCAAATGTTTGGCACCCTATTTCCGATTTGTCCAAAAATCATTGACATTGCTAGTTTTACATACTATGATTAGATACATTTGGTATATGCAATATTATAGTCTCTGCCTGGTTTATTCACGCTGTGAAACTATGTAAAGCTTAGCTTCATCTGGACTTTGCAGTCACCCAGCCAGTCACGACCCAGTTTGGTATATGCGCACTTGTAAATTGACTTGAGCTTGACCATGCCGGCTGCCAAAAAACCACTCCCAGAATGTGTGTGAGAGGCTTCTCATTCATTACTCATAATTGTTTACATTAAAACAGGCATTCTTGCACACCCAGAGGACCCAAGTAAAGTGCACTGCACTACTTGTGCATCTGTGAAGTTGGCACTGGCAGAACTTGTGTGGATATCGAGATCAAGCCTTTCAACTCATCTCAAGAGTGGGATGCATGAGAAAAATTGTGCAATATCAGCATTGGAAAAATTGAAACAAGATAGAGAGTGCATAGCAGCTTTAGAAATATATCAAGATTCCACTGAGGGGGCTTGGGAGTTGCCTGTGAACTTCAAGCCACACGCACATTTGCCCATGCAAATGGAATTTAAGCCAGATATTAGTACAGTCGAAGATGAAGACCTGCGACAAATGTTTGCTGTGATGAGAAAACCTGTGACAATCGAGGAAGATCAAGCCTTGGTAAATCATGAGCTGGAAAGCTATAGGGACTACGTACATCAGGTTTATACATCCCCTGAAGGGCGACACTGAGGAGGAAGATGTGTCGCTTCCTAATATGATATCCAGTTTGAGCACACTAGGTGAGTGTATAATAGTACGTTCAATGCCCGAGGCTAATTTTTCAACTGCTTGCCTTGGTAGAACTCGAAGATGTGACACTGCAATCAATACGTGCCAAACATAAGAAAATGAGGAGTTTGGAGGATTGGTATCCATATGACTCGAAGATGGCAGGTTTTCTTTTATTTGGTTTTATGATTTGTTCTGATCCATATATGTTAGATGTGTCTTTTAGATATCTTGGATAATTTGCCCCGGTTATGACTTTCTTGGAGACACATGTAGATCACACTGTGGGTTATGGAAATGATAGGGGGTGAAAATGTTCCCTCCTTGTATGCTCTGCGAACTGCGCAGGATCAGTTGCAGTTAAATGGCCCTGGAATTGCAATGAATTGATTTATCACTGCATTGGGGAACATATTGTACATGAATGATATTCCCATGCTTGTTGTGAATGTGAGTAGTTCTTGACACTTTTTGAATATACCATTAGAAGAGTATGAAGAGAATGCTAACTATTTTATTGTTAGGATTACACAAATCCTCAGATCATTTCATTGCTACATTTTTATCCTGAAGAAACTAACAGACCTGTCACCAAATTCTGGCAGGCCACATGGCTGAAAGATACACCCCCAGAGCTGCTCACACTGATGTACTGCAAGGCCTTCAAAGACTTCTATGTTAATGAACTTGCAGAGCTGAAGGATAAATCACTTGTAATTCCTCACATGTGGATCATGCAGAATGGTAGAATGTGCACTGACGCTTACATGGTTGACTTTTCCGAGGTACGTTTTGGTTTGTGTAACCCTAAATCTATCTGAAAATGGTGTCACATAGAATGGTATACATGTGGACCTAAGGCATGCCACAAATAAATCCACAGATAACCTGTATCCATGGCCACAGGTATTTGGAATTATGATGACCGTACCTGCATCTGCATGGGTATGTTAGTGCTGGATACCCACACCCATGGATGAAAACCTGCAGGTACTCACAGGTATTGTCTCTTCAGAAATACAATATATATATTAACTGACAATGTACATATGTTTGGTTTGTGTTCCCTCCCAACAAGACAACCTAAGAGGTTGGTGACAGTGAGTCCCCCTGTATTGCACTGTGAGCCATTGAAGAGATCTTGATCTTCATCAACGAGTGTAGTCAAAGGCTTGGGGTCACAGAAGATCTTGACTGCTGCAGTCACGGTCCGTAGAGACATGAAGGCAAGCTTGATTTGGCCTCACGGTTCAAATGAAATTCCTCCAGAACATGCAGAAAATGTTGAGCAAAGATGTGTGCTGAATAGCAGGGTCACATTTGTCTGCATCTCAACACTGATTGGGTGATACATACCTCCACCAAGTGCTCATCTTCATTGCGCAGGAGGCTCATACTCCGGCGACTGTGGCGAGCACACCACATATGATGTACCATCCACGCCTTCCTCACATCAATCCCCACATGCTTCCCCACCCCAATCGCACCCTCGCCAATTGCACCCCTGGCACCATCCAGCGCAAATGCCTCATCGAGCTCATCCAACATCGGGATCTCCTTCATGATCAGACACGACACAGGCCCTGCGCCCACGATCCCCGCAGGCACACACCATATGACCGCAATTGACGCTGCGAACTCCTGCTGCATGAGCCGGCACACCATCGCAGCGAGGCCAGGGATCACGTCGATGGTGGCATATGCGAGGTCCTGGTGTGGGGGGAAAAGCATGATGAAGGGGGAGGAGGCATTTCGAGAGCTCATTTTGCATGATGGTTGAGCTGATTGTGATGCTGAATGTCTGGGGAAGGGCAGGGGTTAGTGTGAGTGTGCATGTGCGGAGAGAGAGGGACTCACTATAATGTAATTATAGTCTCAAGAGTCTGACTATAGGGTTCCAAGTGTTTCTGACAAGTAGTTGTACTTATATCTCTATTTTTTGTAACAGCTGCCTGAGTTGACATTAATGGTCCACAAGAGCCCACGACTTGGGATGCTGACCTAACACCTGCCAAATCCAGAACTCAGCTTCAACTCAGCTGCTTATCAATAATTACCTTTATTGTAACTCAGCAGCTGAGGTAAGCCAACACATTGGTCAGCATAAAACCATTAATGGACACAATTCAGCAGTATTTCGCTATTTCCCTAATTAGCTATTAATAGTCAGGGAGGCAGTGTCACTGTCTTAGCCTCTCTAGCCTCTCTGGCCAATCAGAATTAGTATATTAATAGTAGAAATGGCTAGAAGCTCATGGAAGGTCTGTCCATATTTATAACTGCCACAACCTTCCACCAGGTTCCACCAGTTTCCAGACCTTCCAAAAGCAGATAGAATGTCTCAGATGTAGAGCTATAAATATAGCTCTAGCTAGCCTGGCTAGAGAGGCAATCACACACACATTTCACACCCCACTTCTGCCTGAAGCCTGAGTCTTCTATCAGATCAGTTCAAGCCTGAAGAACTTGACCTAGCTGAAAAACTCTGCAGGAGCCTCTTTCAGTCTGCCTATCACCTTGCAGGGGTGAGGCACAATCTCTTCAGCTTTTTCACTGCTTTAGTTGGAGCTCTGTAGTTTGTAGGACCAGAGTTAAAGACTACTAGCTTGTGTAAGCAAACCACCACTTTCCATCTAGTTGACACTTTGTTGCTTGTAGGGCCAAATATCAATTGCTGGCTTGTGTTGGCTATCATCACTTCTATTTAATTGAAACCATTGTTGCTTGTAGGGCCAAAGTTAAATTAATAGCTTGTGTTGGTAACAACCACCACTATTATTTGATTAGCCTTTGTTGCTTGTAGGGCCTAAGTCTAATCAAATAACTAGTGTTGGACCTGTAGCCTACACTTTCTATCTAATCAAGCTCTGTTGCTTGTAGGGCCTTAGCTTGATTACTAGCTTGTGTCAGCACAAAGCTACCACACTCTATCTTATCTGGGCACTGTTGCTTGTAGGGCCTTTGCATGGTTAACTAGTTTGTGTTAGTGTTGACTTTATCAACTCTCAAGTTAGTTTTAACTTGTTGTTGTTGGTCTTGTCCCTTCGCTCCTTGTTTCTTGGCTATCCTTTTAGTCCTTCAGTTGAACAGCCATTCAATTGTTGCGACCTTGAGCCTAGTCGTCCAAGTCTGCTTTCCCCATATTGCATATAAAAACAAAGCATTGGAACCCTGTATGCTCTCCCTCATAGTTTCAAGTATTATCTTGACCAGACTAGTAGCCTTGCTACAAGTGCTTTGAATTGCATTGTTACTGCAAAGTAATAGTGTTATTTGAACACCGGAGTAGAATCTCTTAATTGGGTTCTCCGTTAACGGCGGATGTCTATGAGATGAGATAAGCAAGAGAGGACTGGAACTTACTAGGTATTGCATGTACTCCTCATAGATAAGCTGGGTCTCCATTGTCGAAGATGTTGGTGTGAGGACAGGAACACTAGTGCATTACATTCAGCATCCGAGTTGTGTGACTACACATTTACAAGTATATATTCAAAAAAAAATATTATTTGAATTACTTATTGCACACACGGATACCTGAGCAATTACCCATGCATGCAAGACTGAGACCTGGATCCGTGGGACACCTGTGGCAGGTATTTATCCACATCTGCAGATTAAAAAACCCATGGGTTATCTGAAATTGTGGCATGCCTTATGTGGACCCCGTTTTTAATTCACATTGAAGCTCAAGACCTCCATTTGAATTACATTGATCTTGAGGTGGATGATGGTGGTATTCCACCCTTTGTAGGTACGTGAGCCTACAATTTAAGTGATCAGACTCCATCATGTCTCACCTCATTAGAATCCTCTTGATAATTTTGTACTCAGATGCCCAACCCCCTGCGAGCACTGGTGCAAGGAGATGAGTAATTCACATATAATGACATGGGCCAACAACATCAGGGGAAATATCACAAAACTGGTTAACACATTCAAAAATTTGTATTTGGCACACATGAATCTCCCCGGGCATTTACTGCAACAAGAATTTTTCGTTCGGTTTGTGGCTACCTCACAGCATGCAAGCACCCCAGAGCAGTTCGAGGCCGTCCTCCCAGGTTATCAGGTAAAGTTATTCAATTACTTGTAATGTGAGAAACTGACTCTGGTGGGCCTTGAGGGAAACAAACACAAATCCCCCGCGGACATACAATGCCCATACACACAGGATGTGTCGGTTTCACCTTGTAATCCCAGCTCTTCCAGCAGATAATCCGCAACAATCAGAAGAAGCTAGCCATATTGGGCCTAGTGGCAATTGCAAATGCAGGCATTCTCTCATTGGTGGTGGGACATATGTGACTGAATCAAATGAGGGATGTCATGTGATACACATGGCAAAGAGGATTTCATTTTCTGATATAATACATTTTCACCTTGCATTTTACTGCAGCCAGGCCCACCATGGACCGTCGACAACATCAAAAACAAGATTCACCTCCAGCTTGAAAAGGCTGCGGAGGTAAACTGGGACCAGTGACGACCATGCAAACTAGTACAGGTGTGAAAGACAAAGTCTCACAGATATGGATCATGCGTATCATTCAAAAAACAAAGGAAATTAAGCAGGCGAATCCATCTTACACCAAGGACGAAGTCCAAGCTGAAGCAATAAAATGGTTAGACTCTCAACCAGGGGATCCATGGAGTCCTTTATTATTGGAATTTTCAGGTGAGCATGCAACTGATGCCCAAAGATCAATAATAAACATCTGTTCATGCCCTCGACTAGGCTTAGACCCTCATCGAGACACGCCGGTCAAAATATTACACATGATATTACTTGGCATTATCAAATATGTCTGGCATAATCTCCATACAAGCTTGGATGAAGACATGAGGGCTTTGTTTGTCACATGACTACAATCGTCATCCATCAGTGGTTTGTCTATCCCACCAATCTGCATGTGGGCTACATGTCTCAATATCCAAATGGCCTCATCGAGAAGCACTTCAAGACACTGATGCAAACAATTATTTTTCACGTACACAGACTGGTTAAAGACTTGCAAACTGAGCTTATCAAAGCGGCTGGGAGACTGGGAGTGCTGGTATGGTATCATGAAATCTCAGACATGGATCAATATTTGGTGAGTTATCCACAGTGTTAGCCTAGCTGTCCTTGTCTCATACCATGCAGTCCGACCTTTGAATACTGATTGCCAATGTCCTCTATGCATTTGACATGGTTGATCCTGCATGTATTATTACAAAGGCTAAAATACATGTACTTGTGCACCTCCCAGACGACATCCAAAGATTTGGACCTGCCATTCAGTTTGCCACAGAGATTTTTGAATGTTTCAATCATATATTCCAAATGTGTTCAGCACTGAGCAATCACCAAGCCCCCAGGAGAGATATAGCACATAAATGTGCATCAATGGAATGTGTCAAGCATATCACGTGTGGTGGATTTTGGGCAGACAGTGAAGCACAATCTGTACAAGCCTTGGCCAGAGTTCAAGAAATTATCCACCAACATCCGATTATTCAAACTCACTTTGGATGGGTGCCAAGAGGCAAAGGTCACCCAGATAAATATCACTATGCTTCAAATTCTCTGACATTTACAATTTTTTACCTCCCAGGGACCGCCATCAGGCCTCCCAAGACCAAACAAAAATCCCTCATGTGGCTTGACACCTATGGGCTAAAATGTTCCTCTGTGCCAACCTATCCTGACATGTCTACATGGATTGTTGGCATGGCTGTTACATCTTCGTCTGGCAACATTTGCACTACACAAAGCTGGGTGGTTGCCACAGCGATTAATGTGAGCCAAAATAAGTCCTTGCCCCAACGAATTCCCATTTCCTTGTGCTATTACATCAGGGCTCACTCATTATAGGACACATACATCAAGTCCTTATACCTGAGACACCAAAATTTCAAAAACATGTCATCATTGACACGTACTCAATGGGCACTGCATTACATCCAGCTTTTGACATGCCTACACTAACTCGAGATCCTACCGTGCTGATTTTCAGTTGTCTAACCCCACGTGTGAGTTCACTCACCTTCATTTAAGATCATCACATCCAAGACCACACTACAGAACATACAATTCATCATTAACATCCAACACAATTGCCGCACAGGTGAATGTGTTCCGAATGGAACCAAAAACCTCATTCAAGAACAAGAGATCACTGACCATACAGTTGATATGTATCCTTACCCACAAAGATGATCAATTTTTTGTGATCAACCTCGCCACCCTACACAATGCTGCACTTCTGTGTCAGGCCCTTCCTCATCAACTTACTCAACCACGACCATTGCATAGAGAGCACCAATCATCTCATGACTCGCTGGCCGCTTCTCTCAGGCTCTCACAACCCAAGAAATGGGAGGACTTAAAAGCCAAAGCCAAGCTCACCCATGCTGCAAACAAAGCGAAAAAAAAGCTGGTGGATTGAGTAAATCAGGCCCAATGTGAGGTATGTGATTTTAAAATATTTCTACATGGAGATCACTCTCTCATATTTCTCCAGATAATGTCACAACTGCCCCAGAGGAAGCGGACAGTGATTTTGAGGGTAATGAAGAATATGGTGGTGATGAAACAGGGAGTGAGGCATATTTGGAAATGGAGACAGGTATCTCTGTGCCAACAAAAAGACAGTGAGTTTGAAAAGAGAATGTTTAATCTTTGATCACATCCACGTAAGTCTAAATGAAATATATCCTAACATTTTATCAAGACACAAACTTGTGTTACATACACGTGACAGTTCGAGTTGAAGGTGAACTTGCTTCCTTCTCCTCCACGACCATGACCACAATGCCCAATGATATCCCTTATGGAGAACCCTTTCCACCGACCCAACTAGAACCAGATACCACTCTTAGGACTGACTCTGGGACTTCTGGCTCTGAGTGTGAACATCCAAGTCATCCCACACTGGAAGAACACCTCAGCTGCTTCAAACATGACAAGCTCACCTCTCAGTCATCCTCTTGTCTTAACAGTCTAATGACTTCTAGATTTTCATCTTCTGAGTCTGACTCAGAGGGACACAACAATCTTGATCCTCAGCTCTGCTCTTCTTCCGCTGTTCCCTCTCCTCCCTCCTCCTCCTCCGCTTCCAGTCTAAATCTCACCGCTACTAAAAGAACTATGTATCAAGCACTTCAGGGTGGCGATTCCATGTACGTCCAAGGCTACAAACAAGTGCTGGAATCCCTCAGCACCCGCAAAAGATCAGCAACCGCAAAAGATTCAAGCCTAATGCGCAAGCCAAATTTGAAGAATTTAAGGCAAACTTGGTGCATATATATGTACATTTATATGTATCTCCTATGTAACACACCCTCAGGATAACCCTGCAGCCCAAGAAGCCCTCCTGTGCATGACTATCCTCAAAATGTTTGATGGCAAGGAGATCCGCAACGACGACTACACTATTCCCTCAGGCCTCGATGTAAGTATTTCTTTTTCTTCACTGGCACTTACAATTGTGCCCTGTAATAGGCCAACCTGAAGAAATATACGGTGGCCACATTGATATCACCTGTTCTCACTGCATACAGGGGTGATCTCGTGCCCGCCGTTCTCGTAAGTACTCTCAATGCTGTCAGTATCTACTCTAATACATAATTAGGGTGTGATTTGATCCCTCGGTATTGATAACATCCCTGATGACAGGGACACCCATAAGATCACAATTATCGCTGAACGAATCCGGCATTTTGCCACCGAAGGAAGGAATATTGGAGTCTAATCCTAATTAGACTCTTTTCTCAGATGTATTATAACAACTGTTATATTTACCTAATCCTAATTAGACTAGAACATATGATTAATATATACTTGTGAGTTGATACATGTCACTTACCTCTTGTCTCAGATGTATTATAATGACTGAGAAAAGAGGACTTGAACATCACATGATATAATACTTGGAACCAGATGGGTCCTTGTGGGTCAAATTCTAACACATCTCCTCAATGGACAGACATATTCTTGATCCTCGCCCATTGCATCACCGTAGACCCAACATTTCAATGAATCTCCAGTGTTTTGGACATGGTAGTCCCTTTGTAAGTATGTCTGCAGGCATATCTTCGGTATTGAGATATTGGAAGCATACATCATGAGCCTCTACATGTTCGCAAATATAATGATGTTTGATATCAATGTGTTTCGCACGTGAATGTGAGGAGCCGTCCTTTGACAGTGAGATGGCGCCGGTATTGTCACAGTCGATTTTCATGGGTTCTTCTTGTTTGTATCCAAGAGATTTAGCAGCATACGAAGCCATACAGCCTCCTTTGTGGCATGGTCAGCTGCAATATACTCGGCTTCACATGATGAACTCACAACAAATAGTTGCGTCTTTGAATTTCACGAGATTACGCCACTGCCCAGCGAGAATGCGTAGCCTGAAACAGATCGTCGGTCATTGACATTCGATGCCCAATCAGCATCTGTGTCTCCATGCAGAGTAATGGGGAACTCTCCTCCTAAGGTAAGCTTTAGATTCTTTGTTGCATTCAGATAGTGTATGACACGAAGTGCTGCCGTCCAGTGCGGTTTCCCAGGGTTTTCAAGAAATTGGCTGAGCCTGTGTACCGCAAAAGCAATGTCTGGCCAGGTCGCCATAGATGCATAGATCAACGATCCTATGGCCAAATGGTATGGTATGCTTTTCATGGCATTCTTTTGTTCATCTGTGGTTGGACTCATTGATTTTGAGAGATTAGCACTTACATCCAGTGGGGTCGTGACTTTGAAGGTGTCCTGTGCCTCAAAACGGGAAACAACTTCTTCAATGTATGCCATCTGCGACAACTCAATTGTTTTGGTTGTTCTGTTCCTTTTGATGTGGTACCAAGCAGCCACTTGATCGGTCCCAAGTCCTGCAACTCAAAATACTTTCAAAGTCCATTTTTTGCATTATCCATCGCCATTTTTGTACTGGCCATTATGAGCATATCATCAACATGGATTGCTGTTATGCATGTGCCATGGTCTGACTTGTGAACTTACATGCTGTGCTCCACTGTGACACACATCCAGCCTTCATTTGTCATACTCTTGTGGAGCTTTATGCTCCATTGCCATCTGGCCTGCTTGAGTCCATATGGACTCTTGTCCAGCTTGCATACCCAGTCCTCCTTGCCAGCTTCCTCCATTCCCTCCAGCTAATTCATGTAAATTTCCTCATCCAGGTCTCCATGAAGAAAAGTGGTCTTGACATCCAATTGATCAATTTCCCAATCATTGGTGGCTCCAATGTGGAGAATTGTCCTAGCCAATTCTAGCCACACTACAGATGTGAAGGTCCCTTGGAAATTGATCCCTGCTACTTGTGTATACCCCTTCACCACGACTTGTACCTTGCAGCGCATTACTTCTCCTTTTCGTTCTGCTTTTGGGTGAAGTGTGGCTTTGATGCGATGACTTTCCTTCCCTTTGGAAGTAGTGAGCAAGGTACGAGTTGCCATACATTGTGCGCTTTGAGCGAACTCATCTCGTCGTGATAGCCCAGCTTCCATTCTGCAGCATCCTTTGCTGCCAGCACTTCCTGCCAATTCCATGGATCATCTTCATATACTACTGCAATCCACTCATCTTCATTCTCGAGTAACGGGATCCAGGTCTCCACAGCTAGGTTTGTCTGATCATTTTCTTCAGTTTTTTCTTCTTTTCCTGCCCTTCTTCTATTTCCAGCCTCTTTCAAATCCTCTATGGCATACTCCAATTGCATGATTCGGGTGAGTCCTTCAGCTTCAGCTCAGTTTGCTGTTGGCTCACAAAGTTGTTTTGATTGTCTAGGTTGACTTTCAGGCAGATCATTCTGATGCTCTTCAGATTCTCGGTCAGCATCTTGATGTATAGCTTCATTTCTATTCTCATCCTGACTGCTCTCCTTGTAGTTTTCTCTGTCATTTGCGTCTCTGTGCTCGTCCTCATCATGAGGGTCATTATTTCCTATCACGGTCTCTCTTTGTCAGTCCTGCGATTCAATAAAGACTACCTCCCTTGACACGACAGTACATCCCATTTGAGGATCATAACATCAATACACTTTGGAGTTTTGTGAGTACCCTACCAGCATGTATTCCTTTGACCTGTCTTGAATCTTCAGCGTGTTACCAGGCTTTAAGATGAACACTCTGCATCCGATTTCATGCAGGGTGTTCAAGTTTGGCTTTCTTCCATTCCACACTTTGTAAGGTGTTTTGTCTTTCAGAGCAACAGTAGGCATTCTGGTCTTCAAGTATACTGCAGTCATCGCAAGTTCACCCCACAGTTTGTAAGGAAGTCCAGCATCTGATCTCATCGCTTGTGTATGTCCAATAACAGTTCAGTGCATTCTTTCCGATGGTCTGTTTTGGACTGACAAGTATGGCGCCATTGTTTGATGCTCAACGCCCTGCTCTTGTAGGTAGTGTTCAAACTCTTTTGATATAAATTCACCCCCATTGTCCATTTGATAACGTCTTAGTTTCATTTTCAACAAGGGCCTTCCATTCCCTGAAAATTCTTTTGGCATCACTTTTTTGTTGGAGTAAATAGCCCCACGCAAATCATGAGTAATCATCAATGAAATTCAGCATATATCGGGCACCACCTGCTGATTCTACAGCTTTGGGACCAGTTATGTCCAAGTAGATAGTGTCTAACACTTGATCGGCCTGTTCACCCTCATGTTCCTTTGGTATTGGTTTCTTCGACTGTTTTCCAAGGATGCAATGTTGGCATATTGGGGGATGCTCCAAGTAGTGATGGACACAGTTCAATTCAGTTCAGTTCATTTCATGAACTGAACTGAAAATCTGCTGGTTACCAGCTCACAGTTCAGTTCAATGTCAGTTCAGCTGACAAGTCAGTTCAGAACTGGCTCTGAGCTGGTTCTGAACCGGTTCAAACATTAAAAATAATAATAATTGTATTTAACTAATCTAAAAGTTAAATACATGTGACTGGCACTGACAAGCATGATACTTGACAGTGCCTACTAAACTACAAAAGACGCTCACTGCACACGTGCCTATCATCATCAGCATTTGACAGACCATTATCTGCTGTGCTACCTCCAGTCCACCAGACACATCATCTCCACACTCATTCTATTTTTCATTGATTCTATTTTCAATATGCCATCCACCATTGCCGCCACCACATCCCATGATTCATTTCAGATGACTGCCAAGCCAGACATACACATTGGACCACGCATTGAACTTCCTAGTCGACGTTCTCCCCTTGATGTTCATTTGTCCAGTCCTCCTCCACAAGTCACACATCGTCGGTACTATCCTCTATATGTTGAATCTCCTGAAGGCCCATACCAAACATTCCCCTCCTATCCTCCTTATTGTGTTCACGATTGCATTTGGGTATTCGACCCTGTCTTCCATGCTCCCTTCCACATCATCAGCTTCAACCCAAACTATGAACCAGTGAATGGTTGGCATCGTATTGTACTCAGGAACTACTGGGATATCAAAGAGTTTGGTCCAGGAACAGAGATTTGCTATGGTTATGTGCCTAAGGACTTCATCAAGCAGGACTCGACTTTGTTCCCTCTCTGGAGGAAATTCGTATCCAAGTGTTGTGATTGGTTCAAATGTTTCTGAGTCATCATCAAGTCACATGACTCACTTACTCATCTTCGGAGATATTTGACAAGCAACTGGAATCCTATTGGACAGCTATGACTCATTTTCATCACCTGACTCACTTGCTTCTTTCTTGTACTTCTATTTCCAATTGTTCCTCATGGTCTATTGTCTGTGACTCACTTCTATTCTATTTCTGGCTTCTATTTCAAATTTGCTGCCACATTTCCCTTCATTTCTTCGACCACCTGACTCATTTCTCCATTCCATTACAAAACCACCTTCCTATTTTGGTTTTCTGCCTCTCACCGTTAGTCATTTCTCCTGTCTGCTGTCGATGACATTGTTGTATGGCATACTTGCATCGTTTGTTGTTCTGCTCATGTATATAAGGCCTGTTTCACCTTAGGGTACCCCAATTCACCTCTTTCAGTTGGATTCACTCATCTAAGTCTAAGTCTAAGTCTAAGTCTACTACTACATCTACTACTTCTACGTCTACGTCAAGGCCAGCATTGTCAATCATGTGACATTTGCTGTTGTATCTCATCTACGCTTACATCAGTGTATTACGTCATCATCTTCGTCACTGCTACATCTTCATCTTCGTCTTTGTTCTACCTTTGTTGCTGCTGATAGCAAAGCGCACTGAGCCGAACACCAGTGTTAGTAGCCATGCAACGACGACGACACCACTACCCACTGTCTTTTGGATCCATTTCCGAAAGTAAACCGACAGTGCTGTGGGAGTGGGTGTGGTAGGGGCATGGTGGTGTGGTAGCAAAGTGTGGTGGTGGGAAGGCAGTGGGGTGCATGTGGATGGGCATGGGTGAGCCACCCCAGATGGATGGTGGTGGGGTGTGGTGGTGGCAGCGGTGGGGATGGCATGGGGTAGGCAGTGGTGGCATCATGGGCCATGCAGGTGGGTGGCAGCTTGGCGATAGTGGCGGGGCATGGTGGGTGGGTGGATAGGGGTGTGGGAGCTGCGAGAGGTGACATGGGGGGGGGGGCCGTGGTGGGGATGGCCTAGGCCACGTGAGTGGGTAGCAGCGGGCATGGGCAGCGATGGGGGTGGCGTGGCGTGGGGGTCGTATGGGCCGTGCGGATGGATGGGTGGGGGGGGGGGGGGGGCATGGAGATGGCGGTGGGACGGTGATGGGGGCCGCATGGGCCATGCGGATGGATGGCGGGGGAGCGTGGTGGTAGCGGTGGGCATTTGGTGGTGATGGTGGGTGGTGGTGGGTGGATGCGTGGACGTGGCACAGTCACCTGTGACACATCACGTGGGTGCCGGCTCATGGGCACTTTTGAACTGGTTCAGAACCGGTTCAGGATTGATCTGAGCCGGTCCGGTGATTTTGACTGGAACCGGCTCACAGTTCAGTTCATTGAACTGACACTGGAAACAAATCAAGGTGTCCTGAGTTGGGGAATGCTTGGGGCATCCTCTGGAAAGCTATCATGTCAACATTGTGTAAGGACTTGTAACATGCTTGTTTTATTTAATATGGCCCAGATATGTTTCAAAGCAGACATACATGGAAAAATTAAAATGTTCATAGCATGTACTCCATATTACCACAGGATGTTTTGTGCATACACTGGAAAAGGCAATATTGTGAACACATCCTGTGATAATATGGAATACATGCTATGCCCATTTTAATTTTTCCATGTATGTCTGGCTTTGAAACATATCTGGGCCATATTAAATAAAACAAGCATGTTACAAGTCCTTACACAATGTTGACATGATAGCTTTCCAGAGGATGTCCCAAGCATTCCCCAACTCAGGACACCTTTATTTGTTTCCAGTGTGAACTGGTATGAATCAGTTTGAGCTGAACTGCATCCATCACTAGCTCCGAGGGGATATTCGATGTACCTATAGCAAGGTCTTGCCTCTTCATGTGTATTATGGCATCATAACTGACATGCCAGAGTCTCTTGTGCCAGGTTTTGATTGATGGCACAGTTCTAGCTAGGTTCGCATGTTCCATATGGGGTAGCTGTTTTGGAAACTGTGATCTCAGAACTAAATGTTGGTGTAAGGTACACAATCAAGTTTAGTCTAGCCACTTGATAGTATTCAAGGGGATATCAACCAAAGACTATTATAACGGAGAACCCAATTAAGAGATTCTACTCCGGTGATCAAATAACACTATTATGAAGCAGTAATAACACTATTACGAAGCAGTAATAATGCAATTCAAAGCACTTGTAGCAAGGCTACTAGTCTGGTCAAGATAATACTTGAAAACTAAGTGAAAGAGTGTACAAGGTTCCAATGCTTTGTTTTTATATACAATATATGGGGAAAGCAGACTTAGACGACTAGGCTCCGGGTCATAACAATTGAATAGCTGTTCAATTGAAAGACTAAAAGGATAGCCAAGAAACAAGGAGCGAAAAGACGAAACCAACAACAGCAAGTTAAAACTAACTTGAGAGTTGATAAAGTCAACACTAACACAAACTAGTTAGCCAGGCAAAGGCCCTACAAGCAACAGTGCCCAGATAAGATAGAGAGTGGTAGCTTTGTGTTGACACAAGCTAATAATCAAACTAAGGCCCTACAAGCAACAGAGCTTGATTAGATAGAAAGTGTACTACACCCCAACACTAGTTATTTGATTAGACTTAATCCCTACAAGCAACAAAGGCTAATCTAATAGTAGTGGTAGTTGTTACCAACACAGGCTATTAATTTAACTTTGGCCCTACAAGCAACGAAGCTTCAATTAATTAGACGTGATGATACCCAATACAAGCCAGCAATTGTACTTTGGCCCTACAAGCAACAAAGTATCAACCGGATGGAAAGTAGTGGTTTGCTTACACAAACTAGTAGTCTTTAACTCTGGTCCTACAAACTACAGAGCTCCAACTAAAGCAGCGAAAAGCTGAAGAGATTGTGCCTCACCCCTGCAAGGTGATAAGCATACTGAAAGAGGCTCCTGCAGAGTTTTTCAGCTAGTCAAGTTCTTCAGGCTTGAACTGATTCTGATAGAAGACTCAAGCTTCAGGCAGAAGTGGGTGTGAAATGTGTTTGATTGCTTGTCTCTAACTAGGCTACCTAGGGCTATATTTATAGCTCTACATCTGAGACATTCTAGCTGCTTCCGGAAAGTCTGGAAACCACTGGAAACTGGTGGAAACTGGTGGAACCTGGTGGAAGGTTGTGGCAGTTTCCTTTTATGGACAGACCTTCCAGAAGCTTCTAGTCATTTCTACACTATTAATATATGACTACTGATTGGCTAGAGGGGCTAGTGATGCTATGGCAGTGACACTGCACCTCTAGCTATTAATACCTAATTAGGAAAATAGAGAGAATAAAGAAATACTGCTGAATTGTGTACATTTAATGGTTTATGCTGACCAATGAGTTGGCTTACCTCAGCTGCTGAGAAACAATAAAGGCAATTATTGATAAGCAGCTGAGTTAAAACTGAGTTCTTGATTTGGCAAGTATTAGGTCAGCCTCCCAAGTCGTGGACTCTTGTGGACCATTTATGTACACTCAGGCAGCTGTTAATAGAGATATAAGTACAACTACTAAATAGAAACACTTGGAACCCTATAGGCAGACTCTTGAGACTATAATTACATTATAGGGATCCCTAACAGTAGCTTCCCATTCAAGATGTATAGGCCAGTATCTCTTCGATCTCCTTCAATAACGGTTCAATTATTTGATCTGATAATTTGACATTTGTGTTTGTCAAATACCACACTGTTGCCGCAATCCGTTAAGCATCCGACCGAGACTAGCCTCAGTGATGCCTGTGGGACATATAGTGCATTGTGGAGGGTGATTGTCTCATTCTTGTACTTTACCAGTATGTCCCCACAGCCTGTGGGATGAATGGATTCACCATTTACTCCCCATACACTTCTTGGTTCAATTGGCACAAAATTTGTGAAGTCATCCTTAATGGGTGAGCAGTGACTGGTTGCCCCAGAGTCTAAGAAGAGTGGTGAGCTTTCGGTGTTTACAGTCCCAACAACTTCATCCAGGGTGGTGCATGAGATATGACCATCGTAGAAACAGTTTTCAAATGATTGTCATCCGGGATCAACTGCCAGCGCAGTGGATTCCGAGCCGCTGTCTATATCAGCTGCATTGGCCTTATCCCCTTTTCCGTTTTTCTTTTTCCACCAGTCCAGCACATTTGCTGACTCCTTGCCTTTCCAGCATTTCTCCATGGTATGTCCTGTTCGGTTGCATGTGGCACATTTCTGCTTCACCTTCTGACTCCCTTTTCTATTTCTGAGGAGCATTGCCAATTCCGCCCTCTTTATGGTGGCTTGACCTTCTCTGGATTCAGTATCAAGGTGTTCTATGATGTTGGTTATTGATAGCTGTACTTTTTGGTTCACCATAAATGTGAGTAGATCCTTTCTCAGCCAGTCATATTGTCCATCACTGAGTGGATTCAGGAGTAGGATGATGGACCATTCATCCTCAGTGGGTGCGGTTCCTTCGAACACCGCAGCCATGGCATCCCTGATCTCTGTTATTGTTTTACTGAATGGGATGTCGGCTGAGAATCTGGTCCTGATTGTGGTTGATAAACTCTCAAGCTTTGCGATTATTCCATGTGAGTGAGTTTTTTCCTTCAGTTTTGACCATGCCTTTGGTGCTTCCATGATGAATTCCAGTTCGCATTGGAGCGATAGGTCTACGATCGTTCCTAAGGCTCCAACCAATTGGTCATGGATCTCATGCCATTTGGTCTTCTCGTCTTTATCCATTGGTATTGGGGTGCTTGGATCAACATACTTCCATGCTTTTTGAGCACGGAGCGACATCTTCACCTCTCTCGACCATTGGATCCATTCTCCTTCTTTTAGCTTGTCTATCTTCGAGAATTTGATGGTGAAATCTTGTGTCATTTTGAGTCTGAGTAGAGATTCATGGATATGAAGTTTTAGGCATGCCAGTGCCCGAGGCCCATAACCTATTGGAGTCTAATCCTAATTAGACTCTTTTCTCAGATGTATTATAACGACTGTTATATTTACCTAATCCTAATTAGACTAGAACATATGATTAATATATACTTGTGAGTTGATACATGTCACTTACCTCTTTTCTCAGATGTATTATAACGACTGAGAAAAGAGGACTCAAACATCACGTGATATAATACTCGGAACCAGATGGGTCCTTGTGGGTCAAATTCTAACAAGGAATCTTATTAAGTTGAGGGTGTGTGCTTAGTTTATCACAGGTATCAACTAAAAATGGCACAGATAGTGTCATCCATTAAATTAACACAAAAATATTATCACCCACCACCGCCGCCAAGGCATAGCTGACCTTTCCTTCAATATCACTAGGGCTCTCAATGGGATCAATATGATGACACCCCTGCAAGTCAGGATCGCCTTTTTGGGGTGTGTCCTGATTTAGGGCCTATATCCGTGAAATCGCTTTGATTTCTCATTCTGTCCCCAGTGTGCAGTATTGGCTGAAGGTAATTTCAAGGACTATTGGAACGCTATTGATGAGAAGTTGTGTAAATGGGAAGTGGACTATGGCGATGAAATGCCTGAGTGAGTGACTCACCCAGCCTTGCTTGATATTGGCTGACATCGCAACACAGACACATATGACTTTTGAGGTTGACCAAGAAGACTATCCACAGCCTCTTGGCTCCAAGCTTGTTTAGTATCCTACAAGTCCTAGTGCAGACGTTCCCGAGTGGCAGCGTGTATGCAAAAATTTTGCAGGGCAAGCTGATATTTGCAAGGGCTCGAGGAAGAGCAAAAAGGCAAGACATTGATTTCAATGCTCACTCAATGTGCTACATACCTCCCACCTCTGTTCACCCCTCGCTTTTGCTCTCTCTGAACTGTGCCCTATTACTGATTGTCCTTGTGTGCACTTGTATCATTCTGCTCTTTCATCTGTCAATGTTTGCTCCCACCCATTGTTCCCCACGTCATTTTATTTCACAATTCCAGGGTGCTGTTATTTCCTATTATGTGCATTTGTGCCTCCTCTACAGTATACAATAGAATGATTTATTGCACAGCTATTTTTTACCTGAATGATCTCCAGCAATGATGTTGACAATATAATATGAACCTCAGGTCATCCTCCAGGGAGCCTCTCAGAATTGCTGTCAGGTCTGGATCTCGTTACATTGCCAACGGGGTGTCCTCAAGGATGGTCAAATAGCTCATTGTATGCACATTTGATGGCTATATGCTGGCTCAATGTCATCTCGGCTTTGTATTGGGCCACCCTGTTGTATACTGGGATCAGTATATCTATAACATTATGGGATCTAAAGTGTGGGGAGACAAAAGGCACACCACTGTACCTTTTTTTTGGGTGTTTGGCGTGGTCACATTTGGTCATTATGTTTTGCAGATAGCGGTCATTTTAATCATTCTTGCAGGACATTCTGGATATATCAAAGTTCAGCTTGAAAGTTGAAGATTGGTGAGAGTAGGAGGTTTGTGTGACATTGTGGACGTGTTGTGGACACTTCCTGGATCAACCGCTATCACAATGATGTCGACAGTACAGAGGATAAGAATGTATCCTCACAAGCCCAAGGTGCAGGGGACCCATGCACAAATATTGGCAGACAGAGGACATACAGACACCAAGCTCGAAAACACTATTTTATCACTCAGAGACAGAACTGTGCATCCCATTGGATTGACAATGCAGGTCGCACATGACCTCGCTTGCAAACATTTTGAGGATTACATATCCACACTCGACCCCAAGAATTACCCTGATATCAATATGCAAGGTATTTTGGCCTGGGGGGCCTCTGATCCACCAAGAGGTATGTTGGTTGATATCATCTGTCGACTTTCACTGATATCAGCCCAGCACTCCTCATCGGCTACCTGGAACATTTGGCTGAGAGCACCCAAGGGGTGATCAACGAGACCATATCAATTATCACTTTATTGGGGTATATCGGTCATTGGTTGGGCATGGTACTTGCCTCCTGCATACACCCCTGTTTATCACTTACTGATGTCTGAGTGATTAGTTCACCCAGGCCCGTGGAAGTCCACTCTGGTAAAATTTCCAATGAACTATATGCAGTATGTCTTACCTGCATTTAACCAGTGACTCTCACACGAATGAAATGAGGCATGCCAAAGGAGAACTAGCTATGAAATACAACCTAAAATGGGACCTTTGACCCTGAGAAATGGCAGATGCCGTAGATATACATGTATTACTTGCAACCTTATGGAGCAACAGGGTTGCCTTGCAATCTACCAGGATGGTATGTTCATATATGACCATTTGCCCTACTATATTTATTAATGGTGTGAATCCTGGCAGTGCATACAGCTCGATGTCTTTTTGAAGATCAGTACATATTGTGTATCAAGACCTGGTGCTATTGTGGAATCATCTGCATACAAAGGCTCAAATGAATGCTTGTTGTACAAGGTATGACTCACAAAAAGGCTCATGGCTGTGCATATCACAGCTCTGCTGAGCTACAACAGGACCTGGAATTCCTTATCATACTGGTGCACCACAACATCTCGGGACACCCTGGGGTTGATGAGTGTGGGATGACGTCTGACACGGACAATCCTGCCAACAACAAACAAGAAATACCTTGGCAACCCAGTGCATGCAGCACATGTGCCCAGCTCGTGGTTAAGCTTAGCTGAATTTTGTGTGTTGAAAGGTAAATGAAACAATGTGAAAGAGCAGTAAGCTTCAGCCTCAGATGTATGCACTCCTCTCATAAGCTAAACAGGTTGAGGATTCTCTTATTCAAGGAGGATGCGTCTAATGTCAGGATGTGCCCTGTTTGGCCATTAGTCATGCTTGCTTTAAAAGATCAAGCCTTTGCGAGTTTTGAAACCTCGGAACGTCTGGATATTGCATTACACAATGCAACTGGGGTACAGATTCTTAAAATCAAGGAGGAAATTGCCAAAATCCCAGTGTTGCGTGAGGTTGATCATCGAACTGGCGATGTTCACCCCTCGAAAGCCATGAGCTATAATGCCATGCGTAATCAGCTCGTCCAGCTGGGGCACCGAGCTGGTTTTCCAGGGGAGTGCCCAATCCACACCCCATGTTACCTCACATCACTGAACAATGATCACAGACATACTTACAGCCACAAGCATCAGACAAGGAGGAGCTAAGATGCTTGAGGCAAATATTTCTTCAGAACAGCGCAAGCAGATAATGGGTCACAATATGCAGTCCCTAATTTATGTACGTGTGTTCGATTGTATACTGCGTGGGGAGGTGTTCGGTCTATTTCTCATTTAGAGGGCATATCAAAACCAATTGTCGCTGAATAATCTCCAGGTCCAAGGCAGAGAGCAACAACTATCATCAGTTTGAGTATGTTCTCTTCATTTTGAGTTGGAATATGGAATGACAATCTGGGGGCATAGTGGATTTCCACCCCTGTCTCTGGCCCCATCTCTGCCCTGGCGTCTTTAACTGCCCATAATCCCCCCCCCTCTTGGCCCCCTCCGCCCCTCTTGCCTGCCCCAACTGTGACCTCCTTGGATCCCACACGTCCCTCTGCAGGTGAGAGCACTACCAGTATGGCCAAGAGTTCCTCCGAGGGAAGGGGTCGACAAGCCTTGCTGCCTGCCACTGTGTCAAAGGGCAAGGGTGAGAGAAATGTGACAGAGATGGTATGCATCTAAATGGTCCTGGTTATACTCTGCCTCATAGTCAGATTGCAGATTAAGTCTTGTCTTCTGCCAATGCCATTTTGGAGGGGGGTGCGAAACCAACTAGGTGGTCTAACCCAGAAGCGCACTTGTACCTAAGCACAGCATACTACCATCATTGACTCGACAATGACTGCCAGCTTTTGG
Source organism: Ramaria rubella (assembly GCA_015039355.1). Lineage (NCBI taxonomy): Eukaryota > Fungi > Basidiomycota > Agaricomycetes > Gomphales > Gomphaceae > Ramaria > Ramaria rubella. The sequence continues at coordinate 338,267 of MU134341.1, forward strand.
AAATTAGGTGTCGTGAGTTAGACATTTGTGAAGAATCCCTGCTCCTCACACGCAAACATGCTCTGTAACTTTAACTTCACGATGTTGTCTCACTTTCACTAGTTCGGTTTGCTGCATATAGCTAAGTATACTCATGTGTATTCCATCAATTCGGATATGTCAATGAGTTACATTATCAATGTTCAATCACACCATCTCCAGTTTATTCTCAACCATCAGCCTCTTCTGGCTCCTCGGTGTTGTGCAATGATCCCAGGGAACACAATAACCTGCAATAGTTGGTCACACAGTGGAGATTGTAATATTTTATTGAGCATAAAATATGTGTTTTTCCTGTAACACAAAAGTATATTTTTTAGAATACATTTTTTACATATAATAAGAAGAAAAATTGAGGCCTATAAGTATCAGCTTAACTTCAAATTTTAATATACATCTGAGACATATTTTTACATTTATTATTATTATTCAAAATCATCCTCACTTCTTTAAATCTAGCTTCAAATTTAAGTCATGATAAGAGTTTAAACTTTGAGTTATTGTTCAATCAAAAATTAAAATTAAAGATTTAAAAAAGCAACATAACTTTGAACTTTATCCACCATCTCACACATTTTTTTTTCTTCAACATTTATATTGACATAAAAATAATTGCCCACTCATTGCCCCCTGACCACCCACTCATTACCCACTGTTTGCCTACTATTTGCCCACCCATTGTTAAAAAGTTCAATTATAATATTACAAATTACTACCAAATTTTTAAGGAAATTGTGCCCCAGCTAAAAAAACTCGCAGAGAAATTGCTATTGAAATCTGCAACTTTGAAAGTTTTCCTATGCATTACTACAGCAGCCTTCCATTTTTTAGCATGATATAATTCTGCTGTGTTATCCTGGATATGAGCCAGCCGATTCTGGTACCATACTTCAGCAGTGGGTGACCAATAGCCTACATTAAGACCACTATGGGACCATGAACTTGGCTTAGGCCACCATGACAGATCCTTACTCATATTAGGCTTGACTTGAAAAATTCCCATAAAGTGAATGTAATACAAAGATAAATATAACTCACCTGTTTCACAATGGTAGACACCCCATATTAGGTTTAACTCTTCTTCACTTAGAGTGACATCCCAATATTCATGTTCATCATCTGGGCATATGACTTCCCCAATCCAGAAAACCTCATTGGTTGGCCCTATGAGTACACTTTCCAGACAGATATGCTCTACAGCTAGACACCAGACAATGCCTCCACACATCAAGGCTACTGTTAAGGACCAGATTGGATGTTGGTCGGATTTGGTTGGAACTCTCCTTGACCAAAATTGGAGAGTTGTGATACTCAGAAATGCGCGGAGTATCGGATGACTCAGAAATTGGAGATCCGAAGCTGAACTACATGGGTGTTGGCTTCAACTTATGGGTTGCGCCCTCTTGGATTTCTAGTGCCCTGGTATTTTGGACTTGAAGAATGGACGGGATTATCAGAGTTCCAATGGTTGGGTCTATTCAGAAGAGGTCAGTGCCAAATAGTAAGTTGAAACTTATCGGAGATGAGTGGAAGATTTTGGATATTCAGGATTTGGAATAATCAATGTGGGAAGGAGTAGAGATAACGATAGATTAGCTTTACGGAAAAGCAAGTATAATCAAAGAATGGATTTCAGAAGGTTGGAAGTGTTGGAGTTGGAATAAATCAGGATATCAATATAAAGATTGAAGGAGTAAGGTTTTGATACAGATAGAACTTGGCATGATGAAGAGTAATAAAAGATGTAGTGATAATAGAGGGTTTGACTACATATATCAAGTATAACGAGATAACAGGTTTAATGAGATATATAAGCTAAAGAAAGCTTGAACAAAGAGAAGCATATTTAAAGAAATATGCGGAATTCCAAAAAATCAAATGAAGTAGGGTGTGTAATATGGAGTTCCGTAATCAGAGCAAATATGGAAATCAAGATAGAATGTACGGGGATAAGATCAAGATGGATCATGACTAAGAATGATAAAATGGGGTATATTGGAAATAAGCGGAAAAAGGCTTATCGGAATGTGGAAAATGTTGGAATAACAGAAGCTGGATCTGGGATCTAACAGCTACATGAGCATGGGGTTGACGAAAGAATTCCCTGCAGATCACTTCATAAGCCACATAGTCCACAGCAGTAGGTCTGCAACCGAGCCCAATATCACAGAAAGATAGCAGGAGGGGATTGAAAGACAACTTGTTCAGCTGCATTACTGTCTTGAAAGGAATGCCCTTGCTAATATAATAGCGGGCAACTGCATCACATGAAGAAAATTCATGCTGCAAGGTCTCCAAAATGGCTGCTGCATCGTTGACCAACAGGATCCACTCACAACCTTCAGGAATGGGTGTGAGGGGGTGTATCACATAGAGGGGTTTCTCTTTGCCGTGAACTCTCCAAATAGCTACCCTAAACATCCCATGGTTGGGGTTTAAAGGGAAGGGATGAGATGAAGAGAGATCCCAGAACAAGGATACAGGACAATTTCCCCCCAATAATTTAAACATGAAATCTTGAATAGGAATATGGTACATATCTTCAATCTCACCCCTGTTGAGAGTGAGGTATATTTGCATCCTTTCCCACAAGAGGTCATTGTCCAGCAAACCCTTATAGTCGCTCAAGTCGACATCTGGCATTGAAATCTCCAGGTGGTTGTATATACTGATGAGTGTGTCTTCCAGAGGTAGCTGGAAGTGTACAAGAGGCTCTGTATGACCGAGGAGAGTTGAAAGATATTCAATATAGCTGTCACTGTGTGGCATAGGAACAATGTTGCTAAGGGAAGAGGGCACCATCTCTTGAGGGTCTGCAGTGCCAATGTTGTCCATGGACATCACATCATCCATTTCAATTTCATCATTCAAGGTGGCATTGTACTGCTCCCAAGTGCACACTGGTGTACTCAGATCAAAATCTTCACAAAGGTCCCATTCATCTGCAAAGCTGTTGTAGTTAGTGATGGATTCAGTTCAATTTGAACCGGTTCAAACCAGTTCAGTTCCAGCTCAGTTCATGAACTGAACCAGGACATGAGCTGAACCGTGAGCCAGCCCCAGTCCAAATCCCTGGATCAATCAGAACCGGTCAGAACCAGCTCAAAAAATATCACCCACATGATGTGTCACACCGGCCGTCAACCCTTGTCGTCACTGCCTCCCATCCCACACGACGACGACGACGACCACTGACCGTGGCCACCACCCCACCACCACCATTCACAGGCCGAAAGGCGCCCCCACCACCATCTACAGACTGTGCAGCCACCCCATCACCACCATCTACAGGCCATGCGGCCACCCCACCACCATCTAGAGGGGCTGTGCAGCCACCACCACTGCTGACATGGCCACCACCCACAGCAATGGGCCACTCAACATGACCACTGCCGACGGTCACCACCACCCCTACCATGCCGCCACCTCCACCACCTTGCCACCGTACTGCCACCACCACCATATCGCCACCACACTGTACCACCACCACCACCGCCGTATATCTGTTTCGAATTTGCCGAGCGTCCTCAGCACATGTTTATGCGGGTTGCTGTCGGCATCCGTATCATGATATTGAGCCTGCCATTGAGACCTACCACATCATGAGCTAGCACTCATGCCAGTCCCACTCCGTTCAATGCTGGTACACCAAACCCGCAGCTCTCGTGATGCTTTCGCGTCAGTATGCGTGAGGACTCTATTGAAGGCATCTGAGATACCCTCAAAACATGCGCGATGATTTCTAAGACAGTCGGAGGAAGTGGGTTGAATATCCACTGCACTCGAGCCACTGGGTATGGACGTTTATCCTGCTGATATGCCTTCTCAGTATATTGAACATACGTTATAGTTCATGCATTGCTGGGACCAGCGGTTAGTCAAACGGTATTGTGCCGATGCTTCGCGCATATGACGCAACTGCACGCTATGTCGACCAAGGTGGATACAAACATCCTGGTGCTTTTGCAATCTACATTGAGCCATGGCACCCTGACGTCTTCGACTTCCTTTATTTAGAGAAAAAATCTTGAGAAGCAAGAAGCCAGAGCGAGAGACTTGTCGGATGCTCTTTGGATTCCCGATCTACTGTATGCTCTTCACCATGCTCTTTGCGTGATTCGTCTGCAGCATGAAACGTGTAGAGCAAGGTGGAAAGTGGTCGTTGTTCTGCCCCAATGAAGCGCCGGGTTTGCATGAGATGCACGGCGCTGAGTTTGTGGCGTTGTATGAACAGCACGAACGCGAAGGCAGGGCCAGGAAGACAATCTATGCTCAAAAGCTGTGGTATGCTCTCCTGGAATCGCAGGTTGAGACTGGTAGTCCTTTTATGTTGTCCAAGAATGCGGATGGTGTGTTATTCTCTTCACTATATGCGCTAGTCTAACCATAGCCAAAACAAACATCAAGTCCCCCAACCTCTGTACAGAACTCATTGAGTACTCCTCGCCTGACGAGGTCGTTGTATGCAGCCTCAGCTCCATTGCTCTCCCTAGCTTCATCGACTCCAAGTCCGGGATATATGACTGCCAAAAAGGTCGTCGCGTTCAACCTTAACTGCGTTATTGACGTCACCTACTACCCAGTTACTGAGGCCCGTCGCTCCAACCTGCGTCACCGCGCCATCGGTGTCGGTGTCCAGGGTCTCTGGGATACCTTCATGGCGCTGCGTATACCTTTCGAATCTATGGAGGCCAAAAAAACTTAACATCCAGATCTTTGAGACTATCTCCCATGCTGCCGCCTCGGCTAGTGTAGACATGACAGCGAGGGATGGTTCATACGAAGCCTTCCGAGACAGTCCTGCGAGCGAGGGCAAGCTTCAATATGATGTGTGGGGTGTGACACCGCTAGGGTTGTGGGGGTGGGATCAGCTTAATGAGTGAATTAAGCACGTGGGGATGAGGAACGCGCTGCTGTGTGCCCCGATGTCTTCTGCGTCGAGCAGCCAGATTTTAGGCTTCAATGAATGCTTTGAGCCCTACACTAGGTATGTGTTTCGCGGATTAGTGGATAGTGCTGTGTTGACAATGATCGATTAACAACATTTTTAAACGCTCTTGCCGGCGAGTGTGTGCCCATGGTTGCTCAAAGAACTCATCGAGCTCAAGTTATGAAGTTATGGAATGATGACATGAAGAATCAGATCATCGCCCACAACGGTGGCGCAGGGCTCTTCTGTTTTGGTCACTGATGTCTGCGTCCAGGATTCATCCAAAACATTCCGACCATCCTTGATGACGTCAAGGCTATCTACAAGATTGTCTGGGAGGTTAGCCAGAAAGTGCTTGACCTCGCCGCCGACCGTGGCGCGTACATTTGCCAGAGTCAGAGTTTGAACGTACGGCGAGTCGACCTATGCAACGTGAAAGTCTCTGTGAAGTCTTGCCTGCATTTCGAGAAGCGTCTACGCATACATTCTGTGCATTTTCCCCACTGTCAGGAACACCTGCAAATTCTTGTCCTCCACCTGCAAAGCCATTCGTTTCCATCAAACGCTTTATGAAGTTTATTCACACCAATTCGTTCAGTTCATGTACAAACATCCGCGGCAGGGCTACTCCCACGAGTTCATCCTCCCCAATGAGATAACCCGATCAATTCCAGCCATACTCACTTGTGCAAGCTAACCCCAGCACTTCTGACGGCCTGTCCTTGGCCCCTAACTAAAAGATTTCCCCTCAGGCAATCTTCATCGCTCAGCATACGATGCATGTGAACGACATCGACGCATGTTCCTCAATCACTCTAAAGTTGCTTATACTTTCTTCACCTTCCGAGCATATGAAAACACTGAGAAAGTACTACCAACACTGATCTACTATTGGTTAATTGGTACGCTATGGCTTGCGCGTTTGGACCTCGGTGTTAATGGTCGCGCTTTCAGATAATTCTACAGATGGAAGAAGGGTCTGAAGGCTACTGGCATGTAGTAAGTCTCGGTTTGCCATGGACATCGATATGTTGTCTCACACATTACTTGCGTACACGATCAGCCACTCAGGCCATCCAGTTCGCAGTCGATAAAGCTTCCTGAAAAAGAAAAGGGAATCGATGATGCCGACACCCTCTCCCTCACCTTCACCTGTGAAATCTGCCAAGGCCGAGCCCTCGACTCAACACCACACTGTCAAGGCCGAGCATGTCACACCATCGCTGAAGGGCATTGACGGCTACACTAATGGAAACACGCTGCCCTTACCATCGCCGACACGAACACATTCCAATCTACTTTCGCCGTCTCCTGCCCCTGCGACACCCACGCTCGACGCACGCACAACGAAAGCGGCAGAAGACCCAGGGTTCGTTGTGGCGCTCCAGCGTCAGCAAGATCGTGAGCTGAAGCAGGCTGAGTTGATATGCTCGCTGGAGAACACGGACGCGTGTCTCGTGTGCTCGGGTATCTGCTTGCACATGCCAGTGGTGCAAGTGGGATTTAGCATGTATTTTTGTTTTGTTTGAATAAGGTACATGTGTGTTATGTTCATACTAGTAATTGTCTCCTAGTGATAGTCCTGAAGTTTAGATTTTTTTCTCTCGTATCTTGTAAGTACAAGGATGCCTGCAGGTTCATGTGGATCCGATGCGGTTCTTTGGATCGTGCGAGGTAAGATGTTGAAACTTCATGTGTGGTCGAGGGTAACAGAGCGGTTAACCCGTGTGTACTGTGGACGCCGCGTTTTCAAGTTTTGTTCCTCCCCAGCTGCATGGCTTCTATCCACCCCCATCCATCGCGCAGACGCAGCCCATGCCACACCCAGCAGAACTAGGGAACTACACACCCTATCATCACAGACCAAGGGGGCAAGACAACCGAGGAAGCAAAATTGAGGCCGGTGTGCTCGAGAACGACAGGAGAATGATAGGACAAGCGTGCTGCTGCCCATCCCCAGGAGGGCACAGGAGGAGAGAGGTGTATAGAGAGACTTGAGGTGTGTATGTCCATCGCCGGTAATTGTAGAGTCTAACCCATGATACAGCTTCGAACTTCTGGAGCGTGAACTGCGTATATGCGATGCAATAAGTAGAAGTACGGCCTGCAGTGTTTCCGGTAATGTATTTCCATGTTCTCATTCTAACTCTTGATATCAAGGAACGGAGAAGATTACTTAGTGCTGGGCTACGGGGGTGCTTATGTAATAGAAACCGACATGCCCAACCAAATGCATATCCTCAACGGTAACGCTCGGAACTTCGCTACTAGCTAGTGTCCCCTTCGGGGTGACATACGAAAAAATTGGAACGATACAGAGAAGATTAGCATGGCCCCTGCACAAGGATGACACGCTTCTCCAGAGTGGACGATCTTCGGATCGCAATATTTATTTATTTATTTTGGCCTCTTTAACACTCGCAACTTTTTCTTTTGGGGAGGGTAGGAGCAGAAGATGGGGGAATCCTGTGTTTTTGCTGGGTTGACCAAGACCCCTGAGGGACCTTGTGCAGGGGTGTCATACAAACAGATTGGAATGATACAGAGAACTTATGCATGGCCCCTACACAAGGATGACACACTTCTCTGCATAGTAACATCAGGGGTCATACAAAAATATTGGAATGATATAGAGAACTTTTGCATGGCCCCTGCACAAGGATGACACACTTCTGCAGAGTGTAGTGAATGCAGTTCAGTTCAATCTGGTTCAGTTCATGAACTGGGTCAACATTTGGCAGGTTACAGGTTCACAGTTCACTTGCCAGTTCAAAACCAGCTCAGTACCAGTTCAAATTCACAAATGAGTCTAATATAATATATTTTTGTATATACTACATTTAGCTACATGGTATATACATGTACACAGGCATGGCGGGGTGGTAGGAGGTGGCTGTCATGATTCAGCACTTAACAACACTTATCACCACCGCCATCCTCTCCACATCTTACCGACACTAACGACACTAGCGATATTTGCCATCAAGGTCAGATCACTCAACCTAACAACCGATCGTCAATACATGTGGCTCCAATATTAGTAGATATGAACATCAACAACTATGATAGCTATACCTCCATTTAGCATATAGTCCACATGGTCTCTATCCAACTTCGGTGAATACGTCTAGTATAAAACAGTAGGATAGAATGCATGTATTTCTTTAGTTATATTATCATAAGTCTTCCCCCTCTCTTTACTTGGTGTCGTCTACACATTTAAGTCATATGACAAGTCTAACGACTATTCTGAACTCATCATCCTCTTATCTCTATCCCTCTTCATTCTTAACGATAAACATCACTAGCATTGCCAGAACTTTGTCTGCAATGTAAACTCTGATTTCTTCTTTCAAATTCCTTCTCTATCCCAGTTTCGACAAGTAGGCACCATAATGGCACCAATTCCCTTACTGTCTCAGTCTGTACACTTTGCATACATTGTCGCTAACACTTTCGACTTCGTCAGAAGGGTTCCTTAACCACATTTGTTGTTACTGACTTTGTTCTGTCAAAGATAACAGGCCAAGGATGGTTTTTGACAGTGGACTGTGGTAGTGGAGGTAGTGTTGGATTCACTTCAGTTCAGGTCAGTTCAGAACTGGTTCACCAATTTGGCTGCTGGCCGGTTCACAGTCCAGTTCACTCACAGTTCAGTTCATGAGCTGGTTCAAAACCAGCTCTGAACCAGTTCAGTACCAGATCACATTGGAAAAAATAGGTTATAATTAGTTCAATATACATGGGGCACAGGCATAGGTGGCAGGGTGGTAGAGATAACCACATGGGCATAAACAATGTTGGTATAAGGGCAACCTCTGGGGCTAGTGGAATATCACACTGGGCAGATGGGAATCCAAAGATATATCAACATACAGGGATCTACATGCAAAGATGCATACCTGGCAGATGGGAATCCAAAGAGAAAAGCCTAAGGATCCCATCACCAAGGTAACTACCTAATGGAGTATGCAAATAGGCGCCCATCCATCCTGGTGCATTATGGATGGGCGCTTATTTGAACAAACATAGAAAATGCAAATAAGCAAGCATGGAAAATAGGGTGAAACATCAAGGGATGCAAATAGGTGCTCATCCAACCTGGTGCAGGATGGATGGGCGCTTATTTGAACAAAACATCGAGAATGAAAGGGGTGAATATGGGAGAGGAGAGTGAGAGTGAAATAGTAGAAGAATGAGATAATAGAGGGTGTAGGAGGGGTTCCCCTTACAGTGCTGCCAACGAAGCATTTCAAAGTGCTTCACGTGGTACACCTACTCCTACCCACTCCACAGCAACCTCTACTGGTCTTAACCACAGAAACCCACATCCACCTCACCAATCAGACTCAGCACCACAACTTCAGCCAGCCCCATCTGCTGTCACCACAGTTGTTCAGCCAGTAGCAATGGAGGTAGATGCCACTCATCGTCATCAATCTAGTTCTCTTGTCTGCCATAGGTGTGGAAAGCCAGGCCACTTCTCTCGAGAATGTCCTCAAGCCTTTGATGTTTGTACCATGACTGCAGAAGAGAAGGAGGAATGGATTGCCCACTTGATGTCATCTGCTGACCATAGAGTTCCAAGCCCTGTCAAGGAGGATGGTCCAGAGCCTCAGGAAGAAGAAGAGGATTTTGTGTCACACAGCAGGTGAATAGTGTGCCCCTGCTGCCGATTTCCAATTGTTTTGCTCCACTGCAGTATAATCAGGTAAACAATGAATATACAGATTCAGAACCTGATTCCTCAGCTATGGAGACCAAAATGCTAGACACACAACCCTTGACTCCTCCCCAGCCTCGTACTTGCATCCATCCAAAAGAAATGGAATGAAATCTTCCTGCACAGTAGGTTATTGCTTCCACCCCAGGCCCAAACTCCCTCTCTCTCCCAGTTGAGGTTCAAACCACAGATACAGCAGAGATCAAGTTGGACTGTGCTCTACTTGACTCTGGTGCCACTGGTTTGTTTATCGACTCGGGATTTGTTCAGGAAAACCGCCTCACTGCACAACCACTCTCTCGTCCTATTCCTGTGTACAATGTTGATGGCTCACCCAATGAATCTGGATTTATCACTGAAGTCATTGCTCTAATTCTGCGGTACAAAGACCATTCTGAGAGAGCTGTGTTTGCCATTACGTGCCTAGGGTGTCAATGTATGATCCTTGGCTACACTTGGCTTTGGGACCACAACCCAGAAGTCGACTGGAAGTCTCAAGAAGTACTGATGACTCAGTGTCCTCCCCAGAGCCATACATGTCGCAACATCATCAAGGAAGAACATCAGAAGGCCCTATGACTGCACACCTGCTGTATTGGTCCTTGCCCTATTCTCATGCATGATTCAGATGGATCAACAGCTGAAGAAGAACTCCTCCTGAGTCAACAGTATGGGGGTGATTCTGAAATGGCTGAAGACACATCTGATGAAGCTATAGAAGAGGGTGACCGCATTCTAGTTGCTATGCTCCCTCCCCAAGCTGAGTTCGTTTGTGCTTCTTCAACAACATCCCAACACCTTGCAGAAGCTGCCTGGTGCAACTCCCAACCTTCAGACACTCTTCCAGACTACCTGTCTGACTACAAAGATGTCTTTGCAAAGGAGTCATTTGACAAGCTTCCAGAAAGCAAACCATGGGATCATGCCATTGAGTTAGAACCCAGAACCAACCCCAGAGCCTCACCCAAGGTGTACTCCCTCTCTCCAGGAGAACAGGCTGAACTTGTAAGAATGTAGATTCTTACAGTAGCATATATGCTACTAATTAGAGTATATAAGTCACCAGAGTGGCTTATAGGTTGTATTATATAAGCCACCCACTAGGGGCACCTGTAGATAGTGGACAACTATACAGTTGTCCACAAGTAATTAGATAAGCAAGATACTTTTACTTGTAACCATGCTACATCGCAGACACCAATACATTATTGGCTCAGTCTGTTTTGTGTGAATAGTAAGATTCTTACACATTTTTTGACTGCCAAAAGTATTGGCAGCACTGCGATAACAAAAAGATCAAACCAATCTTTTTACCCAAACTGATGAGTTTAAGACTCGCCGGAATTCTTGGAAAACAGTAAACAGATGTTTTACTGTTTAGTCTTCTAAAATCAATAGAAGAACACCACAGTGTGGCTGATAGATCATAGATCTATGACTTTGATAAGAACTTGAAGCCGAATGTCTTGATCTGGAGAGGATCAAGATGCATCTGGAGCCACAGCCAAGGGCCCAGACAGGAGAGTTGAGCCTGCCCACAACATGGACAGGCGAATGGGAATGCCGACGAGGATAGCTAGTCCTCGTATCACTACGACGCCCATAGCTTCTGACTCTAGGAGTCGAAAGCGAGTATTGGCAGATCTAAGAAGATCCACACCAGAGGAATCAGAAACGGACGATATATCGTCCATTAAGAGAACTAAAAGAACTTCGACTAGGTCGAAGTTACAATTGTCTCTCAATGAGTCGAGAGAGCCGCCGACTAGCAACACAGACAATTTGCCGGGGGTGCGAATGTCACAGCTCCCACATGTCTAAGAACATCACAGATCGCAAAGTTCACTGTCCCAAACAGGGAGGATAGAGCAAGGGTCAGCGTGCAGGGATGAATAAACCCAGAAATATGGATGTACAACTGGACACATTTTCCCGATGATTACAGCTCTCTTTGAGAGCTGTAAACACGTAGACACTATGTGTGAAGTGAGCCAGTGAGCAGCTGAGGCAGCTCGTGCAGCAGACGACGCCGCAAACCAACTCCAAACACTAGGAGATGGTATGGAACTGTTAATACAGTCCCTGGAGGAGGAAATACGAGGACCTTTGCAAGGAAAGGCCCCCGAGCATGGCAACAATCCCAATAAGGATTGTGAAGTTGACCGCGAAGCAGAGAAGGCTTGCAGGAAGCGAGACA